>MNCI01018932.1:723317-766853 GCA_015680685.1 Gnetum montanum | reverse complement strand
TAATGAGAAATTCTCAAGAAGAACTTGTAAAATTAATGTCTCATTTTAGGCTCTATGCTTAGTTATTTATGGTTTTTTAGGTTTGCAACTCAAGTAGTGTAGTGTCATACTAGGTGTTTCAATGCTAAGTTATGATTAAGTTGGGAAATATAAGATATTTTAAGAGATTTTACCTTTCATAAAATTCATATTTTATATGTTTTCTTACTTATCAAGGTATTACTATTGGCATCCATTTTAAACACATAAGAATTTTTTCTCCTCAATGTCCTCTCTACGATAGTAAAGATTCATGTTTTCAAGTTTTTTTTTCTTGTCCTATTACTCAGCATCCTTGGAAATGAACATCCAAAATTTATAATAACCTTCAACCAAGCATAAAGAAAGTCATTATTGGTGATTAACCTACTTTGTCTACTTTATTTCTTTGGATTTGAAAGTATCTTAGATCATTTTTTATTTTTTTTTGCTCTATTTGGAAGCTTGGGTATGCAATTATTTTCTAGAAATAAGAGCATAACTATGACCTATCAATAGAAGTTAAATATTAGATTCCTAAAGATTTTACTTATTAGCTATAGCTTCAAGCAAAAAGATCGCAATGAAAGCTCATCAATTAATTTATTTTATATAGCATTAATTTCTTTTTATTTCGAAGGCTAAAGAATGAGAAGCATTTAGTTCCTATGCTATTTTTTCATTATTTCTAATTCATATATTCTTTTATATTTAGAGAGTATTTTCTTCTTTTTTTACAAGAAATCTTTTAGTAGGAAGTGAAAACCCATGATGGTGCTTCTAAATAAGGAAAAAACCTAATCCTTTTCTAATCCAAACAAGAGGTTTTTCAAGATTTGTTGTAAGGATGAATGCATAAAAATGAATTCTAAAAATCATTATGCTTTTCCTTTAGAATTTTCATATATTAATCTTAGGTACTCTAAATTTTTTTTAATATTATTATTCATTGTATGAGATTCAACATCTTCTTCCCTCCCCTCTCAAAATATAAGATTAAATAATTATTATGTGCATCGTATGAGAGGTTTAAAATCATAATATAATAAATAATTGTACTTTTCAAATATTTTTAGGCAAGGTTCTTTTTATAATAGGGTATTATCCTAGTGGTAAGACACTTCATATGGAATCCTCAATTCATTGGTTTGATTTTAGTGAATAATACTAAGTTATAGAGTACTAATTAAACTATATATCTTGGGATATATTTATGTTTCAATTATTTTGGATTCTAACACCCCTTCTCTTAATTTAATACCTCCAAGTTATAGATTCAATTTTGATGATTAATATTGATTTGTAAAGTTCTAATTTCACTATATGTTGTAGGGATAGAGGTTAGTATCAAAAAATTAATTTGGGGTTTTATTAGGAGAATCTACAATAGAGGTTATTTTCTTGATATGACAATTGATGAAAAAATTTAGAAAACATAGAAAAAATCTACATGGGATCTTTATTGACTTGGAAAAGCATATAATAGAGTTCCTAGAGATATTATTTAGTGGTTTTTATAGAGGAAAAACATTGTTAATAAGTATATTAAAGTAATTCAAGACATGTATGAATGAGCTACTACTAAAATTAGAATAGCTTGTCAAATAACATCTAATTTTCCAATCATAGTAGATCGACATCAAAGATATATGGTTAGCCCATAATTATTTACCATTATTATGAATGAATTAATAAAAAAAATACAAGATGAAATTCTTTGATATATGCTATTTTATAATGATATTTTGTTGGTGGATATAGTTGGAGAAAATATTACTTCTAAAATGAAAAAGTGCAGACAAGCTCTAGAATCAAAAGACTTAAAAATTAGCATAAGTAAGACATCATCTATGGAATGCAATTTTAGTAATAGCATAAATAATAGTAAAATAAAAGAGATAATTCAAGGTCAAAAATTCTATCACTACAAATACTTCTATTACCTAGTATCAATCCTCCAATTAGATGATGAAATTGAGAAATATATAAGAAATAGAATTGAGCAAAGATAGTTAAAATGGAAAAATAATAGTGATATTCTATATTATAAAAAAATACTAATAAAAATAAGGGGAAATTTTTACAATATATTAATCTGACCTATTTTCTTATATGATACTAAATTTTAAGCATTATAAGACATGAACAATAAAATAGTATGATAGAAATGTAAATACTTAGATAGATATTGAATGTTACAAAAAGAGATAAATTGCATAATATAAATATTAGAGGAAGAATTGCATTGGTTCTATTTTAGATAAGTTACAAAAATGATCACTTAGATGGCTTTGACATGTGCAAAGAAGATCAGATAATGAGGCTATTAAAAAGGGTTGCTACATCACTTTTCTAAGAAAGCCAGAAAAAAGAAGATCAAAAAAGATATGGATGAAAATAATTGAGGATTAAAGAAACTATAAATAAACAAAGATCAAGCTCTTCATAGAGGTAAATGGTAAACAATAAACTTATGTAACTAATCCTATTTTATTAGAACAAGGCTAGGAGAATAATGATGAGCTTGATGATCTTAAGATGTATCTATATTACAATAAGTTTAGGGTTATAACCCCTCCCCCTTGATAATAAAATAATGAGATGTCAGCCTAGTAATAAGACACTTAATTGGAGATTTTCAAGTTATGGGTTTACTAGTGGGTAATACTAAGTTATAAATTTTTAATTTGACTATATATCTTGGGGGTGTATTTATGTTTTAATTATTTTTGGTTTCAAGATGACAATGTCTTCCTTTAGCGATGGAAATTGGAGTTGATTATCATACTATGGCGCAAGACCTCATCTAATTCTAGAAAAATGTTAACATTGGCATTTCCCATGTTGAACCTTTTGACTCACCATTGATATCAACATTAAAGATGTCACTTTTTAGTAGGAAAGTGGAGCTTGCATGGAACACCTCACTAACTAGGCTTACACTAGAAAGGCATTACTTAGATGAAAGTTCAAAACTATAAAAAATATATATAATAAAATTAAATGGATGCCAAAAAAATTAAATAGACAAAGAAGAAGACATTCGTGAAATAGATGCATACAAGAAAAATGCTAAAAAATATAAAATTATATAAAAGAATATAAAGATAATAGTCCTATGTGTACAAAACCTAGCTTGTGCAGTAAGAAAAATAGGACGTATCCTTATTGGTTAGGCCAAAAATTATAATATAGTGATAGAAACATTATAGTGGAAATTAGATAAAAATAATACATTATAATGTAAAAATAACAATTACATCAAAGAGGGCATTAGAATCTAACGTTGTTAATTATTAGCCAATTTTCAATAACTACATAATAATAAATGTAACATAATTAAAGATCAAATAAAAAGTACCCTATACCAAAGACAGGAAAAAAATTAGTAGATAATATTAAATAAAGTACCAAATCCATTAATCCCAGTTGAACATTATAGCATATAATCCAAACACAGTTAAAAATATAAAGGTAGAAACAATAAAAGGCTAAATAGGAATTTAATAATTAACTACCTTTTCTAAATCCTCCTTATCACAACTCAATCCCTTCAAAATCATAGATATGAAGAAAATCAAGTATAAAATTGAGTAGGGTAAACAACTAATAAAATATTTACTTATGGATTTGGTTGGAGACATTTTGTAACTGGACAATCATGCATATGGAATAGCTGCAAATATAAGTTAGCCAAATAAATACCAATAAAATATAGATAGATAAATAATAATAATAATAATAAATATCTAAAAGATAATTATGTAATTAACTAAAATTCCACCACCTATAATTAAATAAATGAATCAAATGAACAATTTGTAGTTATCAAGATATGCTTCCCACATAAATACTCAGCTTACCATTGTGATATGCTTCACATGTAGTTATGAAAAATTAGCTAACACTTATCATGATTTTATTTATGCATAATTTTCTAGCTCACTACGATGATATGTTTCACATATAGTCATTAAAAATTGTTAATGTTGCTAACAACCTAAATATAAAGCTGAATGATCAAATGTCAAATCTAAATAAACAAACAAATCCTTAGTTGATAGAGAAATGAATCTAAATGCTAAGTAAAGTTAAAGCGATCAAAGATCAAGAATTGAATTATCAAATCTCCAAGGATTAAACTTAGCTACTACTAAAATGTGTGTTCTAATGGAGATCTAAAATTGTAGAAAGATACCAAAATGAAATGTAAGCTACTAAAAATGATAGAATATTATTAGTTAGTATTTTAGATTTTTAAGTAGTTAGGAAACTCCTACAAGCTATGCTTTTTGTAATTTTATATTTCTTAGAGTTCAAGGCTCACTTTATAAAATTTTCTCAAATTTTTTAATATGTTCAAAAATACTAACGTCATCTTTCATGACCAAGGTTGCAACCTCATAATAGGGTCATGAAAGATTGAAAAGGTATCCTCAAGATACATTTTGATATGCTAGTTAACTATGTATTCTAGGCTAATATTGTCTGGTGTCATTTTATGGGTCATAATTGTAATAAATAGCTTGACAACCTATTTTTGTAGCTAAATTCTGAAAAAATTCAAAACAAAGATAAAACATGATCAAAAGTTATGAAAATGTTATCAAACCTAGCCAAAATGTTGACAACGTTCCATTCATGATAACAAATCTAAAAAATTAGCAAGATTATAGAAAATAATTAAAAAATTTAGATATAAGAATTTAGAAAATTTAACAAATAGTTACTAAGCAAATGAAACCAACAAAAACATGTGTGCATGAGAAAAAAAATTACAAAAATCCATAACTAGAAGAAAATACCAAAATTTGTACACCTAAAAATGATAGTGCTAGAAGAAAAGGATCCTTCCATAACTTCAATCTCACAAACAAGCATAAAATTCTAAGTACTTTTACATATCACCACTACCTAGGTGCATCTAATACTTACCTCAAGTAAGCCTCACCTTGTTCATAAACCTCAATGACCCAAAGCTATTAACAAAGAATGCAAAGTCTACTAGAGGTTAGAGGCCTATACATATACCCATCCTCTTGTTGTTGCGAGAGTTTGTCTAGGCTCCTAGTTTTGAAAAAGGGTCTCTTCTTTGTACAGTTGTCAGAACTAGCATGCGGTTGGATATTTACATGCTGAATATTTATAGCTCTCGCAGTGTGTCGTTGCTGTGGTTGGGTAGGTAATTCCCCTTGCATTGTTGGAATAGGTTGTATGGGAACTATAGGTGGAAGAGGTGCGGGTGGAGTTAGAGGATGGACTAAATGTGAGATATCTCCCGAAGGAGAAGGAGTCCTCATAAAGTACTCCTGAACTTGGTAGTGACGTCGGGAAGTAGTGTGACCCATAGAGTCACCTAGAGAAACTGGCTGCTGCACATAATAATCGTAAGGATCAGGCTGCCAGTAAGGGTACTGATGTGTTGGCAGTGGCATCCCCCATGACTATGGGTATTGCCACTACGGATGTTGTCCAATAGGCTGTGGAGGCGTTCCACTTGGGTAATAAGTTAAGGGTTGGTGGAACTACCTTGGGTTACCTTCTGGATAAGGTAACCTTTGGGGTGTTTGCTGTTGATTAAGTCTTGAATTTAGCACATACATCCCAGACTCCTGCAAATGTGAGATAATTGGGCAATATCCCTTAGGATGGTCATAGTAGCAGACCTCACATCCACTATCATCATCTGAATCAGAATTCACAGCCTCATTGGAGATAGGAATTTTTCCCTTACCCTTGTTATGTGCAGGGCTTAAGTTTCTCCACTTGGTTTTTCCTTTGTCACTACCTTGTTCTACCTTAGACTCTTCTATGATTTTTAAGACGGGTTCTATTCTTGAGTCTAAGGAATCCCATATTTGGTCTACCTTAGCCGATACCTCACTCATTAACTTTTGGATTGGTAAGGTTTTTTGATTCACCAACTCTTCGAGTGGTGACTCATCCTCCTCATCACAGAATTTTACTCCCTTCTTGTGAAGGGAGGGATCGTGGTTGTATTCTTCCACACTTTCCCTCTTACGTAGCTTGCCCTCTTCTTATGCTACTTGTTCCAACAAACTTTCAACTTCATGGGCTCTCAGTTGGGAAAGTCTCCCTTAGGCGTAAGTCCCAAGAGTTCTTCTTGTTTCATTTCTTAGCCCATCCACGATGTGGCAAAGTTGATCCCACTTACTGTACCCATGGCCCAGGCAACGATGTAGCAGTGTATAGTAACGGCCCATGGCAACATCCAAGGGTTCATAAGTACCTTGTTTCCAGCATTGTATTTGCTTACGCAAATTGGACACTCTGGAGTATGTTTTATATTTGTTGTTGAATAGTTCAAGCATCGTACTCCACCTTGTGATGGTTTCCGGTTCTAAGGACCAGTACCAGCTCTATGCTTCTTTAGTGAGTGTCCTTGGGAACAACTTAAGCTTCTGCCACTCATTGTCTATATTTTCCAAGGCACAGGCATCGTGGAATACCTGTAAATGATGTTGAGGATCAGCGTTGTATCCCCCTTCAAAACATGAGATATTATTTATGTCCAAACTCTTTATCCTGCTATCTTTTACGTGCCTTGTGGGGATCCTAACTACCTCTGTGATATCGAGCATGCTTCGGGTTGCGAGTAGGGGTTCATCATGATCATCCCTGTCATGACGTCTGTGATGCCTTCGTGGTGGTTCCCTACTCTCCCTACGTCCTTGCCCTTGTCCTAACTCCTGACCTTCCTATCGAGGTCTTTCATCTTCTTTACTTTTACGCTCTCTGTTGTGCTCACAATGGTTGCGCCCAGATGTGGAAGGAGAGTGCGAATGGTGAGATGAAGGAAAAGAGGAAGGGGATCCATCACCATGGTGATGTTTCTTACCTTCTCTTTGGCTGCTTTGTCCCTGATCATTGTGATGATCAAAGTGTCCATCCTTAGTGCGAGTGGTTGTTCCTGCGGTGAACAGTTGGTGTTAACGGGGATCAGAGCCCGTAGCATGTACAGTTGATTGAAGGCTCTGATGCCTAACCTCTTCACCATTGTGAGGAGAAGGAACATCATTTCCTAACAAACCCATTGTAAGGGGTTCCTCATCTCCTATTTCACTAAGGACATGGGGGACCTTGCCCTTCAACAATGAGTGTTTGCTCTCCTTCCTTAAGTCCCAAATACGTTGGGCATTTGTGGGATGATAATCCCTTGTTTCAAAGTCATCCATAACTTATTCCGCAAATAGTTCTTGCATGCCAATCTATGCTAAGGCATAGAAAAGCATGTTAGGGACTGATTGATCTGGGGGTAACACAATGTTACCTTGCAAATATCTCCACCACAGTTGTTCATCTTGATGGAGAATAAAAGTAAAATCAGGCACATACTCATCGGGGTGAGTATATGTCACCTTAGATTGCTGAGGACTTGGCTGATTTTGGTTATGTGTATGTCGCTAACTATCTTCCATGTTATCCCTAGGTGAGTTAACCTTATGAGAAGAAGCCATTTTATTGGTGTGCTATTCACCGTTATATATGTTCTTGTTTAACTAATTAACCCAAAGGTTCGTTAAGGCTTCCAACGATGTGAAAGATTTCCTAATGTTCTAATTGGCGTAAAAACACTTAGTCCCTGGCAACGGTGTCAATGATGAGTGGTGAGGTACCCCTACACTCAACCATACGAAACGAGCATAGCACACGCAATCCGGTCAAACTCTGCAGACTAAATGCCTAACGCCACAAGAAACAGTTGGGGTTAATTAATCGTTATCTTCCCAGACTTACTTGTTGTTGTCACGGTGTATGGTTAAGTAAGTCCAAGGTATATGATCTTTTTGGTCTTTTACAGTTTATATCCTATGCTAAGGAGTGAAGGGTTGAGAGGCTAAAACTAACTCTAACTACAACACTAAGTCCTAGCATCAGCATCTGTTCCCACTTGCCGTACACACCCTAAACTATGCAACTGTGGCTACCAAATGCTAAGCGTTACTGGGATTACCACACATAACGCACGTGCTCGAAGCGGTCATACTGAGGAATCTAACTAACCTAAGTGTGACAAGTAGCTGATTCCTTAACTAGCCATACACATCCATAGATTCTCGTAATCAAGTTGTACTTGCCCCACGTTCTAGGAGATAAGGGTGAGAGAATCTAATCGCGATGAGTAGCCGATTCCTTGGCTAGCCATAAACATTCGTTAATGCTCGTAACCAAGTCGTACTCATGCCACGTTACTAGGAAAGTAATAAATAACATTAATTAAACCTATCCATGTACTGCAAGGTTTATCCACAAAGCTCATGTTTATTGCCGTACACAACTTGCATTCAAGTACAAAGCTGCTCGAATAAAGAACCGTTCACTTGGGGGACTTCTACTACGGGCACATGGAAAATATTCTATCTCTGGGGTGATCAATCCACCATAGCTTCACTACTTCTAGCCTATGATTCCAAATGAGGGGAGTGACACCTCTTATTTATAGATTTGGCGGTGGACCACGATATCGCGTACGCGATATCGTAGAGGATGTGATATCGCGGTGGCCATGATATCGCGTACACGATATCATAGCTTGTGCATATCACGTCTCATCAGCTTCAAATAATAAGATATATTAAGAGCTTAGATAAGAGCTTCAAGAGTTTAAGAACTTCTTTAAAGCTTTTGTGGTAGAAATGCAAGAATTTATTTCCAAAGTAAATGTCCATAAGCACTAAGATTTTGTAGATACTTCAAAAAGGGATATTAACAAATTCAAGACTAACATGTAAGATATTTTGAGGAGAATTAATAAAATATCTTCTAGCCATCAATAACAAAGGGAAGATGATGAATCTGATGAAGTAGAGATCAATGAGAAAGGAAGTTCCCAAGTATCTCTTATTGAACAAGAGAGTGCTCAATACTCAAAGGTTTCAAGGGAGGAAACCAAAAGCTTCATAAAAGAGACCAAGAGATCTTTAAAATCCAAGATGATGTATGCTACTAATCAAGGTGAGTTCCTACATCATGATTCATATGAGGTGAAGGATCAAAGTCAAGAAAGTGGCAAAGATCAAGTGACTTCTTCAAGGAGGATCAAGGGTAGCACTAAAAGGTATGATACTCATTTTTTATATAATTGTTATATACCTTGTGGTAAGGAAAAGAAGGTTCTAAGTCAATTTGAGACTATCTCATGGGAGAGAGATGAGTCTTCTAGCCAAGGTATGTGGAAGAATGATTTCTTTGATGATGTTTTTTTTTCTTGTTGAACATGATGTTAAAGCCATGGAGGAGAGTTTACATTTTTATTTGGTACCTCCAAAGTGGGATGAAGAGCTTGTTGATGATTCCTTTGAAGAAGAGAATCCATTTGAATTATGAATTCCTATTTGGGATCATGAATGATCAATCTTCGATGAGATTGGACAGCCACATTTTGAAGATCAAGTTGAACTAAAGATGTATAGGAGAAGCCATGAAGAGGTAAGGATGAGCTTTACCTTGTTGATGGTAGTAATGTCTCTCATGTTGAAGCTAGTGTGATGGATGCTAGTGTTTCACTTTAGCTTGGTAGTGGTTTGTTCAATGGTAACGATGAGCATCATGATCATTCTGGTGATTGTGATAAGATTGAGAATCATATTGTGACTTTTGATGCCATTTTTAGTAAGAGGTAGACCAATAATGGTAAATTATTTGATGATAATGCCTATTGGAATAGTCATTATGAGAAGGTCATTATTGATGTAAGTGAAGATATTGATAATGATATGATTTTCCATAATTCAAAAATGTCTGCTATTGATTATATCAATGATAAATTTGTGATGTATGTTGATGGATTTGATTGTATTAGCTATAAAATGAAAGTGTAGCATGAAGGCAATCTACATTGTGATGATGAAAGGAAGCTAAGTGGTAGTCTTCCAAACACCAAGAAGAAGAAGGTGAAGAAGAGGAAAAAGAATCAAAGAAAGACTGTTGGATTAAGAAATCCTAATCTTTTTTCTTTTTCTTATTCTTTATTTGTTACAGGTTTGAGTCATCATGGAGATGCAAGGAAAGCATTCCAAGGAGATTATCAAATGAAGGAAGCATGCTAGGGCATGAGGACAATCCCCCATGAGAAAGGAAAGCTTGAAACCAAAACCTCTAATGATATTTATTCTAATATTTGTAATGCATTAAGTCATGATTATTGTGATGGCCTTAAGTTATGGGGACATGGTTCCCTCTAGCTTATGAAAGGTCATGAAGCATGACATTTTTAAGGGCGGGAGAGCTAGTGTAGGGACACCTCTTTTGATTCCCTTACACTACCCTACATACAATGTGTTCTTTTTTGATGATGTTGTTGAGAATGATTCTTAGATATTTTGACATGTTTGAAGGTGTTTTTGGATTATTTTGATGATTTTAGGAGGTTTTAGGATCTATGGAGACTTGTTGGAATGCATCCAAAGGCTCCCAGCATCAAAATGAACACTTTTATTTTTGGCACCTTCAAAAGAGACATCTTTCCAAAGACATCCCAAAAATAGTAGACATCTCTCCTAAGAGCATGGCTTCCATAGGAGACATCTACATGAAGCCAAAGATGACCCAAATGCATGGAGAAACTTCTAAAAATGCCTATTCCAATTCAAAAATATCCAATGCAAGATGAAAACAACCAAGGAGAAGATGAGAAGCCTTAGGAAACATCTAAAGAAGCTCAAGTTAAGTTGAGAAAAGTCTTCTAGGGTTTTTACCTTCCAATTGCCTATAAATATTAATGTAATTCATCATGGTTAGTTCCATCGTGTCATGTAAAAGTGCCAAAAGCTAAAGTGCAAATGCTAAAGGCAAAAAATCCCAATAGAAAGCAAGAAAGAGATCTCTTAAGGGAAGAGAGCTTGTGTAAGGAAGTTGAGTGAGAGGCAAGGAAGAGCGCTCAAGAGAGATTAGAAGAATCTCTTATAAGTGTCTTGTCTTGAGTTTGGTCTTCATTGTGAGTAATTAAGGATTAAGAGAGGACAAGTGTGGCCTCTAGGATCTTTGGGAGAGTTGTGAGTTCAGCTTGGCTCCTTATCTTTGATGTATTTTCTATGTATTTTGAGAATTATCTAAATATAAGGGATATTTTCTCAATTTTATTATGTTATTCTTATTTTCTAAGCTAGATTTTCTTGGAAGTCATGGATTGAATCCTACTAGGGTCTATGAAGGTGCAACTCCCATGCACCATAATTGTGAGTTGATGAGATTTTACAATAGAGTGTTATGGGCACACATTGAGTGAGTGCATGATTATGGTTGTAGCTTAAGATTAATTATGTATGTGTTTGGACTATGTGTTCTTGAGTTCTTACTTGTAAGATGAGATCTCAATCATGAGTTATGGAAGAGATTCTCATTCAATTGTACTTTGCGTCAAGGATAATTGTTGTATGATTGTAGAGCCTCATGCTCTTGAGTATTGTTAAGTGTTATGAGTGAAGTGATGTTGTGGATTTTGGAACCTAGATTGTAATATTCTTTACATCAATTAAATATAGCTAATTTTATTATTTTTTAGAAAATTATTTATTCAATAGGTTTTTTTAAAGGATTTAAAAATTGAGTGACCTTGCTCTAGCATTATTGGTAATAGAGCATTAGGTTAATTAATGCTTTGAAATTCATTATGAATTTTTGTCAAATTCAAATAATAACTAGGAAGAAATAGGTTCAAGCCTTGAACAGAGACATACAAAGCATGAAATCTTTCTTGCAACTAATGGTTGCTTATTTGGATGAGATTAGTACTAAGGTAAATAGGAATGTAGGTCCTTGTCATATTCAAATGCATGAAGACGATGAGCATTCATATTTGAATGATGATGAAGAAGTTTTTTAGGTAGGTAGAGAAAACAACAAAAAAGAAAAATCTAGATATGGAAGTGTAGAACCCCATGAGGATTGGATTCTAATGAGAGGAAATCTAGTTCCCCATGTTAGAATTCCAAGAGCTCTATCAGTGATCACTAGTTCTTCTCATGAAAAGATATATGAGTAAGATGAAGCTAGTCTTGCTAGAGTATTCAAAAATGTTATCATACTTTCATATGTAGAATTGAAGACTTTAAATAATGTCTATGGTACCAATGATTTTTAAAGTTAGCTAGGGGTAGTTGAGAAGCATTTAGAGTTAGAAGATGTATCAAACCAATTAAGGATATGTATTACTAAATCCATATTAGAAGATATTGCTTTTACATGATGGAAAAAGAAGTCCCAAAGTTATGAAATAAAAAATGGTTAAACCATCAGAGGTTGGAATCAGATGAAACACAAGTTAAGAAGAAAATTTTAATAGTCTCATCAGAGGTAAGAAATCATTATAAAATTGAAATTCCTATGAAAAAGGTGACAAAGATGTCAAGGAGTTTTACCTCAAATGTTGTAATCTATTCCATGAAGCTAAAATGAATTTAGAGTACAAATAGGCTTCATTCTTCTTACAAGGTCTTAAAAGGATGTACCACCAAGAGTTGTCATTCTATAAGTCACAAAATATTGATAAAGCTTATGATTTGGCATTCAAGGTAGAAAAGAAATTAAGTGGATTTTGGAATAGGGAAAGAAAGCTTCCAAGGAAAAGGATAAGAAATCCAAATTTGAGAAGGGATCCAAGTCAAAATTTGAAGAGAAGAATGATAGCCATGACAAGAAGATAGAGAAGGATGATAAGAAGGAAAAAGCCATGACAGACCAAGGCAAGAAAGGTAAGGGTCAGTAGCAACTCATCCAAGATTCAATGCTTTAAGTATGAAGAATGGGGACATAAGCAATGGGAATTCTTACATCTAAAGACAACCAAGGGCAAGGATATGTAAACCATGAAAGTCAAGGAGAAATCCAACTAAAAACTTTCAATAGGTAACTGTAATGCTCCTAGGATTAAGGAAGTTTCTTAATTAAATTTCTTCTACATTTATCAAGAATATGAATAGAGGAGACCATTCTACTAGAAAATATTTGTTTAAAATTAGAGCTAGATGTTTACTTACTAGTAAATGGATTTATATTTTTCTTGATGGGGGAACCTAATAAAATGTTATTTCATCTAGGATAGTTACTAGATTATGTTTGGTAACTAATCCTCTTCCAAGATCCTACAAGGTAAATTGGTTATCAAGGCATTACTCTTAAGAGGTGAGTGAACAATATGTTTTAAAAGTTAAAATTAGGAGGTTTTGTGATGTTATGAAACATGAATTACTTTCAATAGATTATGCTTATGTAATTCTTGATAGACCTTGAAATTTCGACAATGATGCCTAATTTGATAGGTTAATAAATGTATGAAGTGTACTTAGACATGATGAAATTCATAAGTTGATTCCCATGATGATTGAATAAGTGAAGTAGAAAAGCATACTTTATGCTTTCTTAATCCTTCTATGATAGGAAATATATTAAGAAACCTTTTATAGGTATGCCAAGCTTAAATGAGTATTTTTCCAAGGTATTCAAGGGGAAATTAGACAGATTACTAGTAATGATAAATGTATAACAACAAATCAATTTCATTTCTAATGCTACCATTCCAAATAAGAGAGCATATCCAATGACATTAAATTAGTGGTGATGAATCATATTTTGTTTGGCTCTGATATCAAAGCCTTGATATTAGATACCTGATATTGGGGCCCAAGAAGCAATATCGGGTATCCAATATCATGGATGTGTGCTAGCCTATAAATATAGCACTTGGGCACATGGTTTGGGCATAAGTTTTGTCATAGCATTCCAGAGCTCTTGTAGTTTCTTTTCTCCAAAGATAGAATATTTTCCAAAGTGCCCATAGAAGAAGTCATTGAGTGTATAGATATTTTTTTGAGCACTATTGTACTTGAGCACAGTAGTGTGTGTGGCAATAAAGATGAGCTTTTTGATAAATCTTGTAGCACCTTGGCTAGATTAATTATTTTATTTATGCATTTAATGCTTTATGAAATGTTATTTAATGCTTCCAAGTAATTAAGATAAATTAATCTAAGCTATGTTAGATAATTTAAATAGCAATAAATTAAGCACATAAGTATGACTACTTCGAGCATGCGCATGATGCTTGGTAATCCCAGCAATGCTTCACATTTGATAACCCAACAATGTTAGATGTGTTCAGGATGTGTACAAAAAGTGAGACTAGATACTTATGGTAGGATAAGTTAGAGATTAATGAGTTAGTTTGATTAAATTAGCCATTAAATTACTTCATTCCTTTATTTTAAGCACCAAGAACATAAACATAAAAAATGATAAAAATCAGATGCCTCAGTTGCACTTAACCATACCTTTGCATTCAATAATTATAACTAGGAATACAATGATTGTAGCAATTAGATTTCACTTTCTAGAACCAATGTGTACTTGAAGACTTAAGGTCTACGTAATTCAATTGAATTGCACATGAACACTTATGATTCATATGGTTGAGCATAGGGGTATTCACCACTTATCATTGGCACCATTTTCAAGGACCTTTAGTTTGTTACATGTGCTATCTAGGATTTAGTGAAAAAATTTATTTAACATCATTAGAACAAACCCTAAATTCATATCATACATTCAAATAACTACAATAATTATAAGAAATCACATTTCATTTCTTGTCTTCTAATACAAGATCTCTTCTTCTAACATGAGTGATTATCCACCTAAGTCTGATAGAGTAAATTAGTAGGTACCTTAGTAATACAAAGTGATATATGCTCATCCTAATGAGTATGTATCCAATTTCACCTTTTTTCTACACTAGGATGAACTATTGTAGTGGTGAGACATGGAGGGCAACATTGTGCTACCACCCAATTAATCCATTCTTGCGATGCTCCATCAAACTCTTATGTGGTTGGGCATCCAAGGGTTTCATGCTAAATATGTTGTTTAGGATAGTGATGCCAGGGATTATCATCTCACCAATGCATAATGTTTGAGGGATCAACAACTAGATAAGCACTACAAATTTGCAAGGGGGAAGTGGTCTAATGATTCCCCATTCCTGATGTACTAAAATGATGGTGGAGAATACTTTGTTGGGGTTTTTCATACAAAGAGACTTCTCTCTTTGACTTCGGTTAAGAAGGTCAAAACCAAAACCTATAGTCTATGATACATAATCCTAGTTCTGGTAAGAATGGATCCCATGACAAAGGGAAATCCAAGGAGGAGAGTCATGGTAGGGATGTGGGTAAGAAGCATGATCATGTTCATGGTCGTGACCACCAAAGAGGGGGTGGCAAGTATCGTGATGGTGCTAGTCCTCCTTCCTCTTCATCTTTATCATCATCTTCTTCCTCTTCTGGCTTTAAACATAACTATAGGAAATGTGATCATGATGGAGGTGATCAATGGGACCAAGATGATCATAGAGACCTTTAGGTAAGTCAAGATCTAGGGTGTGGTCATTCAAGAGAGGCGCATCATCATAAACAAAGGGGTAGAAAAGGGCATTGTCAGCACCAAGATCATGGCTATGATGAGCCTTTGCTTACCATTTAAATCATGCTAAACATCATGCAAGTGGTGAGAATTCCTACAAAGCACATAAATGATAGCCAAATCAAGAGGCTAGACATGAATAATATCATCAAATTCAAAGGGCAATATAACTCAAATTCATAGAATCATATTCAAGATTTTCAAAATGCCTGTGCCTTGAAAAATATAGAAAATAACTAGAAAATGCTTAGTTTATTTCCCAAGACACTCATCAAAGAAGCAAAAATCTAGTACTAGTCCTTGGAGTTGGAATCAATCCACAAATGGAGTATGATGCTCAAACTATTCAATGATAAGTATCAAACATACTCTTAAGTATTCAATCTAAAAAGGTAGATCTAAGGTTGGAAGAAAGAAACATATGAGCCCTTGGATAGATATTATTCCTTATTACATTGATAATCTAGTTATGGTTACTCTTAGTCGGAACATCTTCGCCACATTGTAGATGAGCTTTGATCAAAAACAAGAAAAACTCTTGGAATCTACACCCAAGGAAGACTATCAAAGTTAAGAGTCCATCAAATCTAATAGCTACGTGACTAGGTAGCAAAAGAAGAAGGAGAGTTGAGAAAACATGAAAGTGTAGTAGAATATACCAAGAACCTTCCATTTGCAAGAGGGATGTTTGATTTTGTGATAGTGAGGATGAATCATCACTTGATTAGGTGGTGATCTAGAAAACCTTGCCAATTCAAAATTTTACCTCTAAAATTTTGGCTAAGGTAGATCAGCTGTGGAACTCTATGGATAGTATATTTTAAGCTATTCTAAAAATTGCTAAAGAATCCAAAGAAGAAAGTAGTAATCATGATTGTAGGAGGCAAAAGGAAGCTGAATGTGCCAATTAAAGGGGCAAGAGCAAGATTTCTACCATAGAGGAAATTATAAAAACTGAATTAGATAATAATGGTTAATGTGACATCTACCAATATGAACATCCTAAGGGATGTTGCCTCATCATGTCACACTTATAGGAGCCTAGGGTGTATTGAATCCATGACTATCAAAATGACAAACACCTAGAAGGTTGTCGTATCCTCAAGGCAATCCTAGGAAGTTTTATTAGAAACAACAATATTATCCAAGTGGAACTCCACCACAACCATATGAGAAATATTAATAGTGGTAGCAATGACAATCATGGGCATTCCCACTTCCAAGGTAGCAATACCCTTACAAACAACTAGATCTATATGGGCATTATGTTTAGCGACCCCTATCTCCATATGACTATTATAGTCACATTTCTCTTTTCCAACATCACTACTACCCTCCTAAATACTATAGAACTCATTCTTCATATTCTAGAAGGGATACCAAATTTCATTCTTATCCTCCTCTTATTCTTGCATCGGTTCCTCTATCCTCAATGCAACTACTACTTTCTCCATCCATGCAGGATGAACTTCTAGCCTAGCCATAGCAACACAATGCTACCAGCACCATCAATCTAAATTCAGTTAATCAACTAAGTGATTATGAACCTTATGCTAATAAAAGACCTTTCTTCAGACCTAATAGCCTAACTAAACCCTCACATACACCTATGGTTGATAACCCTACTTCTTCATCTTCCTTTGCATCTAATCCATTTAAGTCCCCTTCAAACTATATACCACCTAGACTCCATATTGTTATGCTCACTTATGTCATATCTGATTGGATCCAAGTGAGCAACCTTCCTAGGAAATTACTTGATCTTGGGAGTCCTCTTATCTATTTATAAATTGCTAGGAATGAACTATATCAAACTCTTCTTGATTTAGGTTCTAGTGTTAACTTGATTTCTCATGAGATTTATGATGCTTAGAACCTGCCACCTCTCGAAAAGAACAATATCTTATTGGTGTTGGTATACTAGTCCATTACCATTTCATTGGAACTAGTAGAAAACATTGTAACCACTATTTGTGGGTGGCCTTATCCTATCAATTTCCTAGTAATCAAGGTTGAGAACTATTAGGGGGACTTCCTAATCATTACAGGAAGGGCATTGCTAAGCACTATTGATGTGAGAATGGGCATCAAAGATCTTTCCTTGGAAATATCTATGGAAAATGCATTTGGAAAGATTGAGAGGAATCAAATTCCATTTATTGCATAAAATAATACAGGGTGAAAATTGCATGCAAAAACGTTGGTCCAAGAAATGAGCATCTACTTCCATGAGTAAGTAGTATGCGCATGAAGTAGATATTCAAAGGTGCCTATATGTACTGGTCACAAAATAAGAGGATACCTAGTGGCTGACCATTAATTCTAAAAATAGAACAATGTGTAAGGAACCTACTAAGAGCTTGACATGTGCTTATGTCATAAGCATGAATGAACTAGAGCAAGTTCATCACCAACTCTCTAATAATACAAATGATGATACCTATTGGGGAGAGCTGGAAATTCCTAAAAATTTTAAATAAGAGCCTCTTGAGTTAAAAACTCTAACTACTAGAATGGAATATGCATTCTTGAAACATGAAAAGCTAGTAACAATTAATGAAAATCTTGCTCTTGAACAGAAATAGATGTTGTTGAAAGTGGTTAATAAATGGCCAACAATATTTACTTGGTCATATCCTAAACTCACTAGAATGGATCCATATATTTTCTAGCACCACATTTATACTAATCCATCCATGAAGCCAAAGAGGCAACCACAATAGTAGTTGAACCCAAAATTGAAGAAAATCATCAAAGAGGAGATTAAGCAACTCCTTAAGGTAGGATTTATCTACCCCATTGTGGATAGCAAGTGGGTCAAGCCACTCACAATAGTGCCAAAGAGAGGTAGTAAATGGTGGATTTGTATCAACTTTAGGTTGTTAAACATGGCAACATTCAAAGATCATTTTCCATTATCATTTGTTGATCAAGTGTTGGACACCATATCTAGGCATTGCTATTATAGTTTTCTGGATGGTTATAGTGGCCACAACCAAATCTAGATTGCACCAAAGATAAGCCCAAACCAATTTTCACAAATCCTCAGGGAATCTTTGCATATCACAAGATGCCTTTTGATCTATGCAATGCTCATGCCACTTTCCAACATCTAGTCTTGATCATCTTTTAGCAGCAAATTGGTAGTAGAGTAGAAGTCTTCATAGATGACTTCTCCACTTATGGTGCTATGTTTGAGAAATTCTTAGACCACCTTGAGCAATTACTCAAAAGATGTGTGGAAATAAAACTTGTAGCTTAATTGGAAAAAGAACCATCTCATAGTCTAAGAAAGCATTGTATTGGGGTATAGAATTTTGTAGAAAGTGATTGAGGTAGACCCCAAAAAGATAAAGATGATCCAAGAAATTACCCATCAACCAAAAACTATAAAATATGTCTAATCATTCCTTAGACACACTAGCTACTACTAGTGATTTATAGAGAATTTCTCTAAGATTGTGAAAGCATTGATTAATCTAACAAAGAAAGATGCTCCCTTGATCTAGACAAAGAAATGTGAAAAGGCATTCTAAAGCCTCAAGAAAAATCTCGTAGAGACTCCAATTATACAAGCACTTGACTAGTCTAGACTATTTTATATAATGATAGATGCATCTAATTATTCCTTGGGAGCTATGCTTGCATAATTAGATGATAAGAAACATCTGTATTACATCCACTACACAAGTTGAAGCATTGTGGATTTATAGTTGAATTACACCACCATAGATAAATAATTGATGGTGGTGGTGTATGCTCTAGAGAACTTCAAGAAATATGTGCTTGGATACAAAGTGTTTGTGCACACTAATCACAATGCCATTTTCTTCCTCATGAACAAGCCAATGGTGAGCCCCTATGTCATATGGTCGCGAGTGATCTTATAGGAATTCGATCTTACAATGGTAGATTAAAAAGGGACTGAGAATTTGGTCATTGACCACTTGTATCAATTAAATGGAACAACAAAGATGAGGGAAGCCCACTATCTGATTAGTTTCCTGATGAACTCCTCTTTGCCTTGGCTATAACTAAACCATTGGCTAGTAAGCCTAAATGATACTATGGTATTTTCACTTATCTTCTTACTCAGGAGATTCCACAAGAGTTCGATCATTGGAAGTGCTTCATGGAGATCAAAGGCACCTATACAAGGTGTGCACCAATGGCCTAGTTCGTTGGTGTGTCCCTAATGTTGATCAACTACACGTTCTTCAAGATCCTCTTGAGGATCCTTGTGAGAGCCACTATGATGAGAGATGCATAGCCATTAAAATCCTGATGGTAGGTATTATTGGCAAATACTTTTTAGGAATGCTCACCAATTTTTCGACTCTTGTGAATGTCACCAATTAGATGTTGGAATGCCTACTCAAATGGAGGAACCTCAACATGGGATTCAACCATTGGAACCATTCAAAATCTAGGGCATTGACTTCATGGATCCCATCATGCCCATGTTAAATGGAAAGGTGTACATCATAGTCATTGTTGACTATTGCACGAAATAGGCATAAGTAGTAGCCATCACTAACTATACATCTTCTACTACCACTTAGTTTGTATAACAAAATGTTGTAAATAGGTTTGGTGTTTCATGTGCATTAATCTTTGATAATGGAACCCACTTTATATGCACTACCATTCAAAAGCTTATGCAATGCTTAATGGTTAAGCATAAATTAACAACACCTTATCATCCCCAAGCTAATGGTCAAGCTAAGATTATAAATAGGAAAATCACTAAGATCTTAATAAGAATAGTTACCAAATATAGGAGAGACTGGATCACATTCTCTGGACTTGCCGATCAACATGGAAACTCCCTATAGGCTACTCTTCCTATGAGTTGGTGTATGAAAAATTCCCAACTCTCCCTATTCAATCCGATCTTTGTACATTGTCAACAACCTATGACCTTTACCTTAACTTAAGTCTAGCATAGAAAGAAATATTAATGAATATTAACCTACTAGATGAAAATTGATTAGTGGCTATCATATAATGAGTTGTACAAAGCATTCAATAAAAAGCAACATGACCTTAGAATAAGGAATGTAAAATTTCAACTAGGAGACAAGGTCCTCTATTGGAACCCCACCCACATACCTTAACAAACTAAGTTCCAAACATTGTGGAAAGGACCTTACATTATTTACAAAACTTTTTCCTTTGGGGCCATTTTGATCTACAAACTTGAGAGCCCAAACAAGAAGTAGTTGGTCAATATCCACAGAAAAAGCCTATCGATGAGCCTAAGAAAGCTTGTGCAACAAATACATTAATGGATGGCCAATCATGCTCAATTTCTTGGATCTCCTCCTTTCAACCTAGTCATGGAGGAGATGGCCATCCATGCTAATCATATACATGGCTCCTTAGTTTTTCTATTTTTTGTTTTACACATTTTTATTTTAACAAATTGTTTATTTTATGCCTTTTTGATTTTAAGAACTTTTCTTATCTCATTCCATTTTTTAGTTTACATCATTGTTAGTACATTTAATTTTTTTTGAATATTTCATAGTTTCTTATATATTTTACTTTATTTTAGTGTGATTTTCTAATTTCTCTTAATAATGTGCCTTATTACCAACTGGGTACAATGTAGTTTGTTTGATGTGTGCATGTTCTATCTAGTTATTTTATTATTTGTTTCTAGATTCTAGCTTTGAATTTTGTTGCTGATAACTAGGACATGGTTTCTTTTTCATGAAATAGGCAATGAGTCTACGACATCCACCCATCCACAAACTCTATGGTTTTCTTTATTCTGGAAGTATGAGGTTCCTTTTTTATTAATAAAACATTAACAAACTTGTGACCATGGTAGCTTTTGAACTTGACAAGTATTCAAAGGTGTGAACAAGTGGGACTTCAAGGGGACTCAATATTCTTTGTGCCTTTATGCTTACCTGGGTGCATGTGTATTTTCATGGATTTCTTACCATTCCATGTCAACCAATAATAGGAAGTTGAATAAGTATTTGCATGGTGTGGTTCCCATTTCAAGAAAAAGTAATGGGAATTCATAGCACATCCCTTAGACAGAATAAATGGGCTACAAGCATTAGTTATGGAACTAGAAAGACATGTTATCCATTCTTAAATGTCCCCTCTAACTAAGGCCCTTTCTAAATTCTTCATTCTCTTTTCTTCTTAAAATAAGAAATGATGGTTGTTATATGTGAGCACTCTTGTGTCTTGAGGTGATGGACCGATCTTAGAGTGACAATGTAAAGTTACTAAACATGGTTGGTTGGTCTAGACTAAGGATGGATTTTATCAGGTTATCCAACCACAAAATTCACAAGGAACTTCAAGTGACCTTAATTGGAAACTCTATTTCACTCTCTCTCAACCATCTATGCTTTCCATGCCTCACCTAACTATTGGTGTTCATGATCTTGTTTGATGTCTTGGATTGATGTGTCAAAATTCCTAGGTAGTTTCTTCTAGGTTTTTGTACTTAACTTTCTGTAATCATTAATCATTCATGGGGCCCATTGACTCCTTGGTTTGAGGTTATGCAAGGACAACAAAGGGTGTGTGCCTACTTTGGGGAGGATCCACTTGCATACCTTTTGGTTGGCTTAGTTAATTTCTTTATCCTTAGACATTCTCACAATCAAATCCTTTTGTATGCCCCATCAATGACATCCAACTATGTGCATCTTCACAATTTTTTTCAATGAAATTTTCTTTTTCTTGTTATTATGAATTCTTTAAACCTCTTCCAGCATTTCATCACATTTGGCCTTTTTTATAGTTTAATACTAAACCATTTATCCATTTCAACCTACTTTTCAATGTTCCCACTAATACTATTAAATGAATCAATTGACCATAATCACAACCTAGCCAACTGTAACAACTAACAAGACAAGGTATCTAAAGGCTATATGTTACACATTACATACTAATCTATGATTTTGTTATGATTATAGTGAGAAGAATGGACTCAAAGCAGGATTATCTTCACCAAAGAAGAAGCAACAATACTATGTAATGAGGACCCTTCATGATCATTAAATCTTAACGCTCGCTCTTCAGCTGCTAGAGGAGTTTGATGTTAGTTTTAGACAAGGTGTTCAATTCTATTGTTTTTGTAAAAGATTGTAAATCTATACACTTTGGTACTTAGAGTCCGTCTCTTCCATCTAAGTTAGTTTGCGTGTCAACGAATAATTCCATACCTTTCTAATATTTTGTAAGGGACTTGTTCCTTCTTTCATTCACTCAATGATGAGTTTTCATTTAGTCATGGGGGTACGATGAAACATATTTTTTCTAGCTCTAATATTGGATATTTAGTCATGAAGGTATGATTAACTATATTTTTTCTAGCTCTGATATTAGATATCTTATATTGGAGCCTTGATATCAAATACCCAATATCGCAACCTAAGAAGCAATATCAAATATCTGATATTCTAGGATGTGTGCCAGCCTATAAATATAGTGCTTCACCACATAGTTTGGGCATAAGCTTTGTCATATCATAGCAGAGATCTTGTAGTTTCTTTTCTCCAGAGTTAAAATATTTTCCAAAGTGCCTACACTGTTGTACTTGATCATAGCAATGTGTGCAACAATAAAGAAAAACTTTTTAATAAACCTTGTAGTACCTTGGATAGATTAATTATTTTATTTATGGATTTGATGCTTTATGAAATTTTATTTAAATATTTCAAGTAATTAATATAAACTAAGCTAAGCTAAGTTAGATAAGTTGAATAGTAATAAATTAAGCACATAAGTATGCCAGCTTCAAGCATGTGCATGACGCTTGGTAATCCTAGTAACGCTTAACATTTGGTAATGCAACAATGTTAGACATGTTAAGGATGTGTTTGGAAAGTGGGACTAGATACTTATGTTAGGATTAGTTAGAGATTAATGATTTTGTTAGATTAAATTATCCATTAAATTACTTAATTTCTTTATTTTAAGAACCAAGAACATAAACATAAAAAATGGTAAAAATCAGACACCTCAGTTACACTTAACCATACCTTTGCATTTTACAAGTATCACTAGGAAGACAACAATTGTAATGATTAGATTTCACTTCTTAGAACCCATGTACTTGAAGACTTAAGGTCTACAGAATTTGATCAGATCACACATGAACACTTGTAATTCATATGGTTGAGGGTAGGGGCATTCGCCACTCATCAAGTGGGTAGAATAACAAAGGAAAGTATAGGAGTTACTTGCAAATGGCTTCATGAGAAAATAAATTTTACCTTGTGTAGTTCTAGTAGTGCTTGTGCCAAAGAAGAATAATAATGAATGGAGGATATGCATTGACTCCAAGAAAGTCAACAGGATAATAGTGAGGCATAGGTTTTTTATTCCAAGGATGGATGATATGCTTGATGTTGTTGCCAATGTACACATTTTTAGTAAAATTGATTTGAAGAGTGTTTATCATTAAATTTGAATTAGGCATGGTGATGAATGAAGGATAGGTTTTAAAACACTAATGAATTGTTTGAATGGTTGGTGATGCCATTTGAAATCAAAAATGCATCTACTATATTCATGAGGTTGATGCATGATGTACTTAAAGATTAGATTGGTAAGCATTTTATTATCTTTTTTTAATGATATTTTAATATACAATTCTAATGAATATGAGAACTTGGATTACTTAGAAAGAGTGTGTCTAAAATTGGAAGAGGCACATTTGGTAATCAATGAGAAGAAAAGTCATTTCTTTACTAGGAAAATCACATACATCAAGCATGTGATTTCCAAAAACCAAATTTAGATAGAAGCTACCAAGATGAGGACTATTAGAGATTGGCCAACTCCTAAGAATGTTGGGGGAAGTAAGATCAATCCTTAGCTTAGCAAGTTTTTATTGAAGATTCATAAAAAAAAATCAATGATATTTCTTGGTATATGTTTGATTTGTTAAAGAAAAGTAAATATTTTATGTGGTATGATGAAACCCAAAGGAGCTTTAATTTTCTAAAAGAAAAAATAACTAGTGAGTCAATGATTACAATTCTATGTGTTTAGAAGCCTTTTTAAGTGGAGGTGGATGCATATGGACTTACCATTTGAAGGGTACTTTGACAAGAATGTAACCTTGTTATTTTGTTTCTAAAATGTTAAATGAGTCAAGGTAAAAATATAGCATATATAAGAAGGAGTTGTATGTTATTCTTTAACCAATTAAGCATTGGAGACATTACTTATTATCCAAGGAGTTCACCTTGATGATGGACCATAACCACTTTAGTTTCTAAATTCTTAAAATATCTTGAGTGCTAAATACATGAAATGTATTGTACAATTGCAAGATTTCAATTTTGTACTTAAGCACAAAATTGGAAAAGCCAATGTGATGGATAATGCATTATTTAGGGTGCATGTAGTTGATTTCATTGTACTACATGTGAAAGCTATGGGTTATTTAACTTCTTTGTATGAGCATGATCATGATTTTGAGTAGGTGAAAAAAATCCTCAAGGAAGCATTGTTGAGTTGGATAGGCTAGTGGAGAGACTATCATATTTAAGATAAACTGTTATTCCAAAATAGAAAGGTATGAATTCCTAATTATGAGTTTAGAAAGAAATTTTTATTTTTTAAAGCATTGTAATGGCATGGCAGGTTATATGGATAGGGATAAAACATTGGATCTTATTGGTAGAAACTAATTAGAGTCTAGAATGACATTTGAAGTTTACAAGTTTGTGAAGGAGTGCTTGACATGTCAAAAATTCAAAGGATATAAAGGAGTGGATGGACATTACATACCTTTGTCAATTTCCAAGGATTCATGGAAAAATATGTCAAGGGATTATATGAGTGATATTCCAAAGAACAAGAGTGTAAAAAATGCTATTTTTGTTGTGGTGAATAGGTTCTCCAAGATGGAAAACTTCATTTCATCCAAAAATATGACTAATGCATTTCATATGGAAACTTTAATTTTCCAACATGTAAAATTACATGATATTAATTTGAATATTATTAGTAATAGAGACTCCAAATTCACTAGTCATTTTTGAATGTTCCTCTAGAAAATTTTACGGACAAAGCTAAATTTTTCTAGTGTATGTCATCCATAGTTTAATGGTCAAACTGAAGCAGTGAAAAAATCCTTGTTAAATATTTTGGAATATTTATGTGATGGAAATCCCAATCAATGGAACTTTTTGTTACATCATGTTGAATTTTCATATAATAATGATTTCCACATTATCATTGGAAAAAGCTCATTTTAGATGAATTATTATTTTTTTTCAAATATGGTGAATAATGTGAAGAGCTTTGAGGGTGAAACTTAACTCAGTGCTAATTTTTTTCTAGAGATGAGGGATTTTCATGCACATGTAAAGGTAAATCTCAAAGAGAAGACTCAAGAAAGATTTCTTAAGAGGAATGAGGATAAGTAGAAGGCTATCTTTTATATTAGTGACCTAGTTTAGGTGCACTTGAAAAAGAAGAGATTAAGAGGTATCTACTTCTCTAAGTTGAAAGTCAAGAAGATGTATCCTTTTAGAATCAAAGCCAAAATTAATAATAATGCTTTTGAGATTAACTTATCCAACAATGTTAATATTTATTTTGTGTTTAATGTTTCAGATCTTAGGCATTGCCATGGATTTTTTGTTGATGAAAACTTATAGGGTAGCATCAATATGTTGAAGGGGGCTATTAATCTATCTAAATCTTGAATGAAGAGGAAGATAATTATGCTTAAGTAGAGAGAAGTTTCAAGAAATTTGGGAGTGAAGAGACATGAGTACTTGATCCATTGGAAGGATTAATTGATGGATGATGTTGTATGGGTCCATTAGACCAAACATGTTACGTGAGGAATCACTTCTACCCATACTCTCTTGTTTACATGAGTTCACTTTTTAAAGGGTGAAAGAGTTGGTATACGAACACATCTTCCAATTCTCTTTTCTTCTCCCCACAAATTATTTTTGCACATTTTGGCTTTGTGAATATGTTTGAAATATGTAGGAGATGTCTTAACTAAGATTTGAGCTTACATAAGAGATGACTTGCATGTGTAGGGGACATCTCAACTAAGGAGACATCTTACCTTATTTGAAGATATCTCAAGTGAGAAGTCCTAGATTTTATGAGATATCTTTGGGGAGAATTCTCATACTAGAAGGAGATATATTCCTCTCTCAATAGAATTCTCACCTAAATGGTGAAATTTTATAGAAAATATCCTAGGAAAGCCAAGGATGACCCATACAGTTAGGAAAACTTCCAAATTGGCAATTCCAAATGGGAAAGAAGCTAAGTTAGATGAGAATAAAAAGGAAAACATCCAAATATATTTAAGTTGATCTTGAGGAAAGGATTTTAAATTTCTTATCTATAATTTTCAATAAATATTATTTTTTCTTTAAGGTTTGTATCATCATCTTGAGTTGATAAGATTTTGTAAGAGAGTGTCATAAGAACACATTAAGTGAGTGCATAATTATGATTGCATCTCAAGGTTAATTATTTATATGTTTAGCCTATGTGTTTTTGTGTTCTTGCTTGTGAATTACAATCTTAATCCTAACTTGTGATAGAGATTCTCATTTGGTTGTGCCTTGAATTAAGGATAATCATTGTATGGTTGTACCACCTCATGCTCTACAACATCGTTGAATGTTGTAAGCGAAGTGATGTTATGGGTTATGGAACTGAGATTGTAATCTTCTTTACATCAACTGAAGATAGCTATTTTTTTGTAGTAAATTATTTTATCTTCATAATATTTGAATTCAATAGGTGTTTTGAACAATTTAAAATTTCAGCGATCTTGCTCCAATCCTTAATACTAGACATGATAGTAAGGCTATAGAGTTTTCCAGCTATCCTACTTAGTACATCCACCACCTTGTTCCCTTTCACTAGAAGATATTGGATTATGAAATCAAAATATTTCAATAATTCTACCAATCAATTTTGTGTCATGTTCAATTACGGTTTATTCATAAGGTGTTATAAACTCTTATGTTCTATTCAAAATGTAATCTATTCATTATACAAATAATATCTCCAAACCTTAAGAGTTAAGCTAATATTACCACGCTCTAGATCATGAACTAGATATTTGATCTCATACGGTTTCATCTATCTAGAAGCATAGGTCATCAATTTTCCATATTGTATAAAAAAATCACCTAAATATTTTCCTAAAGCATTTGTGTATACGTTGTAATGCTTACCAACAACTACTAGAATCAAGATAAGGATTAAGATCAATCACTATTCCAGCTTCTCAAAAGTGTTCTAACAAGAATCTAACCAAGAGAAAGCATAATCTTTCCTGAGCAACTTATCTAGCAAGACTACAATCTTAGAGAAATCCTTTATAAATTTCTTCTAATATCCTGTTAAAGTCAATAAACTTTTAACTTTATTCATCATGGTTGAAACAAGTTAATCTTTAATCACTACTATCCTAGAAAGATCCATAACTATACCTTCTCCCAAAACCACATGATCAAGAAGCTCTATCTTTGTATTCAAAAATGCACACTTATAAACATAACCATACAACTGCTGATCTCTCAAATTCTACAATCCTACTTGCAAGTATTTCTTATGTGCCTTTTCATTCTTAGAGTAAATCAAAATTTCGTCAATAAATATAATGATAAATTAATATAAATAAGAATGCATCAAATTATTCTTTAAATGCATAAAAAATTCTAGTGCATTAGTGAGTTCAAAAGAGAATAACTAAGAACTCATAATAATTGTATCTTGTTCTAAAGGTTGTTTTAAGTATATTCTCTTCTCAAACCCGAATTTGATAATAGTTAGAGTTTAAATCAATCTTAGAAAATACCTTAGCTTCTCTCAAATAATCAATCACATCATTGATCTTGGATAGAGGATATTGATTCCTATCTATCACTTAATTAAACTATTTTTAATTAATACACAACCTTAAAATGTCATCCTTCTTCATCACAAATAGCACTAATGCCTCCCAAGGTGAAACACTTGATTAAATCATGTCTTTTCCCAATAGTTCATAAAGTTGTACTTTAAGCTCTATCAACTCCACCAAAAACATCTTGTAAGATGTCCTAGAAATTGGTTGAGTTTAGGCTTGAGTGTAATCTCAAACTCAATCTCTATTTAAGGAGATACTCTAGAAATTTCTTTCTTAAATACATTTAAGAACTTTAGAACCACTAGGATATGTGCTATCTTCTTCTTAGTATCCTCATGTACCAAGATCTTATAACAACCATGACCATTCTTAAGTACCTATTGAAGCTTCTTGATGGTTAGAAGGTCCAGCTTAATCTTACAATTCAACCATTCATCATACTTCGTAAGCCAATTCATATCAAGAATCACATCATATTCTCTAAGTTCCATCACTATCTAATCACTACATCACCTATTACCTTATATCAACATCTCTAAAACTACCATACTAGGAGAATGCATTTTCTAAATTACTAGGGGAGAACACATGGGTGAAGGCTTATGCTATAAATGGATCATAACTCTAGGTTCCATAAAAGAATGATTGGCTCCAAGGTTAAACAATATTTAAAAAAGAAGTCATAAATATTACTTGTGGTATTCATGACAGTGTCGGGTTGTTTATCCAAAGGTTGGTCTATCAAATCATAGAATCTACACTTATATCTTAATTTCTTGATTATAAATTTCTTATTCCATGAGTTTTTCACTCCATCAGTTTGGTTCTTAACTATTTTGTTTGGGCACTTCTAGCTCTTGTATTTGGGCTTACCATAAGAATAGTAATTTGGACACTTACACCTAAGAGGTTGTATCTTTACTACACATATGGCACATGCAAGGGAAGTTAAAACGTCTACTACTACTGGTACCTCCAAGAGTCCTAGCCTACTTAGAACTACCAAATTTTCTCATGATCTAAGATATCCTCTTGACCTAATTTGGTTTCTTCTTCTTCCTGAATCCTATGCTTCACTCTATAGCCAATGCCCTAGTATAAGGTATCTCATACTTAGTCAAATCAAGAGGAATCAAACCTCTATAGAGGGTTTAATCATTCCATCAATAGAATGATTGGTCATCTATTCCTCATCATCCTAAAAGTGAGGTTCAAACTACACTAACTAGAGGAAGTTTATAACATACTTAGAAAGATTAATATCTCCTTGCTTCAAGTTGGATAACTTCTTAGGCTTGACTCTTCTAAACTCCTCGGATATGTATCTCTCTTTGAAGGCTTTAACAAATTTAGTTCATTCTATCTATCAATGCATCTAGTTACTAGCAACCTTGGTTATCTACCACTACTAGTTAGCTACACCCTTAAGTTGATGGGAAACAAAATCATTTTTATTATATTGAGGCATAACCCATTAATTGGAAAGAATCTTCCACCTCACATAGCCACTTGAAAGCTAGTAATAGATCTTCAACACTATCAAAAGATTGGGATTTCAACTTCCTAAACTACTCCATAAACACTTACTCAATGGATCTTCTACCACTAGTGTTTGAGTAATTAGATTGGCACTATTCATCATTTTTAACATTAAACTAATTCTAACTCCTTAGGTAAGTAAACATTCTTCCATATCATATCATTTTAAGAGACTTTTCCATTGGATTGATTGAGATTTTCCCTATTCGTAATCTTAGAGATACCTCTTGATAACATCCTACATCACAAATCTAAGAATACTTAACAAACCTTTAGCTTTGATACCAACTTGTAATACCCTACTAACTATGCTCAGCCTAAGAGGACATTACTTAGATAAAAATTGAAAAGTGCAAAAAAACACAATATTTCATAATAAAATCAAATGGATGCCAAGAAAATTCAATAGGAAAAAAAAAGTAGGCATCCATGAAATAAGTGCATAGGAGAAAGGAAAATTTTGCAAAATACAAAACATTATACAAAAATACAAAGAAAATAACACCATGCATACAAAACCTAATCTTTTCACTAAGAAAAATAGGATGTGTTCCTATTACCCAATCTAAAAATTATAATAAAATGCTGGAAATATTACAATGGAAATTGAATACAGATAATACAATATAATGCTAAAATAACAATTAACTCAAAAAGATCGTTAGGCTTTNAAGAAAATCAAGGAAATCAGTTCTAAGATTGAGTAAGATAAATAACTAAGAAAATAATGCCTTATGGATTTGATTAGAGACTCAAGTAGCTAGACAGCCATACACATGGAATAGTTGCAAATAAAAGTTACCTAAAGAAATACCAATAAAATACAACTAGATAGTAAATAATAATACTAATAATCATAATAAATATCTAACAAATATTATTCAATTAATTGAAATTTCACCACTACCCATTAACCAAAAAAATCAAATAAGCAAATTGTATTTACCACACTATGCTTCCCACATAAGGACTTAGCACATTACCATGATATGCTTCATCTGTGGTCACAAATTGTTAATGTTACTGAAAAATCAAATCTAATGTTAAATGATTAAATGTCAACTTTAAAAAATCAATAAATTGTGAGATAATGGAGAAATGAAGCTAAAGTAATCAAAGATAAAAAATAAAAATTGTTAAATCTCTAAATGTTAAATTAAACCAAGACTAAAATGTATATTCTAATGAAAATTTGAAAATGTAAAAAAATTCCAAATATGGAACTTAAGCTCCTATAGGTCAATCTAAGCTCCTAAAAATGCTAGAATGTCATCAATTACTATTTCATGTTTTAAGACATTCCAAGAAGTCCTAGAAGTGCCATTTTTAATCATTTTCTTAATTTTTCAATTTCCAAAAGTCAGGGATCACTTTATAAAAGTTGCTCAATTTTTCATCACAGATTCATCATAACTTGTATCATGGTTGTGAAATGGGGTCACAATGAATTGGGAAGGTATATTTAAGATCCACTCTAGCATGCTGGTCAACAATGTCTTTTGGGCCATCAATGTCCAACATTGTTTTAGGGGTCAAAATGTGGAAAATGAATTGAAACCCTAGTTCTATGGTTGACATTTTGGTAGAATTTGGAATAAAGAAAAAACATGGTCAAAATGTGACCAAACTTGATCAAAACATTGACTAACTTTTCATGCATGAATCTAGATTTCATAATTGATAAGATTATAGAAAATAATGGTAAAATACTTAGATATGAGAATTTAGGTAATTTGATAAACAATTATTAAGCAAATGGAATACGAAAAAATATATGAGCATAACAAAAAAATAACTAAAAATCATACTAGATGTAAACACCAAAATTACCCCACCTAAAAATGAGAGCATTGCACAAAATGATTTTCATGTGGCTTCAATCTCCCAAATAAGCTCAACTCCTAGGCAAAACTTGTAGGTTAATGATGAGATCTAAGCAAGATCTAAAATGAGATCTGGAATTATGATTTATACTAAGTTCTCATTGAAAGTGCAAATCTAGATCTAGCTTCATCTCCAAACTAGCAAAGTCTCCTTCTTTGGCTCAATCACCTAGATGTCAGCTATGCAATTAGTTGATCTCTCATAGAATAGTTGCTAGGTATATATTTATTTACAAGGGTTTCGTGCCATTGGGTCAATGGAGATCTTATGGTAAAAAAATAAATTAAAAAGAAATTCTAATTCTAAAATTATTTTTAAATACTTTTCTAACATTGGTTAGTATCCAGTGTTGGTCTATTCAGCATCTCCTATAAGAAAATAGCTATGTTTCAACCCATTCTTCTAGTTATGTTTGAGTCCAACCTATTAATAAAGTCCAATGTAAAAAACATAAGCAATAAAAAGGCTATTATGAAACCCTCTAAAACATCATCTAAAAAAATTAAAAATTAAAAATAAAATATAAAAATATAATTTTACCAAAAAATATAAATTATCCAAACAAAGTGTACCAAAACCAAAGTAATACCCCATGTGCCAATGACACATGAAGTTCCTAGTATCTACTAATCCAAAATTCTAATAAAAGGTTACTATACATATGATAAAATTAAAGGAAAAATTCAAAAATGTAAAATATATAAAAATATATAGAAAATATTAAAAATAATAAAAAAGAAAATAAAACTAAAGAAAAGGAAAATCAAACATTAATATATATTATAGGAAAAGAGGCATGTAAAAAGAGGATAGTAATACCCTAGTAGTATGGATCTTGGTTTGGTAACCCAGGTCAAGAGTTTGATTCTACTAGGTAGTATTGAGTTATAAACTTCTATAAATCTTAGGATGTACCTATGTTTCAACTATTTCGAGTTCCAACACACCCAAAAAGAGGATAACAAAGCACATAGCTCAAACCACAAAAAGCATAGGCAACTAAAAGAAAAGGTTAATAAAGTATAAGACATAGGTTAGTAAACAAGACATCATGGATTCAAATGACCAAGGAATAAGAGTATCTAAGATAAGGGTGTTACACTAAGATTTTTGACTTTTTTACTTCTATAAGAAAGACCTTACCTAGATTTACTAGAAGGAAACAATTATTACCATTACTCATGTAGGTGTTAGGTAATGATTCCCTATGTTTCACTATTAGGTGGTAACACTTTGGTCTGAGGTTAGGTGCACTCTTGGATTGGGAAATGAACCCAAGAGTATAAGCTAATGAGAGTATCTACAAGAGCACACCCAAGAGGAATGGGAAGAGGACCCACCACAAAAAAAAAAGTGAAAGCAATGGTTATTGGATACCTACCCTTACCAGAAAACGTATCTCTTTCTTAGATGAAAGAACTACCTTTCTTTAGCACTTTTAACTAGTCACATCTTGGCATGTGCTAGCCTACGTATAATGGCTAGGTAGGTGGTTATCCACTAGTGTAATTGGGATGGAAATATATCTAGAAAATAAGCTAAAAATTCTTGCAATCACCCCTACAATATCTCACATATTTAAAATATGTAGTAAGTAGTTTTTTCCTATTGCTCTCCATGCTTGGAAATAGACATCTAGAATTAACTTTCAACTGATCATTAATGAAACCATTCTTGATATATAACTTGCTTTGTCTACTTCTTTTCTTTGCATTTGGAAATGTTTTCAACTATTTGTTCTATACTCTATTTGGAAGCTTCAATGTGTAGATATTTTCTAGTAATAGGAGCATAACTATGGCATCTCTTTAGAAGTTAAATACCAACTACTTTAAAATGTTGCTTTTCAACTACAACTTCAAATAAAAAATTCTCCAAGTGAAAGTTGAATAATTCATTATTTTCTATATTATTAATTTCTTTTTTATTTTACTAGCTCAAGGATGGAAAGTTTTTTTGCTTTTGTTGTTATTTGTTCTTTAATTGTGATTGATGTATTATTTTATGTTTAGAGAAAGTTTTCTCCATTTTTTTTACAAGTAATCCTTGAGTAAGATTGAAAACTATAAAGGAGCTTTTAAATAAGGGCAAGGCACAATCCTTTTCTTACCCCATATGAGAGGTTTTTCAGAATTGGTTGTAATGATGAAAACTTAAAAAAGCATTTCAAAACCATTAGGCTTTTTCTGTAGACTCTCTTCGATTATATAAAATTTTTTAAATATTATTATTCATTTTTTTAAAGCCTAAATTTTTTTAAAATCAAAAACAGGGTAAATCCACCTCTATGAAAGTTAACCTTTTCGTTTTATTTTGTGTATTTTTTTAAAAAGTTAGATAGCGGGTCAAAACATGGCATCGAAAATTTATTGAATAAATAAAACAACCGGTTCGAAAAGACTTTTCTAACGACTTTTTTTTTCGTTACGAATCCGACCCTATAAAAGTAACCGGCACCGTTTGATTTCTTGGATAGCGAAAGCTCCACTTCACTCGCACACAGACTAAGCTGCTCTAACTGACACCGAAATTCGTCATAATCTACCGTTCTTGTACTTCCAAATTTCTATCATCTACCGTTTCTTGTGCTTCCGAATTTCTTTCATCTACCGTTTCATCTTCCGTTTTCGTTTCCGCCATTTCTCCATACGCTTTGGTTACATTTGATCGGCCACAGTCCGCAGGTGCCGCCATTGCAAATAACAGCGGTTTGATGGTGGGGAACGTTTATGTGAAGGTTGCATGGGGTAGGAACATAACAATGGAAGATTAAATCAAGGTTGGATAGGCCATCGTAATCAGGATTCAGCTATAAAATCAAGATTCAGCTATTAATCTCTCTCGGATTCATGCCGGGCTTCATCAACGCAGCAGGGCTTTACCAGAATCAGGCCCATCGGTATTAGGTGCTTCAGGTTTTTGTTCAGGTCATGGAACGATGAAATGTTTTGTTTATTTTAGTTCTTGGGATGTTATTATGAGATAGATTGATTAGTCTTTGACCTTTGTTAGAATTCTTCATGCCTTGGTAAAAATTCATGTGTTTCGGCTTTACTTTCAAAATGGACAATTTGTACAAGGATAACTATGTGAATTCAATCGAATTTTTGACATATCTACTTAATTTTATGTATAGAATTTTAAAACTAAAACCGGATTTACCTTATTTTGAATCGTAGCCGTTCTTTTAGAGATGTTTTTAATTAAAAAAATTTAAGATTTCATGGGGTTTCCATTAATATAATATCATGTTAATATATCAAATTTACCTCTGCATTTTGGCAAGTTTAGCAAGAAGATATAGGCCTTAAATTAAATTCAAGTTCTACTTATAATGTCTAAATAGATGGGCAAACTGAAAGAGTATATCAGGGATGAGAAATCATACTCCAAAACTATGTACTTCAATTTCTTGTTAGCATTCCTGTTGCAGTTACCTCCATTGTTGTTGTTGTTGTTCCAGTTTGTGGCAATGATTGTTGAACCTTGGTGCTCTGATCATGGCTTGGATTCTGTTCTTGGATGATTCCATGTATGATTAGCTTGATGAATAGAAGTTTCTGCCACAAGTAGGGGTAGATTTTACCGAATTTCGATGCCAAGCTACAGTAACTCTCTCTCTCTCCGTGCGTGCAATGGAGATTTGGTTGAATCCTGGAAAGCATGGGCTGGTGCAGGTTGCTTTTATAGTATGGGAAAGGTACCATTAAAAAGATGTTTTAAAATTAGTCTTTTATATAATAAATTTTATTTTGCAATTTTATCCAGGCTATTTGAAAAAAACTTAAATTAGGAAACTCTGGGCTGTAGCATGATCCTACTAGTTCAGTGATACAAGAAGGTAAATGTGATCCATTACAAAAACTATGCAAACTATGTTAATATTTTAATCCCTTTCAACAAAAAACTTTTCCTACAACTGAATTTATGTTTATCTTTTTCGTTTTCAAAAAATTGTATATCACTTAAGTTTTGATATTGGCTGGCCAAATCCATGCTAAGCTGACATAAAATTAAATTGGATCAACTTTTTTCTTATTTGAAGTCATGCTTTCATTAGTGTGCTTTGAAGTTAAGAAAGAGACAAGGGTATTCAAGCTTAGGTTTAAAACTTTCATTTATGAAGCTTTCATGAAAATTGACATAATATAATGATTATTTTGTTAAATTTTTTGTGGAAAAACTCATGGGATTTAAGTGCAAAAAAATAAAAAAATAAAAAAGAAGAAGAAAGAATTAGTTCCTATTTTTAGCCTTTTGGAATTGGTTAGAGTTGGGGACATGGGACCTACAATATTTTTTAAATAATATTTACCTTTAAGATATGCAATCAGATTAAAACTTTAAAACTTATTATTGCTCCCTAGAATTTAACCCATAACTTAAAGTTACCAAATTAAGAGCCTTACCAATAGGTTAAAACCTCATTGTAAAATAAAATTAGAGTAATTTCACTTAACAAATGGGAAAACGATATTCTTTTGTTAGCTCATGAGTTTAAATCTCTCATAAGGTACACATGGTAGTTACCCTTATGTTTCACCATTTTCCCATAACTTAACATTACCTACTAGAACTAAGGTTGAGGGGAGAGAGGGGAAAAGGTACTCGAATGTAATAATACTGCTCTACAGAAGTACTACCCCACATGACCTTTGAGTTCTTAAGTTTTCAAATATTCTAGAATGGACTAAAAATGGGCTGCATCTCAATACATACATATACACAAAAGATTACAGAGAGCACTAGCACTCACATCAAGAGAGCTAAGACACACCCCTCTCCCACATGTATCTAACCCTATACCCCATTATCCATATAGTAGGGGTAATGTCAAAGCTAATGGGTAAAGCCCCAATAGCCTACATATTTTTGTGACGTAATCTTCATATTTCTTTTAGCTTCCATTCTAAAAGGAAAGCAACCTTCGAACCACTAATAAGCATACTCTCTATACTCTTTTTAGTTTAAAAGAAGAAATATTCTTAAAACATCAATGTTTGTTCATATACTTCCCAATTGTTGAGAGTAAAGTAGGTATCATGAGTATCAAATAACTCAAAGCCCATCCAACAATTATAGACAAGAAGGCTCAATGACTAGTGATGAGCGGTAAGGTATTCCAACACTCTACTATACAAGTCATGAGCACACATGCACAACTAGATCATAATTCATGGATGGACAATGTAAGTATGCTAGAAGTTGATAATCGATTCATGATCATTGTCTTCCCACTTTGAGTTAGTGAAGTCCAAGTGTATGGTTTAACTCTAAGTGAGGCATATGATATCTAGATGTTGTTGGTTGCTGTTACTTCTAAGTGCAAACATATTGAAAACGAGAATTAATTCTAGGTTTAAGTGATAATAGAAATGTAAATCTACTCTATCCTATGATGATGAGAAATTGTTCTTGGCTTGCCATACAAGTCTTGGGCTCATGTAACTGTTACTGGATTACCATGTATTATGTTATTGGAAAAACCAAGAAATAACACTACTAGGATTACCAAACAATTACACCTATACGCTTGAAACCAACCATACTCCTTCCACCTTACTAGTAAATGTGAAAAGTAAAGTATTTTAGAAATGTAAACAACTATACCAAAGTAAGCATATTAAAGAAATTACAATTAAACTAAGTAAAGAAATTAGATAAGTAAAAAAAAGAAACTAATTGAATCCTGCAATGATGGAAAAAAATCTCAATCTTTATTACCATTCATGAATTGTGCCCAAGTACAATCCACTCAAATAAAATTCTTTTCAACTATTCAATACCACATTGGAGGCATTCACTCTATTGCTAAGTGTAAACTATGAAAACAAACTACTTTCCCCTAAGACTTGAGATGAAAATTTATTGGTGCAATCAAGTGTTGATATTTATAAGGGTGACTAGGACCCATTACATCACATCAACAATGACATATGTAGAGTTACAATGTTGTAGATATGATATTGTAAATGTGATATCATAGATATGATATTGTGGCTCATCAAAAATAGGTTTTATCATACCCCCACAACTAACTAGAAACTTTTCCTTAAGTTAAATCAAAAGGAGGATAGATTTCCTTACAAAATTAAGAGGTATACTCAAACTATGACATAATGAATTATTTACATGACTACTTGACTCTGAATGCCTCATTGTGGTTGAAGTGATGTTTTATAAAATTATAATGCACAACATGATGGATACAATTGACAGTAAACAAAACAAAATAAAATAGAATGAAAGATCTTGATGCAGTCTTCAATTTCCTGATAGTGGTGGCTCTCATTGGGCTTTTGGAATTAGTAATGGTTAAGCAATACCCAAAGCTTCTTTTCCTCTAACCTAGGATCATGTACTTTCCATGCAAATTCTATAATGTTTGATGGCATTGGTATTTCTCATTGGCATTGTAGCTATAGAAACATCTTATTCGCTTTAACATACCAGGCCACAAATTGCCTTCTTTCTTCTTCAAATGCTTTGGTTACCTTTCACAATTCTTGATAATCAGTCATTTGATGGATTAGGTTTGCTGGTATGTCCTTCTAATCTTGGTAGCTAGCTTTTAATATTTCTAATTTAAATTTTGCAACATGCAGTTTCTTTACACATCTTTTCTATCTACAAACTCCTTTGTGTATAATGTACACATGGTAGCTACCTATTACTCCAGCTTGTTTCTTGGTCTACCTACTATTAACACGGCTAGATTAGCATACTAGAGATTCACTAATCTCATGCACTCTATGAGATCCTTAATCTATACGTCTTTATTCTTCACTTTAGCTTCGTGGACATGGGTGATGCTATCTAGAATTGACTACCAATTTGGTGTCTATGTTGTTGATGAGACGCGATATCGCATGCAACGCGATATCGCGTCGTCCCATGCGATATCGCGTACACGATATCGTGGTCTGCTGCCAAATCAATAAATAAGAGGTGGCACTCCCCTTATTTCCCATCCTGGTCTAGAAGTAGGGAAACTCTGGTAGTTTGATCATTCCATAGATAGAATATTTTCCATGTGCCCACAGTAGGAGTCCTAGAGTGAACGGATCTTTATTCGAGCAACATTGTACCTGAACACAAGTTGTGTACGGCAATAAAGACGAACCTGATTGGATAAACCTTGCAGTGCATGGAATAGGATTTTATTTAATTATTATTTATTGCTTTCCTAGAATGCGGTACAAGTACGAATTGATTACGAGCATCTAAGGACGTGTACAGTTAGTCAAGGAATCGGCTGCTCGTCACATGCAGTATGAGTATGACTTGATTACGAGCATCTCGTGTGACTACTTGGTAACCTAGTGGCGTATCCAGGATCTACGCTTGGTAATCCCAATGGTAGTCGTGCACGGTGGATGTGTACGGTTAGTCAAGGAATCGATTGCTCATCGCACTTAGGCTAGATAGATTATCTGAACCCTTTCCTCCTAGTTAAGTGCCTCAGTATGACCACTTCGAGCACATGCGTTACATGTGGTGATCCTAGTAACGATTAGCATTTGGTAGCCATAGTTGCATCGGTTCAAGGTGTGTACGGTAAGTGGGAACGGATGCTGACGCTAGTTAATTTAGACTTAGTCATTAGTTAGAATTAGTTAGTTCCTCAACCCTTCACCTCAATAGCATAGGAGAAAAACATTAAGAACCATAAAAATCATATACCTCGAACTTACTTAACCATACACCGTGACAACAACAAGTAAGTCTGGGAAGACAACTAATGATTAACCCCAAGTGTTCCATGGGGCGTGTAGGCATTTAGTCTACAGAGTTCGACCGGATTGTGCGTGCTATGCTCATTTCGTATGGTTGAGTATAGGGGTACCTTGCCATTCATCATTGGTGCCGTTGCTGGGGACTAAGTGTTTGTACACCAAATAGAACATAAATGATATCACTCACATCATTGTGAGCCTTAACGAACCTTCGGGTTAATCAAGATAAAAATTTATATAATTGTGAATTAGCACACCGATAAAAATGCCTTCTTCTCATAAGAGCAACTCACCACCTAAGGACCGTACACGAGACAGTTGGCCACATAAAAAACATAACCCAAATCAGCCAAGTCCTAAACAATACAAGATAGTTTATACTCATCCTGATGAGTATATTCCAGACTTTACTTTTATCCTCCATCAAGACAAATAGCTACGATGGAGAGATTTGCAAGGTAACATTGTGTTACCCCCAGATCGATCAATCTCTCGCATGCTTTTCCGTGCCTTGGCACAAATTGGCATACAAGAGCTATTTGTTGAATATGTTGTGGAATATTTTGACATGAGGGATTATTATCCCATAGATGCCCAACGTATGAGAGACTTAAGACAGGAGAGTCAACATACTTTTCTAAAGGGAAAAGCCCTGCACATCCTTAGCGAAATAGGAGATGAGGAACCCCTTATCACGGGTTCTTTAACAAATGATGTTCCCCCTCCTAATGATGGTAAGAAGGAAGGGTATCAAAACATACGATCAATGATACATATCCCTGGTTTTGATACCCGTGAACACTAGTTGTTCACAGAGGGAACAACCACTTATGCGAAGGACGGGCACTTAGATCGTCACCACGATTGGGGCCGTAGCAGCCGAAGAGAAGGTAAGAAACATCGTCATGGTGATGGTTCCCCTTCTTCTTCCCCTTCTTCACATCACTCACCCTCTCCTTCCACATCTGGGTGCAGCCATCATGAACATAAAGGGGAGGATAAAGGTAAAGTGGATGAAAAACCTCGACCAGAAAGTCGAGAGAAAGGACAAGGGCTTGAACGTAGGGAGAGTAGGGAACAACGCAAACATCACAGGCGTCATGAAAGAGATGATCATGATGAGCCCCTACTTGCAACCTGAAGTATGCTTGAAATAACAGAGGCAATTAGGATTCCCAAAAGGCGGTTAAAGGATAGTTAGATCAAACGTTTAGACATGAACAACATCCCACGATTTGAAGGGAGATACAATGATGATCCACAAAATCATTTATAGGCATTCCACGATTCTTGTGCCTTGCAGAATATAGAAAATGAGTGGCAAAAACTTAAGTTGTTTCCAAGGACACTCACCAAAGAAGCAGAGAGTTGGTACCAGTCCTTGGAACTGGAAACCATCAAGGGGTGGAGTACGATGCTAGAACTGTTCAATGAAAAGTATCAAACGTACTTCCAAGTGTGCAATTTGCATAAGAAGATCCAAGGCTGGAAGCAAGGTACTCATGAACCCTTGGATGCTACCATGGCCCACTACTACACATTGTTACATCGTTGCCTGGGCCATGGGTATGCTCAGAGGGATCAACTTCACCACATCGTGGATGGGCTAAGGCATGAAATGAGAAGAACCCTTGGGACTTATGCCCAAGGGCGATTATCCAAGCTTAGAGCCCATGAAGTACATAGCTTGTTGGAACAAGTAGCAAAAGAAGAAGGTGAGCTACAAAAAAGGGAAAGTGTGAAAGAGTACAACCATGATCCCTCTCTTCGAAAGAAGGGAGTGAAATTTTGTGATGAAGAGGATGAGTCACTAATTGAAGAGTTGGTGAACTGGAAAACCTTGTCGATCCAAAAATTAACAACAGAAATAGCAGCTAATGTAGATGATGTATGGAGTTCCTTAGACTAAAAAATTGAAATTGTCTTTAAAATTGAAGAAGAGTCTAAGGTAGAACAAAGTAGTGACAAAGGTAAGAAAAAGTGGAGAGATTTAAGCCCTGCACATAACAAGGGTAAGGGGAAAATCACTAACTCCGATGTGGCTGTGGAATTTGAGACAAACGATGATGATGGATGTGAGATCTGCCACTATGACCATCCTAAGGGATGTTGCCCCATCATCTCACATCTGCAGGAGTCTGGGGTGTATGCGCTTAATCCAAGACTCAACCAATGGCAAACACCCCGAAGGTTACCTTATCCACAAGGTAACCCAAGGCAGTTTCACCAACCACTAACGTATTATCCAAGTGGAACTCCACCAGAGCCCATTGGACAACATTAGCAGTGGAAATACCCATAGTCATGGGGGATGCCATCGCCAAAACATCAGTACCCTTACTGTTAGCCTGACCCTTATGGATATTATGTGTAGTAGCTGATTTCTCCAAGTGACTCCATGAGTCACACAACCTTCGACCGTCACTACCAAGTTTGGGAGTACTTCAAAAGGACTCCTTCTCCTCCGGGAGACACTCCATACCCACACCATCCTCCTAATTCATCTGCACCTCTTCCACCACAAGTAGTTCCTGTAACACCTCTTGCTCCAATAATGCACGGGGAACTTCCTCCTCAACCGCAGCAATGTCACACTGCGAGAGCTGTAAATATCCAACTTTCTGCTAGTTCTTACAACTGTAAAAAGATAAGACCTTACTTCAAAATAAAAAACCCAGACAAACTCTCGCAACAACAAGTGGTTGAGGCCATGTACACTCCTCCACCATCTAACACTTCAGAGCACCCTTCTATCCAAAACCAGAACTTAACACACACGGTTATGTTAACGCATACCGTAACTGACTGGATCAAGGTAGGCCACCTTCCTAGGAAACTAACTGACCCTAGGAGTCCCTTAATCTATTTACAGATTGCCAGAAATGAACCACATAGGGCTCTTCTTGACTTAGGTTCCAGAGTTAACTTAATTTCATGAGAGATGTATCACGCCTGGAACCTACCCCAACGTAAGAAGAGAAACATTCAACTAGAGCTGGAAGACTAGTCCATCACCATTCCCTTGGGATTGGTGGAATATGTTATTACCACTATGTGTGGTTGGTCTTACCCAGCTGATTTTTTGGTGATCGAAGTTAATAACAATGAAGGGGACTTCCCAATTATAATGGGAAGGGCATGGCTAAGTATAGTAGATGCATGCCTTAGGATCCACGATCTTTCCTTTGAAATTTCTAAGATAAACATTTGTGGAAAGATCGAGAAGAGGAAAGTTCCATGCATCACATACAATGATTCATTGGGTGATGACATGGAGGGATGCTGCTCATCTCCTCCATGCAACAGGTGTGCTCTTGAAACATTGAAATAAAGATGTCTGTATGTAGCATCCACAAAACCAGTAGTAGAAACCCCATGGTTGACAACTACTTGAAGGAGCAACCAAATATTCATGGAATGAACTAAGGAAACCCATGCCAACAACGAAAGCATAGACAGTTTGAAACATGAGCGTCGCCAACCTCCATCCTTCAACCTAAGAACATCAGTTGGGAGAAGTTGGGCACTTCTACAAAATTCAAACAAATGCTCATTATTTTGGATCTCTCCCTTACAACTCAGTCATGGGGGAGATGGCCACCAATGCTAACCATATGGGTCCCTCAGTTCTTTTAAGTTTTTGTTTTACAACGTTTTTGTTTCACACATTTTTGTTTTACAAGATTTTTGTCTTACACATTTTTGTTTTACAAATTTATTTAACTTTTGTAGTTTTTGTTTTACAAATTTCTTTAACTTTTCTTGTTTTTGTTTTACAAAATTGTTATACTTTTTCATTTTTTATGTGTGTGTGTGTGTGTGATCCACCCTGTAAGTTTGTCCCATAATAAGTATTCGAAATGATGGTATGAACTATTTTCATATTGATTGCTAATGCTTGGTTTTTACCTTTAAGTCATAATGTTGATACTAAGGTATGTTTCTTTTGATATGGAAGGCAATGAGACCACTTCATCCATCCATCCACTAGTTTCTATGGTCTCTCTCAACTTGGAAATGTACAGTCCCCTTCTAATA
>MNCI01018932.1:648885-722968 GCA_015680685.1 Gnetum montanum | reverse complement strand
CTTGGAATGGGATTTGCTAAGTCACATTAATCATGAAACACACAAGGGGCTGTACACCACCTTATTCTTGGGATTCCATTCCATTCTCTTCTCTCCATCCTTCTCTCCATTGTTCACCTCATTGCCGGTTGTATCATTAGTATATATATTTTGGTTGATGCATTGTTTTCTTTTTGGTAAATTCTTACAGTTAAGACTTTAACTCTTGTTCCAAATGACATTCCCAGAGCCTACGGACTCTTTGAATGTGGGTTTGTTAGGGCATGAAGGGCATGATCTTGCTTTGGGGAGGACCCACTGACATTCCTATTTGGAGCATTAGTTAATTTCTTTCCCTTAACATTTTGCAATTAATTATTATTTTGTTCATTACCATCTTGACATCCATTTCATTGCTATTTTCAAGTTGTCCCTTTTTATCTCTCTTTATTACTCCTTTTCTTTCTCCATTCTAACGCTACCGGAGGTTCGCGATTAGTCATGGGTATACAGGGCTGATTTTTTCGATTTTCTCCTAGCCCCAAAATTTTTTATTTTCTTCCTAACCCTTACACCTTCGGTATTCATCAGTAATATATCCCCAAATCCCTATCAGCCATACCACAACCTAGTCAATGAACTTTCACTGTAGCAAGGTATCAATTACATGATGATTCATTTACCCTTGCTAATATACAATTGTGTTGTGTGTGTAGATGGCAATCATGCAAAAACGGACTGGATTTGGAGGGAACAATTGGAATGGAGCCATGCTGGAAGTAGCTATGCAAGGAGCAAGATCGATGGTGCACTTACAGATGGACAACGAAAGACGCAATTCTAGCATTGGCAGCAACAACACTTCTTTCTATCTCTCTCTTTCTCTCAAGCTACCAACAAAGGCCTAATGTCATTGTAATAAGGTGTTCACCCTTGTTGTCATGAACACTAGTTTTGTCAAGTCTTGTAAACTTGATCTGTTCACATGTCATCCCATTAGTTCCATTCCCCTCAATAATTCCATACCTTCCCGATATTATTGTAAGGAACTCGAGGATGAGTTTTCATTTAGTCATGGGGGTATGATGAGATGCGATATCGCATGCACCGCGATATCATGATCGCACATCCCATGCAATATCGCATACACGATATCGTGTTGTCCCCTATGATATCGCGTACGTGATATCGCAGTCCATCACCAAATCTATAAATAAGAGGCGACACTCCCCTTATTTCCCATCTTGGTCTAGAAGTAGGGAAACTCTAGCAGTTTGATCACTCCATAGATAGAATATTTTCCATGTGCATGCAGTAGGAGTCCTAGAGTGAACAGATCTTTATTCGAGTAACATTGTACCTGAACACAAGTTGTGTACGGAAATAAAGATGAACTTGATTGGATAAACCTTGCAGTGCATGGAATAGGATTTTATTTAATTGTTATTTTTTGCTTTCCTAGAATGCGGTACGAGTACAAATTAATTACGAGCATCTAAGGATGTGTATGGTTAGTCAAGGAATCGGCTACTCGTCGCATGCGGTATGAGTATGACTTGATTACGAGCATCTCATGTGACTACTTGGTAACCCAGTGGCATATCTAGGATCTACGCTTGGTAATCCCAGTGGTAGTCATGCACGGTGGATGTGTACAGTTAGTCAAAGAATCGGTTGCTCATCGCACTTAGGCTAGATAGATTCTCTGAACCCTTTCCTCCTAGTTAAGTACCTTGGTACGACCACTTCGAGCACGTGCATTACATGTGGTGATCCCAGTAATGATTAGCATTTGGTAGCCACAGTTGCATCAGTTTAGGGTGTGTACAGTAAGTGGAATGGATGTTGACGCTAGTTAATTTAGACTTATTCATTATTTAGAATTAGTTAGTTCCTCAACCCTTCACCTTGATAGCATAGGAGAAAAACATTAAAAACCATAAAAATCATATACCTCGGACTTACTTAACCATACACCGTGACAACAACAAGTAAGTTTGGGAAGACAACGAATGATTAACCCCAGGTGTTCCATGAGGTGTGTAGGCATTTAGTCTGCGGAGTTTGATTGGATTGCGTGTGTTACGCTTGTTTCATATGGTTGAGTGTAGGGGTACCTTGCCACTCATCAATTGTGATTGAACTAATTTTTGGCTTTGGCCATCTAGAGTTATTTTATAATAATTTGTTTATACATGCCCACCTGGTCTATAAAGTGTTCCTTGAACCTTTCATGCTTCTTAACCTCATTCAGCAATGCACTGATATTAATAGCTAATTTTTTTCTAATAGTGAAAACTTCTTCCATTGAAAAGGTTTAGTTTTCTTTGGCCAACTTGTTCATGTTTTAGTTGACTTTGATAAATTATCCCTCCAGTTAATGAATGTTTTCTTTCAGAAGATTTTTCTTTTTGTTAATATCTATCAACTGTGTATTATTAGTAGCAAGTTTCTTGTTCTCTTCTTCTAAGGAAGTGATGGCTTTAACATGCACATATATTTGTGCTTATACCATAGATGTATTCCACACCACCTTCTTCTTCACTATCTCTACTTGAATATTTCTTACTATGATCTACCTTGCTTGTTTTGTTCTAAATGGATCTAACTATCCTAGGTATATATATTGTGCAGGGTCTCTTTTTTCTACTTTTAAAGTTGCTAACTCAGCTTGCAACTTCTAGACTTCATTCTTTGCATGCTCTGCCCTTAGTTCCACCATGACCAACTTTTCCTTTGTTGCAATTAGATTCAATTGAACTATAGTGTTATCGGTAGGAATATCAAAGAGATTTTACATAACTTGTCCTATCTATAGTAGTTAATCAAGGACATTTTCATGTTTTGCTGGAGTCATAGATGTTCCAAGTAGCATTTAGACATCTCTTGTTGTTGTAATATTTTCTAGTGGCATAATGGAAACATTAAAGGATTCCTTGATGTGATCATTGATTACTTCTATTGCTCCTACTAGATCTTGGTGTTGCATTATCACCATTATGGCTCCTTCTCTAGTTTCTAGCATAACTTAGAAAGATGAAGCATTTCTAGAGATCTTTTTGCCTATTCATTTCTCTCTCCTACCTAAAGAGATCCCTGACCACTAGTAGGTCCTAATGATACCATAGGCCTTATGGAGTTATCCTTGACTGAGTCCAAAGTAGAACCTTTTCTTGCTCCCCAACTTATGGTTCTGCAATTTGCTGCAAGTGACTCAAGGAAGGCCTATAGACTTATTTGTAGGTGGAGTAATCTATCTAGGTCTATCACCAGTAAGCATTGATCCACTAGATCTTGCTTCTTATTGTTTAGTTATTGGAATGTTTCTTAGTGACAAGGATCCTGCTACTCCCTCAATGCCTACTAGCTTCTCTAGATGATCCTTCTTTGGTGGGATTAGTTTGAGCATCTCAACATAGGATACATTCTAGGCTTTCCTTAGAACATCATTTGTGTATCCTAGAATTCCTCTTGCTTGCACAACTTTCTAATGAGGTGAGGAAATGGCAGTGTAAGTCTCCTTACCTTCTTCTCTTCAAATCTCCTCTATATCTTTAGAAATAGGAGATGTGCTATGTAAGAATTGAATTTTCCCATAAGAATTGCACTTCCTTTAGTAGCATAGGTGAAAATCCTATTAAGTCTTTTGGTAGGAAAAAAAGTGGTAAGTTTCAATCCTAAAGTAAATCTTTTTTTCCAGCAATTAATTTACTATAGTCCTTATCCTCTTTTTGATATGTCTTTTGCATCCATAGCTTCTTTGCATCGATGTTAGATCTAGTGGATATCTACACAATATTTGGTTTGACATCTGTAATATTAAGTATATTTGTAATTTATTCAACTAAGTATGATATTGAGAATCCTTTAATCTTAACAAGTGCATCGTTTAGTTTATTCTTCCAGAATTCATATACTTCTCTAAGGTATACCATTCACCATTACTTGATAGATTTGGTCATAGAGGAGAGGCCTAGAGTTGGATTTGGATGTGTACATGAGCAAACTTCATGAATGATCCAAAATTTAGTTCCACAATTATGGACATGACGGACTTCTCTTGGATATCTTGGAGGCATTCCACAAATAGTGTGAGATGTTGTCCTTGCTTAACAACTAGTGGTACTTCAACCTCAGCTTGCATAGATTATTCAGTGTTAGGGATTTATTGGTGAATTCTAAAAAAATTTTCTTCCTACTCCACTTGTAACATTTATTCTCTAGTTTATCCTTTGCCTTGATTCCTTGGTCTTTTACTTCCATGTTGTGAAGGTCCTTCTATTGTGGGTCTTTTAGGAGCCATCTAGAATCATCAAATATTTTCTTAAGCTTATGTAAGGATTTAAATACATCTCTATTAGTTCATATTCCTTTCTCAAATCCTTGGTTTTTTTAAACTATTTTCTCTTATAATTACCTATGGCTACTACTATGATTGCAAAGTTGGAGAAATTAAAAAATAAATCCTTGTTTTAATTATTCCTTTAATTATTAAGACTTTTCATAGTTATACTTTCTTATCTATTGTATTATTAGATGGTTAGTGATGAGCAGCGAGGTACCCCAATGCTCAAGCATACGAATCACAAGTGTTCATGCATGATCCAATCAAATTCTATGGATGGGACTAGTTGTGGAATCTAGATTGTTATGCTCTGATTGCACTTTGTTGTCTTTCCACTTGGACTAGTGGTATCTCTATCACATATGGTTTAGTCCAAAGTGAGGCATATGATGTGGTCTAATTTCTATGCTACTCTTGATGACGATAAAGATATAAATTAATTAAACTAATAAATGATGTAAAACAAGATCTAAACTAGCCTAACACAAGTAATTGCCCCACTTTCCCGGACACATCTTGAACACATATAGCTCTACTGGGCTACCAAATGTTAAGCATTGCTGGGTTACCAAGTACTATATGTATGCTCAAAGTGGTTGTGCTTGTGTTCATTAACAACTAGACATAAATTACTTAATTCAAATGCATTTAAGTAGAAAGAATGAAAATAAAGTACATTCAAGGAAATAGTAATCTATTCTCAGTACTACAAGGATTGTCAAAAGAGTTTATTTTATTCCCATCACACTACTACACTTAGGTACATCAGTGTTTGAACAAAGAACTGTACACACCTAGACTCCTTTTGTGGGTACTTAGAAAATATTCTAACTCTAAGAAAAATAAATCATAAGAGCTTCACTAATCTAACTAAAAATTAAATTTAAAATTGACTCAAAACAAAAGCCCAAGCATTGTATTTATAGGCCAAAGTATATACCTTGACATCGGGTACCCAATGTTGCATCTAGGCTGCAACATCGCATATGCAATGTTGTGGCCCCAACATCAAAGTAGATAGAAGATAGTGATTCATCATATGTCAAGGCTCTGATGTCAAGATAGGCAAATCATGATCCATCATACCCCCATGACTGAATAGAAACTTGTCCTTGAGTTAAAAAAAATGAGGAATAGGTTTCTTATAAAATATTGGGTAGGTATGGGATTATTAACTAACATTCAAACTAACTTAAGTGGAATAGAGAGACGTTGAGTGCCTAAGAATACCAAGTTGCAAGCTTTACAAAATTGGGAGTTCATGATAAGAGAAGTGAAAACCCTAGGAAAAAAACTAACATCCAACACCTCTTGGTAGCTAAAGAGAGAGATAGAAGATCCAACGATCATGAATGGTCCTCGTCACAAGGCACTGCTGCATCATCCTTGGTGAAGATAGTCTTTCTTCCAGTCCATGCTTCCCACTATAGTCACAATAGAATCATGAATTAGTATGTAATGTGTAACACATAGCTATTAAGTACCTTGTCTCAGTGGTGGTTACACTCAGCTAGGTTGTGATTGTGGTAGATTTATTTCTTTAGGAGTGTTAGTGGAAAGGTTGAAAAATAGGGTAAAATAGATACGTAGTCCATTAAAGTTGAAAAATTTTGACATAAGAAAATATTTGAAGAAGGTGTAAGAATTCATAACAATAAAAAGGAAAGTTGACCTAAAAATGTTATGAAGATGTGCACAATTGGATGTCATTGATAGGATAAACAAAAGGATTTGATTGTAAGAGTGTCTAAGGGTAAAGAACTTAACTAATGGAACTAAAAGATATGCAAGTGGATCCTCCCCAAAGTAGGCATAGGACTTTTATGCCCTTGCATAACTTCAAACCAAAGAGTCTATGGGCTCCATGGATGATTAATGGTTACAAAAGGTTAAGTACAAAAACATGGAAGAGACTAACTAAGAATTCTAACACATCAAACCAGAACATTAAACAAGGACATGCAACCTATATTGAGGTGAGACATGGAAAGCATAGATGGATGAGAGAAAGTGGAATGGAGTTCTTGATTAAGGTAACATGAAGTCTCTTATGGATTTTATGGTTAAATAACTTGATAGGATCCATCCTTAGTCCAAACAAAAACCAACCATGTTCAGTGACTTACATCAACATTCTAAGACCAGTCCATCCTCTAAGACACAAGAATGCTTGCACAAAACAACCACCATTATTTATTAGAGAAGAAAAGAGAAGTAGGAAGTGAGGAAGGGCCTTAGTTAGAGGGGATGAGTCCCATAACCATTTCTTATAGTCCATTTATTTTTTCTAAGGGATGTGCCTTGAATTCCCATTGTTTTTTCTCTTTGAAATGGGAACCACACCATGCAAAGACACATGCATTTATTATGTCCAAAGGATGTGCTTTGAATTATCATCATTTTTTATGAGAACCACACCATGCAAGGACTTATTAAACTTTCTTTTATTGGTTGACATAGAATAGTAAGAAATCCATGAAAACATAGATGCACCCAGGAAAATAGAAAGGCACAAAGAATAATGGATCCCCTTGAAGCCACACCCTATTCAAACCTTTGAATCCTTTCCAATTCTAAAAACTACCAAAGTCACAAATTCGTTAAATTTTTATTAATGAAAAAGGGATTGCACATTTATAGAACAAGAAAAATGATAGAGTTTGTAGATGGGTGGATGCTATGGACTCACTAACTATTTCATGAAAAAAAACCATGTCCTAATCATATATAATGAAATTCAAAGCTAGAAACCAAACACCAACAATCAAATAACATAAATAATACATACGACCATCAATCGACGCATTACCACTGTACCTAGCTCTTATTAACAAAAAGTTTGAAAATTACATCCGAATAAAAGAAAATATAAAATAAGGTGTAAAATATTCAAAAAATAGCAATTGTACTAAGAATGGTGTAAAAAAAAATTTCAAAAGATTAATAAGATGAAAAAAAGAACATGTAAAATAAAGAATGTGTAAAACAAAAAGTTGTAAAACAAGAAGATAAAAAGCACTTAAGAATCTTGAAGACTAGAATGAGGGGTAACTTCCATGACTAAACATTTGGCCATGACAAGGATTAATAAGTGGATAATTGGGATTCATGCATGTATGAAACATTGATAGTCATTCATGCCCTAGCCACTAGCTGTCTATTGGTTGTGCAATGGCTAGGTAGAAAAAATCATCGATCATACACTTTGTTGTTAAATGTATGGTGGGTCATGGTATGAGGTTTTTGAACATTATGAATGACTAGATGATGGGACACGATATCGCATGGGCCACGATATTGCGTACACGATATCGCATCTGTCCCTGTGATATCGCGTATGCGATATCGCAGCCTGTCGCCTTGTCTATAAATAAGAGGTGGCTTTCCCTTGTAAGATCATCTAGATCTAGATCCTTAGAAAAACTCTAGTAGTTTTACCATTCTAGAGATAGAATAATTTCCATGTGCCTATAGTAGGAGTCTCAAAGTGAATGGATCTTTATTCGAGCAAATTGTACCTAAGCACACATTTGTGTACAGAAATAAAGACAAACTTTCTAATAAACTTTGTAGTGCATGGACTAAGCTAAATAGGATTTAATTAATGTTAAATGTTTAAATGCTTTCTTAGATAATTAATCTTTCTCAACCCTCAACTCCTAGTTAAGTGCATTCAGTATGACCACTTTGAGCACGTGTGCTACGCTTGGTAACCTAGTAATGAATAGTGTTTGGTACTCCCAGTAGCATTACACTAGTTCAGGGTATGTATGGCAAGTGGGAATGGATACTGGTGCTAGGACGATTAAATATTAGTTAGTGAAAGTTAGTTACTTAGTCTCTTCACCCTTTCTCCTCTTAGCATAGGCAATAAAAAGATAAAAGACATAAAGATCACATACCTCAGACTTACTTAACCATACAACCGTGACAATACATGTAAGTTTGGGAGGATAAGGATTGATTAACCTTAAGTGTTCCATAAGGTGCATAGGCACTTAGTCCTTGGAGTTCGACTGGATCGCATGTGAAATGCTTGTATTCGTATGGTTGAGTGTAGGGGTACCTCACCACTCATCATTGGTGCCATTGCTGAGGACTTAGTTATTTGTGCGCTAGGTAGAACATAGGAAATCTTTCACATCATTAAGAGCTAAAACGAACCCTTAGGGTTAATCAAGAAAAAAAATAAGATAACGGTAAACAACACATCGAATAAGACAAACATGTCTTCTTCTCCACACAAAAGCACTTCACCACCTAGTGCCAACACTAGAGACAGTCGGTGGCACCATGCACATAACCAAAATCTACTAGTTCCTCAATAGTTTAGTGTGGTATATGTTCATCATGATGAATATATATCTAACTTTACCTTTGTCTTCCATCCAGATGAACAATTGCGTTGGAGAGACTTGGAGGGTAACATAGTGTTGCCTCCAGATAGAGTTGCCCCCAACATGCTCCTTTTTTCCCTTGCACGAATTGGCATGTCACAATTATACACTGAGTACATTGCATGTGATTACAATGTAAGGGACTACCATCCCACAAAAGTGCAACGTCAATGGGACTTGCGGTAGGAGAGTTACCACACATTGTTGAAGGGCAAAGGACCCCATAATGCTTCATCCATCATAAGAGAAATTAATAGGTTCTTCACAAAAAGATGTTCCCCATCCTAACGATAGTGAGGAGGTGGTGTATCAGAACCTTTGCTCCATGATACACAACCCTAGTTTTGATTCCCATGAACACCAAGTATTCAATGAGGGAACACAAACACAAGATAAGGGCAAGAATTCTGATCGTCATCATGATCAGGGTCAAGATCACCGAAGGGAAGGTAGGAAACATTGTCATGGTGATGGTTCACCTTCCTCTTCCTCTTCATTGCAACATCACCCTCTCCTTTAACGTCGGGACACAGTCACCAGGAACCTCATCGTGAGGACAAGGGTAAGAAAAATGAGAAACCTTGACAAGAGAGTCGAGAGCGAGGACGAGGGCACTCTAGGGAATCAAGGCATGGAAGAAGGGAAAGTAGGGAACCATGTAGACATCACAGATTCCATGAAAGAAATGACCATGAAAAACCCCTACTTGCAACCCAAAGCATGTTAGACATCATGGAGGCTGTTAGAATACCTACAAGGCACCAAAAAGATAGCCGGATCAAGAGACTAGACATGAATAATATCCCACGATTTGAGGGGGGAATACAACGCTGATTAGCAGAATCACTTACAGGCATTTCACGATGCTTGTGCCTTGCAGATCATTGAAAACAAGTGGAAAAAGTTAAAGTTATTTCCAAGGACACTTATAAAAGAAGCGGAAAGCTAGTACCGATCCTTAGAACCAAAATCCATTCAAGGTGGAGTACGATGTTAGAACTATTTAATAATAAATATCAAATTTACTCCTGAGTGTCCAACTTATGGAAGAAGATCTAAGGATGGAAGCAGGGTAATCATGAACCCTTGGATGCTACCATGGGCTGATATTATGCATTGCTACATCGTTGCCTGAGCCATGGTTATGCACAACAGGATGATCTATGCCATCTCGTAGATGGGCTATGACATGAAACCCAGAGAACCCTTGGGACATATGCCCAAGGGAGATTATCTAAACTTAGGTTCCATGAGGTTCATAGATTGTTGGAGAAAGTAGCTAAGGAAGAAGGAGAGCTATGTAAGAGAGAAAGTGTAGAAGAGTATAACTGCGATCCTTCCCTCTGAAAGAGGGGAGTGAGATTCTGTGAGGAGGAGGATGAGTCACCACTCAAAGCATTGGTGAGTAGGAAAACCTTGTCGCTTCAGAAATTAACAACAGAAGTGTTAGCTAAGGTAGATCAAATGTGGGACTCCTTAGATAGTAGATTTGAAATTATTTTAAAAATCGTAGAGGAGTCTAAGGAGCGAAGTAGTGACCATGATAAGAAAAAGAAGAGGGATTTGGGCCATGCAAGTAACAGAGGTAAGGGTAAAATGACCATCACTGATGAGGCTATGGATTCTAATACAAACAATTATGGTGGATGTAAGATATGCCAATATGACCATCCTAAGGGATGTTTCCCAATAATCTCACATCTATAAGATTCTGGGGTGTATGCACTTAACCCACAACTTAACAAACAACAAGCACCCTGAAGGTTACCTTATCCTGAAGGTAACCCAAGGAAGTTCCACCAACCACTAACGTATTATCCAAGTGAAACTCCACCACAACCTATTGAACAACACCAGCAGTGGCAATACCCATAGTCATGGAGGATTCCACTGCCAATGCAACAATATCCTTAGGGACAACCAAATCCATATGGCTACTACGTGCAGTAGCCAATCTCTCCACATGAATTTGTTGGTCGTGTGACACCACCATGTCACTACCAAGCTCAGGAGTATTATAGAACTCCTTCTCCTAGGAGAGACATACCACATGCATACCACCCTCTAAACCCATCCACAACTCTTACATCTATAGATCCACTACCACCTACTCCAATGATGCAAGGGGAACTCCCCACTCAACCGTAGTAACGCAATGCTATGAGAGCTGTAAACCTTCAATTTGCTATTGGTTCTAACAACCATACAAAGAGAAGACCTTTCTTTAGAATAAAAAGCCCAAATTAGCTATCACAACCACAAGCAGTTGAGCCTCTGAAGTTTCCTCCATCAAATAAGGCTTCGGAGCTCCCTTCAAACCAACAACAGAGCTCAACACACATGGTTATGATAACACATACCGTCATTGATTGGATCAAGGTGGGCCACCTTCCTAAGAAATTCTATGATCCTAGAAGTCCCCTAATCTACCTCCATGTCACTGGGAGTGAACCATGTAAAGCTCTTCTTGAGTTAGGTTCCGGAGTCAACTTGATATCGCAAGAAATGTATAAAGCCTGGAACCTACCTCCACTAAAGAATAGCAATATTTTCTTAGAGCTAGCTAACCATTCCATCACTATTCCCTTGGGATTGATGGATGACATTGTTACCATTGTGTCTCGTTGATCATACCCAACTGATTTCCTAGTGATACAAGTTAACGACTTCCCAATAAAATGGGAAGGGCATGGCTAAGTACCATGAATGCATGCCTAGGAATCTGTGATCTTTCCTTGGAAATATCTAAGAAAAATGCTGATGGAAAGATCAAGAAGAAGAAGGTTCCATGGATCACATACAGTGATACTGAGGGTGATAGTGTACAGGAGCGTTCAACATCTCCTACATGCAATCAGTGTGCCCAAGAAGTTAACATACAAAAGTGCCTATATGTAGCAACCACACAACAAGAAAGCACCTAGTGGTTGATAGCTAATCAAGAGAGCAACCCACAAATATGCATGGAACTAATTGGGGGACCAACTTATGCCCACGAAGAAAGCATAGATGCATTGGAGCAAGAGTGTTGTCAACTTCCAACCCTTAATCTAAAACCACCAATCGAGGGAAGTTGGAAACTCTTAGAAAATACAAATGAGTACTCCGATAGGAGAATACTAGTCTGTGTGCAACTAACCAACCCTTATCATGAACCTAGAATGGTCTATGCACATAGCACATTTGAGAGAAGATGATCTCACTCACTATTTCAGATCTCTTCCTTTCAATTTAGTCATGGGGGAGATGGCCACCTATGCTGATCATTTGTAGCCTTCAGTTTATTTTTAAAGTTTTTTTTTTACATATTTTTGTTTTACAAATTTCTTTAACTTTTCTTATTCTTGTTTTACAATGTCATTTATACTTTTTCATTTCTTTCTGTGTTTGATTATTTTGTTTGATTCGTCACCTAATAATTGCTCTGATGATGGTGTGAACTGTATTCCATTGATTGCTAGTGTTTGGTTTTTACCTTTAAGTTATGATGTTGATACTAAGGTATGGTTCTTTTGATATAGCAAGAAATGAGTCCACTTCATCCATACATCCATAAAATTCTATGGTCTCTCTTGGCTTAGAATTATACAGTCCCTTTCTCAATAATAAGAACTATCAACAAACCAGTGACTAGGCATTTCTCAAACTAAGGAAGGACTTAAGGATTGAAAAGGGTGTGACTTCAAGGGGATTTGATACACTTGTGCTGGCCATTTTATTGGGTGCTTGGATGTTTTCTTCTTGAGTTTTCTTACCATTCTAATGTTGCCACATTATCAGGAAGTTGAGCAAATAAAAATAATAAGTCTTTGCATGGTGTGGTTCTCATGCAAAAAAATATAAAAAATAAAAAATAGTGAGAATTTAAAGCACACCCCTTAGATGGAATAATCATTTGGCCTACAAGCACTGGTTATGGAACTAAAATAAATATGTTCTCTCTAACTAAGGCCCTTCTTGTTTCCCACTTTCTCCTCTTTCATTTCGTTGGAATGGTAGTGGCTCTTTGGTGAAGGTATTCTTGTTACTTCAAGTGGATGGATGAACTGAATGTATTAATGTGAAGTCACTGAATGTGGTTTGTTTGAGGTCAGACTTAGAATGAAATCTACCAAATCACATTAACCATGAAATACACAAGGGACTTTACAAAACCTTGTTCTTGGGATTCCATTCCATTCTCTTCTCTCCATTGTTCACCTCATTGTTGGTTTTATTAATAGTCTATACTTTGGTTGATGCATTGTTTTCTTTTTGGTAAACTCTTGTGGTTAAGACTTTAACTCTTACTTCCAAATGATATTTCTAGAGCCTACGAACTCTTTCAATGTGGGATTGTCAGGGCACTAAGGGCATGAGCCTGGTTTGGTGAGGACCCACTAGCATTCCTATTTGGTGCATCAATTAATTTCTTTCCCTTAAAAATTTTTACAATCACCATTTATTTTGTTCATCCCCATCTTTAACATCCATTTTATCAGCGTTGCCATTGTTTCTTTTTCTCCATGTTTCTTATTCCTTATCTTTTTCCATTCTCTCGCTACCGAAGGTTCTCTCTTAGTCATGGGGGTCCTGGTCCAATTTTTTTGATTTTCTCCTAACCCCTACACATCGGGTAGTCACCAGTATTATATCTCTAGATCCATATAAGCCATATCACAACTCAACCAATTGACCTTACACCGAAGCAGGGTATCAATTGCATTGTAAATTCATTTACCCTTGCTAATATCAGACTATGTTGTGTGTGCAGATGGCAATCATACAACAACGGAGTGGATCTGGAGGGAACACTTGGAATGGAATGGTGCTAAAATAGTTATGCAAGGAATGAGATTGATGGAGCACTTATGGATGAACAAGGAAAGGTGTAATCTTGGTGTTGGCAGTAGCGGAATTCTTCTTTTCTCTCTCTCTTCTCTCTTCTATCCCAGCTGTCAAATAAGGCTGGATGTCAAATGTGTATAGTGTTCACTCTTGTTGTTGTGAATACTAAATTTTGTCATGTTTTGTAATGATGATCCATTCACATGTCACCCCATCTAGCATTAGTGTCATTCGAGTCAATAATCCCATACCTTTCCAATATTTTGTAAGGAAATCTAGTATGAGTTTTCATTCAGTCATGGGGGTCTAATGGGACACGATATCACATGGGCCACGATATCACGTTTGTCCCTGCGATATCGTGTACATGATATTGCAGCCCATCGCCTTGTCTATAAATAAGAGGCAACTTTTCCTTGTAAGATCATCTAGATCTAGAACCTTAGTGAAACTCTGGAAGTTTTACCATTCCAGAGATAGAATAATTTCCATGTGCCCATAGTAGGAGTCTCAAAGTGAATGGATCTTTATTCAAGAAAATTGTACCTGAGCACACATTTATGTACAGAAATAAAGATGAACTTTCTGTTAAACCTTGTAGTGCATGGACTAAGCTAAATAGGATTTAATTAATGTTAAATTTTTAAATTCTTTCTTAGATAATTAATCTCTCTCAACCCTCAACTGCTAGTTAAGTGCATTTAGTATGACCACTTCGAGCACGTGTGCTACGCTTGGTATCCCAGTAACAAATAGCTTTTGGTAATTCGAGTAGTTTTGCACTAGTTCAAGGTGTGTACGGCAAGTGGGAACAGATACTGATGCTAGGATGATTAAAGCTTAGTTAGTGAAATTTAGTTACTTAGTCTCTTCACCCTTTCTCCTCTTACCATAAGGAATAAAAAGATAAAAGACATAAAAATCACATACCTCAAACTTACTTAACCATATAACCATGAAAATACAAGTAAGTTTGGGAGGACAGTGATTGATTAAACTTAAGTGTTCCATAAGGCGTGTAAGCACGTAGTCCTTGGAGTTCGACCGGATCGCACATGAAATGCTCATATTCGTATGGTTGAGTGTAGGGGTATCTCACCACTCATCACTAGCCCACAATTGTACCCTAGATCATGATATGGTATGCATGGATTTGTTTGTCTCTCCATGCTTGTAGACTCATTAGTTGGATTTGGAATTGTAGTACTGATAGATGGTGGCCCTTGTGTATGGTTGGAGGATGTTGGTTGAGATAAGGAAGGTGGTGCACTAGGTTGGCCTTGTAGCATAGATGATGTGGTGGGTCCATGCATGGTTTGCTTTAGCTTACATCCTTTCCTCTACAAGGGGTGTTTTCTACATTGTAGTTGAGACCCACTAGTGTCGACATGTCTATGCACATGTGTAGCATAAGCAACACTCATTTGTTGATATTGTGGTACAAAACCTTCTTGAGTTATATCTACACCATCGTTCATGTTTTTACTATTTTTTTTTTCTTGATTTACTTTTATTCATCATCTAATAAGTGCTCATGATAGTGGATTGAATTATATCATATTGATTGCTAATGTTTGGTTTTTACCTTTGAATTATGATGCTGATATTAAGGTATGGTTCTTTTGGTAAAATAGGCAATGAGTCCACACCGTCCACTCATCCATACAACTCTATGTTCTCCTTTGGCTTGGAACTGTATAGTCCCCTTTTTCTACATAAACTTGTTAATGAATTGGTGGCTGGGCATTTTTCAAACCAAGGAAAGGCTCAAAGGATTAAAAGGGTATGACTTCAAGGGGATTCAATGCATTGGTGCTGGCCATTCTCTTAGGTGCTTGGATGTTTTTTCTTGGGTTTTTCACCATTTTGACAATGTTCAAATATCAGGAAGCTAAGTGAATAAAAATAAGTCTTTGCATGGTGTGGTTCTCACACATAAACATTAGAAAAAAAAGAGAAAAAAGAGAAAAAGGTGATAATTCAAAGCACACCCCTTAGACATAATAAAGCAATATGGGCTATAAGTGCTGGTTATGGCACTAGAAAGACATGTTACCCATGCTTGAAGGTTTCATCTAACTAAGGCCCTTTCTCACTTCCTGCTTCTCCATCTCACTCTCCTTGGGATGGTGGTCACTCTTTGTGGAAGCATTCTTGTTGCCTCAAGAGGATGGATTGTCCAAGTGTATTGATGTGAGGTCATTGAATGTGGTTGGTTTGAGTCTAGATTTGGGATGAGTTCTACTCAGTTATCTTAACCATAAAATACACAAAGGGCTTTAGACAACCTTGTTCTTGGGATTCCATTCCATTCTCTCCTCTCCATATTTCTTCCAATTTTCCACCTCATTGCCAATTTTATCATTAGTCCATTCTTGGTTGATGCATTATTTTTTGTTGGTGAATTATTTTGGGTAAGTTTTTAACTATTGCTTCCAAATGACATTCCTAGAGCCTACAGGCTCTTTGGTTTGTGGGTTTGTCAAGGCATAAAGGGCATGAGCCTACTTTGGAGAGGACCCACTAGCATTTTGTTTTGGTGAAATTCTTAAATTTTTTCCCTTAAAAATTTCCTACAATCAATTATTTCTTGTTTCATCTCCATCCATGACATCCATTTTATTAGTGTTTCCATTGATATTTTTCATCTTTCTTGTTCCTCATGTTTTTCCATATTATAGCTACTAGAGGTTCACTCTTAGTCGTGGGGGCCCTAGCACAAATGTTTCAATTTTTTCCATTTTACTAATTGCCTAACCCCTACACCTTGGGTAGTTGGTAGTGATAAATCTCTGAACTAGTTTCTGCCATAACCACAACTTAGCCAATGTGCTTCATATTGAGGCAAGGTATCAACTGCATTGTGGATTATCTATCCTTGCTCATCTGTGATTGTGTTGTCTATGCAGATGGCGATCATACAAATAATGGACTAGGCTTGGAGGAAGCACTCAGGATGGACTAGAACTGGAGCATTTACGAAAGGAGCAAGCTTGGTGGCATGGCTATGGATAAACAACAAAAGGTGTAATCTCGGCATTGGCAGAAACATGCTCCATCTTCTCTCTCTCTCTCTTTTTCTCTTCAAGCTACCAAATAAAGCCCTAGATGTCATTTATGCACGAGTGTTCACCAAAATTTTCATGAACACTAATGTTGTAATATGCTTATTGATCCATTTACTGAGCACGTTGAGTCTGTCATGCCATTCCATCATCAGTTTTCAATTAGTCAATAATCTCATACCTTCCCAATATTTTGTAAGGAACTTGAGGATGAGTTTTCATTTAGTCATGGGGGTATGATGAAATCAGTTACTCTAGGGGTTACTCTAGTAGTTACTCTAATTATTAGAGTGGTTACTCTAATAGTTACTTTAGCAGTTATTCTAATTATTAGAGTGGTCACTCTAGCAGTTACTCTAGTAGTTATTCTAATTATTAGAACACTTACTCTAGCGGTTACTTTAGTAGTTATTCTAATAATTAAAGTGGTTACTCTAATTATTAGAGTAGTTGCTCCCAAGTCTATAAACATAGTTCCCAGCTGCATAATTGGGAGCAAGTCTTTTAGCAGTATAGTGAAACTATTGTAGTTTGTTTGAAAGTTAGAGTATTTTCCAAGTGCACACAGTAGGAGGTCTAAGTGTGGATGGATCTTTATTCAAGCATTGATGTACTTGAGCACACCATTGTGTTGGCAATAAAGACAAGCTCTTTGATTCATCCTTGCAGCAGTTGAGATTTGTTTTCTTATGCATTTCTTTTATTTTATTTTCTTAAGCATTATTTTATATTATGCACTTTATGTTTATGTTATTAGAATAGCAATTCATTTTGATTAATTAAGCAAATCATTAGATTACACAAGCATGACCACTTAGAGCATGCATGTAATGCTTGGTAACCCAGTAATGATTAGTGTTTGGTAATACTAGCAGTGTTGCACTGGTTCAAGATGTGTATAGCAAGTGGGAACAGATGCTAGTGTTAGGATTAGTTAGAACTTAGTTAATGAGTAGTTAAGTTAAATTAGTCACTTAGTTACCGCTCTCCTTCCTTACTAGCATAGGACATAAAAACATAAAAGCTATAAAATTCATATGCCTCAAGATTACTTAATCATACAATCATGACATATAGGTAAGCTTGGGAAGACAATCATCAACCAACCCATCCTTGTTTCACAAGGGCGCATAAGCACTTAGTCCTTGGAATTTGACAAGATCATGCGTGAAAAACTTGTATTCATATGGTTGAGTGTAGGGGTACCTAGCTACTCATCATTTATGGCAAAGTATCCATGGTTTTAATTGAAACATCTTTTTAGTAGTTTTCCTTTAGATGTGCTTCCTACCTTAAGAATTTAAAATGTGGCATGACTAGTTTTACATTGTAAAGTTGTATTACTATAGTATCCTCATCTTAAAGATATGTCCTATTCTTTTGTTGATGTTTTATAAACATGGAGGATATTTTGAATTTTTAATTTAGAGATAGGTTACTTGATCTTCAAGGTTTATAGCTCTCTTTAAGCTTTATGTTTGCATATCACTTAAAAGGCTTGGATCAAGGCAACACTTCTTGGAACTTAGTGTTGAATCAATTTTCTTACTTTTCTAAATGATTTTTTAATTTCCTTGGGATAATGAATTGTTGCTTATGTATATTCTATGCTTCTTTAATTGGATTATGTGCGTTATCATCTTTTTTGCTATTCAAAAATGAGAAGAGTACTATGGACATATTGGTATGATCACTAACCCATTTTCTTGAGTTTTGAACATCACCAAAAAGGGGAAGATTGTGGACCTTTTGGTGTGTTAAAACATTAAGAAAAATGGAGACATAGGTTGTGTGTATGATTGTATGATCATTGTTATTGTAGGACCAAGATAAGATGACACAAAACACACTGATGCTAACAAAAGAAGAAAGTCATCCACAAGGTCTTAAGGTATCTTACAAAAGGAAAAATTAATGGAAGAGAATTTAAAGAATGTCGATAAGCAAAGTTGTCATCATTGAAGTTTATGGAAGATCAAGGTTGTGGATAAGGGATGATGAATGCATCATGCAAAGAAAGATTGAATAAAGACATCTCTAAGAAATAGGACAAAATTAGAGGATGCACAGGCAAAGATTTATTCAATAAATATCAAACATCTTTTCTTAGGCAAAGACATCTTCACCAGAAAAATAGAAGATGTCTTGGCAGAAACGGAGGTTGCACAAGCAAACACGTCTTCAAGAAATAATAGATGTCTTTGCTTAGGTAAATATGTCTTTACTAGACAAAGATGTCTTTATAGAATTTTTTCTAGTTTTAGAATGACATCTTTCCTTAGATGAACATGTCTTCCTAGAGTGAAGATTTCAAAAGATGTCTCTCCCAAACAAAGACATCTTTCTTGAATAAAGGGCCAATATAGAAAGCCATCTCAGGAACAAATAATACATCTTCCATGATCATTGGCCACCATTGGCTAGTCATTACACACGTTCCAAGATAGATTTGGAAACATGATAGCTATAAGAAGACTTCATATGCATTAGAAAATAAGCAAGCTCTTGTACAATCATTGTCTAATCATTTGTCTATCATTGTAATCATTGTTGTTCTACTTTGTACTATCATTTGTCCATTATAAAGTGTGTTGTACCTCAAAGTACAAGGTTCAAAAAACTAAGTTACATTCATCTCTTGTAATTGTTATTATCCCTTGTTTCCCTACAGCATTGATGTACTTCTTGCGTGAAGACATCTTGATTGAGATTCTCAAGATCATGTGGGATTGAATGGTTGGTGTTGTAGCATAACACTCCAAAGTAGAGCTCAAGATTGTAAAGGTTGTGGAAGTGTGCTAACCACATTCCAAGCCCAACTAGACCTTGTGGGGTTGAGTGGTTAATGTAGCATCACAACACTCTAAAGCGGGGCTTGATGATTCTATAGCATGTGGACCCTTCAAATCACATTTGAAAGCAACAATGTCTAGAGGTGTACTTGTGATCTACCCTTTTGTAGAGTACCAAGTTGGGGAACCATGTAAATTTGGTGTATTTTCTTTTTCTCATAAATTTTTGATTTGGAGAACTTATTCATCCTCCCCTTCTAAGTTCTATGATCCATAGAATGAATGACTACTAGGAACTATAGAACCATATGAAGGTATTTGATATTAAATAAAAATAATTTGTAGCTTGGTTTATCAATTTAAAGAAGCTTTTTTTAGCAATTTCCTATATGTGGAATGTCCTTGTACTAGCCCACATTGGTGATGCCACATGGACCATATATGATCCCTAGAGAAAGGAGAAGAAGATGAAAGCATTATTGGATTCTTTCCATCTTCAATTAGAAGTTGTAGTTGTAGTAGGACAACCTCAGCAACCATAGCCTCAACAATAACTATCACATGCACCAGAGGTAGGAGAAGGTCATTTGGCACCTTTGGAATCTCCACACCTAGGATTGTTTTATTTTCTATCAATTTTTGTAATGGTATTCAATTTTTTGACCATGAACATCCATTTTTGTAAAAGTTACAAATCCATATACTTGGACACTCAGTGTTTATTTGTTTGAGTTAGTATGTCAATTAATAATCCAATACCTTTTCAAAATTTTGTAAGCAATTTTTTCCTCCTTTTTTTCACTCAAGGATGAGTTTTCATTTAGTCATGGGGGTATGATGAGTTGTGGTCATTAGACCATGTTAACGCATACTTGTTAAAATGATCCCATTGACACATACCTATCGACACATGCTTTGATGTGTCAACATAGTATCTAGTATTTTCTATAAATGTGTGGACACCCACCACATTAATGTCATTTTTTCATTAGCTACTAGCAAAATTCTTACAATTTTATCTTCCTAAAGCTACAATATTTTCTAAGTTCCTGTAGTAGTGGTTTAGAAGTATATGAATCTTTATTCAAGCATTAATGTACCTGAGCACCTTAGTGTGAACAGTAATAAAAATGAGCTTTCTTGATAAACCTTGAAGCACATGGACTTAGCTTAATATTTACCTCATGCATTTAATATTCATGAAATTTACTTTAATGCATTTGAGTAATTAATTCATAATGATAAATTAATGCATATAATTACAACCACTTCGAGCATACGTTAATGATTGGTAATCCCAAAAGCACTTAACACTTGGTAACCTAGTAGTGTTGTAACATGTTCAAGATGTGTAAAGAAAGTGGGAATAGATGCTTATGTTAGGATTAGTTAAGAAGTAGTCAGTTGTTAGATTGATTAAACATTTAATTACTTTATTCTTGCACTTAGGCAAAATAAATGAAAAACATAAAATGATAAAAATCATGTGCCTCAGCTACACTTAATAATACCTTTGCACTTCACAAGTGAAACTATGAAGATAATGACCACATCCTTTAGATTCACTACCTAGAACAAGTGTACTTAGAGAGCTAAAGTCTATAGAATTTGACTAGATCACTTAATGAATGCTAGTGATTCGTATGGTTGGGCATAATGACTACTCGTCGCTCATTAACTCTTATTTTTGTTAGATTGCTTTCTTGAAAGTTTCTAACTTAAAGCTTCAAGATCTATTAAAATTTTTATTTTTTGATGACCATGAGTTAGCCACAACTTCAACATGAATTATGGTTTATAATACTACAAGTTGTGGTATTACGACATGAGCTATAAGTTGGTTGACAATAAAGATTAAGACTTTCTAAGGATGCCATGACTTCATCATGAGTCATGATAAATTTACCTTATCTAAATGTTTATCATCAATGGACAATTAGTCATGATCACTACTCCATAAGATTATCATGAGTCATGATGAAATTTTATTAAGTGATTTTGAATCATGAGCTAATCAAGAGTTATGGTTGATACCATGACATGATCATAAGTTGTGATTAACATGAAGAATTAATCATGAGTCATGATATTTAACCATAAGTTGGCCAAAGTTATGGTTTGAAGAGAAATGATCTCAATAATATAATGAGTCATGGTGGAATTATAGTTTTGAAGCTTGCAATACCTTGACTTGATGACAAATCATGGTTAAACTGTTTTTTGAGAATTTATTAGTATTAGATAATCAATATACAATGAATTTTATATTTTTAGGTTCTCCATAAAATGTTCTATCATCTCAAATAAATATTTAGAAATTTCTTCCTTTGAAGAAATGGTAAATTGAATTGAATTTATAGATAACCTTTTAACTTCTAAACTAGATGATTTTAATGTTGAAAACATAAAGTAAAATAGGTACTAAAGCATCATAAGGAAAATGCTAAGTCAAATGTAGAATGAGTTGGATCTAAATGGCAGATAGGAGAGATAATTATTAGAGAGGTTTATATGAGTTCATAAGATAGTATTGAAAATTAACTTTGTAGTAATGAAAATTGATAATGATAAAAGAATCTCTACTCTCTTAGGTTTCCATCCAATCTTCTTTAACTTCTTAGAAATAGTACTAGATTCAAGGGTTTCTACTCTCCTTTTTATAAAAATGATAATTTCAAGTAAAAACATTGAAACTAAACCATAGAAATCAAAGGAAATTTTAAGAAGATGTTCAATGATCTTATATTAGATCAAGTTATATTCAATACAAGTATGAGCATGTAAAAGATATAGAGATTAGGGTACAATCATACAATAGAATGTTTCTATTTGACTCTCTTTCTTACAATTTTAAAATTTTCCAAGATGATTACTTTGATCTTTCTTATTAATGCTGAAATAATAGTCCTTATTCAATGATCCATATCCACTTGAACAACAACAGATAAATGATCTATGATGTTCACGAAGAAATGTTCCATCCTTGAATATACATGGTAAAGCTCAAACCTTAATGCTTTTTTTGTATCATAAATTTTGAGGGATGCTTTTTCCTTCTTCTTTTTGTTATTATTCCCCTAACACATCATCCTAATCTAGGATCAGTTACCCTATATACCTATTTAGTCAACCTATGCTTGGGTTGATTAATCTTACATTGAAATCTAAAATATATATATAAACTCTTAGTTTGGTCTTCTTATTTGATCTTAGTTTTCTAGAAATGGACATTTGACAATAATAACTTATATTGAATAGGTCAACTTATGGAAAGTGATGAGTGGCAAGGTACCCCTACACTCAACCATATGAATACAAGCGTAACACGCGCGATCCGGTCGAACTCTGTAGACTAAGTGCCTACACACCTCATGGAACACTTAAGGTTAATTATTCGTTGTCTTCCCAGACTTGTATTTTTCATGGTGTATGGTTAAGTAAGTATGAGGTATATGATTTTTATAGCTTTTTGATTTTATCTCCTATGCTATTCAGATGAAGGATGAAGAGACTAATTAACTAACTATAACTAACTAAATAAGCCTTAATTAACCTAGCGTCAACATCTGTTCCCACTTACTGTTCACACCTTGAACCAATGCAACCTTGGTTACCAAACGCTAATCGTTGCTGGGATCACCAAGTGTAACGCACGTGCGCAAAGCGGTCATATTGAGGCACTTAACTAGGAGAGAAGGGTTGAGAAAGATTTAATGACAAATAAAGAATTTAAATAACAAATAATAAATAATAGTAAATAAAGTCCTAATTAGCCTATTCCATGCACTGCAAGGTTTATCCAAGAAGTTTGCCTTTATTTCCATACACAAAGATGTGTTCAGGTACAATATCTACTCGAATAAAGATCTGTTCACTTTGGAGTTCCTACTATGGGCACATGGAAATTAATCTATCTCTGGAGAGGTCAAACTACCAGAGCTTTGCTACGATCTAAGCCTAGGATGAGAAACAAGGAAGCGCTGCCTCTTGTTTATAGACTTGGCAGTGCACCACGATATCGCGGGGGACGACACGATATCGCATACACGATATCGTGGCCCATGCGATATTGCATCCCATCATACCCCTATGACTAAATGAAAACTCGTCCTCAAGTTCCTTATAATAATATCAGGAAGGTATGGGATTATTGACTGAAATGGAACTAATGGGATGACATGTAAACGAATCATCATTATAGAACAAGACAAAACTAGTGTTCATGAAAACAATAGTGAACACCTTATTACATTGACATTAGGCCTTATTTGGCAGCTGAGAGAGAGAGAGAGAAAGAAGTGTTGCTGCTGCCAACGCCAAGATTGCTCCTTTTTTTATCCATCCATAAGCGCACCATTGATCTTACTCCTTGCATAGCTACTTTAGCACCAATCCATTCCAAGTGTTCCCTCCAGATCCAATCCATTATTTCATGATTACCATCTGCACACACAACACAGTCTTTATATTAGCAAGGGTAAATGAATTTCAATGCAGTTGATACATTGCTTTAGTGAAAGTCCATTGGCTGAGTTGTGGTATGGCAGATTATGGATCAGGAGATATAATATTGGTAACTATTGAAGGTGTAGGGGTTAGGAGAAAATCGAAAAAGTTCGGCGCCGTACCCCCATGACTAATCGCAAACCTCCAGTAGTGAGAGAATGGAAAAAGAAAAGGAATAAGAAAGATGGATAAAAAGAAACAACAGTAACATCGATAAAGTGGATGTCAAGATGGAAATGAACAAAATAAAATGGATTGCAAAAATGTTAGGGGGAAGAAGTTAACTGGTGCACCAAATAGGAATGTCAGTGGGTCCCCCCCAAAGTAGGCTCATGCCCTTAATGCCCTGACAAACCCATAGTCAAAGAGTCCATAGGCTCTGGGAATGTCATTTGGAACAAGAGTTAAAGTTTGGAACACAAGAATTTACCAAAAAGAAAACAATGTGTCAACCAAAATATACACTAATGATACAACTGACAATGAGGTGATCAATGGAAAGAAGGGTGGAGAGGAGAGAATGGAATGGAATCCCAAGAACAAGGTGGTGTACAGCCCCTTGTGTACGTCATGATTAACGTGACTTAGCAAATCCCATTCCAAGTCTGGCCTCAAACAAACCACATCCAGTGACTTCGCATTAATGCATTTGGCCAATCCATCCTCTTGAAGTAACAAGAATGCATCTCCCAAAGAGCCACCACCATTCCAACAGAACGAAGGAGGAGAGAATGGGAAGCGAGGAGGGCCTTAGTTAGAGGAAACATTTTTATTTTGAGTTCCATAACCAGTGGTTGTAGCATAAGGGATTATTTGGTCTAAGGGGTGTGCTTTGAATTCTCACTTCTTCTTCTTTTTTGTTGTTTTTTTTTTCATTTTATGTGTTTATGCGTGAGAACCATACCATGCAAAGATTTTGTTATTTTTATTTGCTCAGCTTCCTGATAATTGAGTAACATTAGAACAGAAAGAAAAATCAAGAAGAAAACATCCAAGAATCCAAGAGAATGGCCAACACAAATGCATCAAGTTCCCTTAAAGTCACACCCTTTTCAATCCTTGAGTCCTTCCTTAGTTTGAGAAATGCCCAGTCACCGATTCATTATAGTTTTTATTATGAAAGGGATGGTACATTTCCAAGTTGAGAGAGACCATAGAAACTGGTGGATGAATGGATGAAGTGGACTCATTGTCTGCTATATCAAAAGAAACATACCTTAGTATCAACATCATGACTTAAAGGTAAAAACCAAACATTAGCAATCAATATGAAAATAGTTCATACCATCATGAAGAACACTTATTGGTGACAAACTTACAAGGTGGATCACACATGCACACACACAAAAAAATGAAAAGTATAATGATGTTGTAAAACAAAAATAAGAAAAGTTAAAGAAATTTGTAAAATAAAAACGTGTAAGACAAAAATGTGTAAAACAAAAACATGTGAAACGAAAATGTGTAAAACAAAAATGTGTAAAAAAAAAACTTAAAAGGGACTGAGGGCCCCAAATGATTAGAATAGGTGGCCATCTTCCCCATGACTGAATGGAAAGGGAGAAATCCAAAATAATGAATTTCTATTTTAATTTCTTAGAAGTGCCCAACTTCTCCCTATTGATGTTCTTAGATTAAGGGGTGGAAGTCGGTGACACTCATATTCCAACGTATCTATACCTTCGTTGTGGGCATGAGTTGTTCCCCCAGTTTGTTCCATGCATATTGGATTGCTCTTTCGACTAGTTGTCAACCACGGGGTGTCCACTACTGGTGTGATTGCTACATACAGGCACCTTTGTATCTGTGTTTCTAGGGCACACCTGTTGAATGGAAGAGATGCAGAGCATTCCTCCATGTCATCATCTGATAAATCACTATATGTGATGCATAGAACTTTCTTCTTCTTGATCTTTCCATAAATATTTACCTTAGATATCTCCAAGGAAAGATTGTGGATCCCTAGGCATGCATCTATTGTGCTTAGCCATGCCATTCCCATTATAATTGGGAAGTCCCCTTTGTCATTGTTAACTTCTATTACCAGGAAATCAGCGGGGTATGACCAACAACATAGTAGTAACTATGTCCTCCACCAATCCCAAGGGAATGGTGATGGACTGATCAGCCATCTCTAATTGAATGTTGCTCTTCTTGAGTTGGGGTAGGTTCCAGGCATGATACATTTCTCGTGAGATTAGGTTGACTCCCAAACCTGAGTCAAGAAGAGCCTTATGTGATTCATTCTCGGTGACTTGGAGGTAGATTAAGGGACTTCTAGGGTTAGATAGTTTCCTGGGAAGGTGGCCTACCTTGATCTAGTCGGTTACGGTATGTGTTAACATAATCATATCTGTTAAGCTCTATTATTGGACTGAAGGGAGCTCTGAAGCCTTATGTGTTGGAGGAGTGTACCTGGACTCAACCGCTTGTGATTGTGAGAGCTTTTTTGGGCTTTTGATTTTGAAGAAAGGTCTTCTCTTTTTACGGTTTTCAGAACCAATAGTAGGTTGAATGTTTATAGATCTTGTAGCATTATGTTGCTGTAGTTGAGTGGGGAGTTCTCCTTTCATTGTTGGAGCAGGCGGTATGGGAACTACCAGTGGAAGAGAAGTAGATGGATTTGGAGGATGGTAAGGGTGTGGAGCATCTCCCAGAGGAGAAGGAGTCCTTCTAAAGTACTCCCAAACTTGGCAGTGACGTTGGGGAGTTGTGTGACCCATGGACTCATTTGGAGAAATTAGCTATTGCATGTAGTATCCATATGGATCTGGCTACCAGTAAGGGTACTATTGTCTTGACAGTGGCATCCCCCATGAATGTGGGTGTTGCCATTGCTGGTGTTGCCCGATGGGTTGTGGTTGAGTTCCACTTGGATAGTATGTCAATGGTTGGTGGAACTGTCTTGGGTTACCTTTGGGATAAGGTAACCTTCAGGGTGTTTGTCGTTTGTTAAGTCTTGGGTTGAGTGCATACACCCCAGACTCTTGGAGATGTGAGATGATTGGACAACATCCCTTAGGATGGTCATAGTAGTAGATCTCACATCCACCATCATCATCTGTGTCTGAATCCACAACCTCATTAGAGATAGTAATTTTCCCTTTACCCTTGTGATGTGCAGGACCAAAATCTCTCCTCTTTTTCTTGTCTTTGTCACTACTTCTTTCCTCCTTAGATTCCTCTACAATTTTCAAGATAGTTTCTATTTTGTCATCTAAGGAGCTCCATACTTCATCTACCTTAGCCGCTACTTATTTTGTTAGCTTTTGAAACGGCAAGATTTTTCTATTCACCAACTCTCCGAGTGGTGACTCATCCTCTTCATCGCAAAATTTCACTCCCCTCTTCTAGAGGGAAGGATCACTGCTATATTCCTTCATGCTCTCTCTTTTTCATAGTTCACTTTCTTCTTTGGCTACTTGCTCTAGCAATCGATGTATCTCATGGGATCTAAGTTCTGATAGTCTCCCTTGGGCATAAGTCCCAAGGGTTCTCCTAGTTTAATACCTTAGCCCATCTATGATGTGGCGAAGTTGGTCTCATTGTGCGTAGCCATGGCTCAGGCAATGATGTAGCAATGCATAATATTGGCCCATGGTAGCATTCTAGGGTTCATGATTACCTTGCTTCTATCCTTGGATCTATTTATGAAAATTAGACACTCTGGAGTACGTTTGGTATTTATTTTTGAACAACTCTAACATCGTACTCCATCTCCTAATGGTTTCCTGCTCTAAGGACCGGTACCAACATTTTGCTTCCTTTATGAGTGTCCTAGGAAATAACTTTAGTTTCTACCAATCATTTTCTATGTTCTGCAAGGCACAAACATCATGGAATTCCTATACATGATTTTGTGGATCAGTGTTATATCCTCCTTCAAATCGTGGGATATTATTCATATCTAAGTGCTTGATCCAGCTATCTTTTAGATGCCTTGTGGGTATCCTAATTGCCTCCATGATATGTAGCATGAGTCGGGTGGCAAGTAGGGGTTTGTAATGATCATCTCTTTCATGACGTCTATGATGTCTATGTTGTTCCTACTTTCCCTTCGTTCATGCCCTTGTCCTCGCTCTCGACTCTGTTGTCGAGGTCTCTCATTCTTCCTACCTCTATCCTCACCGTTATGTTGTTGATGGCTGCGTCCAAATGTGGAAGGAGAGGGTAAGTGATGTGATGAAGGGAAAGAAGAAGGAGAACCATCGCCATGACAATGTTTCTTACCTTCTCTTCTATTGCTACGGCCCCAATCGTGATGATGATCAAAGTTCCCATCCTTGTCATGTGTTGTTGTTCCCTCAGTGAACAGTTGGCATTCACGGGGGTTAGAACCAGGGTTGTGCTTCGTGGAGCATAGGTTCTGATATCCCACCTTCTCACCATCGTTAGGAGGGGGAACATCTTTTGATAAAGAACCTATTATAAGTGGTTCACCATCTCTGATTTCACTTAGGACGTGCAGGCCCCCCTTGCCCTTCAACAGTGTATGTTGGCTCTCCTGCCTTGAGTCCCTTATCTGTTATGCTACTCTGGGATGATAATCCCTTGTGTCAAAGTCACCTATAACATATTCATCATAGAGCTGTGTCATGTCTATTTGTGCAAGAGCACGGAGGAGCATGTTGGGGACTGCACGATCTAGAGGTAACACAATGTTACCTTGCAAGTCTCTCCATCATAGCTATTCATCTTAATGGAGGATAAAGGTAAAATCTGGTATATACTCATCGGGATGGGTATATACCACTTAGTATTTTTGAGGAGTTGGAAGATTTTGGTTATGTGTTTTAGACTACCAATTTTTTCTAGTATGATCCATAGGTGGTGTAATGCTCTTGTGAGAAAAAGAAGAAGACATTGTATCTTATCGATGCGCTATTTAACCGTTATATAAATTTTTTATCTACTGCGGGCACATATGCTATTGAGGTGAAGGGTGAAGAGACTAATTAACTAACTCTAACTAAATAACTAAGCCTTAATTAACCTAGTGTCAGCATCCTCTCCCACTTACCATTCACACCCTAAACCAATGCAACCTTGGTTACCAAATGCTAATCATTGCTGGGATCACCAAGTGTAACGCACGTGCTTAAAGTGGTCGTATTGAGGCACTTAACTAGGAGAGAAGGGTTGAGAAAGATTTAATGACAAATAAAGCATTTAAATGATGAATAATAAATAATAGTAAATAAAGTCCTAATTATCCTATTCCATGCACTGCAATGTTTATCCAAGAAGTTCATCTTTATTTTCGCACACAAAATATGTGTTCAGGTACAATATTTGCTCAAATAAAGATCCGTTCACTTTGGAGTTCCTACTACGGGCACATGGAAATTAATCTATCTCTGGAGAGGTTAAACTGCCAGAGCTTCGCTATGGTCTAAGCCTAGGATGAGACACAAGGGAGTGCCACCTCTTATTTATAGCCTTGGCGATTCACCACGATATCGCGGCCCATGCGATGTCGCATCCCATTAGAAAGGTTGGCCAATCTTCAAAATATGCATTTTGGTCTAGCTGCAACTATGCTAAACTCAAGTTAGTTGATCTTTGAAGGGCTCAGTTAACCTTAGGGATAAATAGGTAAACCTTGGAATTGATACTTTTCCATATTTCTAAACTTCTTTATCATTTAGATAGGTCAACCTAATAAATAATAATTTTAACATAAATTACTTTTTATCATTTTAACTTACCTTTCCATTAAGAATCATCCCTAATGCGATGAAGAAATCGGAATTTGAAAAGTGAATTATTACCATTGGATTATCCTTTCTCTTCATAATTGTTCTTTGAAGGATCTTTTTAAGGGATTTCCTTCTTTCCCATTCAGTGAGAAGTCTCCTCATCATCATTAAAATATCCATCCCCAAAGGTATTACATAGTTGTTCCTCCTCTTTAACTAAACTATCATGAAGTTCTTATATTGATGGATACTTTTATTGCTTTCTGTTAGTTTCCAATCCTATAAAATAGTAAATCATCTAAAAGATATATATTTTTTAAGGTCTCCACAATACCTTGATGTATAACTTAATTTGATTCCATGGAAAATTATTCAATGAGATTTTTTCACCTTTCTTTCCTATCATAATGGCAAGTTAGGACAAATAGTAGTTGAGAATGATTCACCACATTCTCAAACACAACATGTACAATCTTTTACGTTTTTAATTCTTTCACTCTAGAGGTTCTTATACCTTCCACATAGTTTTCCATTTAACTTATAAGTTAAAATCACCATATAGATACTAAGAAAAATATACACATCAAAAATAAAATGCAAGAATTTGAATTTATAATCAAACTATTTATTCACAACGCATCTTCCCTAATAATGGCAATAATGATAAGGGCTCCCTTCAAGTGAGAATAGAACAACTATATTAATTGGTACACTTGCTGAACTAGTCATTACCATTGAGAAGAAACAAAAGTGAAATATAGAGTTTATTTGTGTATCATTTCAAAAGCATAAAAATTATTATAATACATATCTTACATATGATACAAAAATAAATCATGTTACCATAGTGAGAAATTAAAAAGAATAAGTAAAAAATAAACATACTTATTGCAATCCCTTATTGAACCACTACAATGATCACATGTCTAATGAAATTAAAGGCACACTCACATTGCAATTCCTTAAGGGATAGGTGCAATGTAAACACACATGAAAAATAAATAAATGAATTCTTAGTTGCATTCTTGATGAACAAACATCATGTTATAGAAATACAATATTCTTGTGTAAGGTAGAATCATCATAGCTTTATAAAAATACTTAATTAATTCATATCTAATTACTTAAATAAATAATAATAATTTTAGGGAATTTAGTAACTAATAATAGTTCATGGAGCTCACAATTCTAGTGTTTTTGTTGTTTAATACATGTTAATATTTTAGAGGAAAATGGAAAATCATGAGCTTTATTCACTACACTAACACTCAACTCCACATTGACTAAATAGTTCTAGGATATGAAAGCATGATAGCACTACAACAAAGTCTTATTGCATAATGAAGCAACAAGTCAAAATAGATAGAAGAAAAAAAGAGAATGCCTACTTTCCTAATGGAGAAAAAGCTCTTAATAAGAAATTCTAGAGAAAAATTTCTGAAATGAATGTCTCATTTTAGGCTCTGCACTTATTTATTTATGATTTTTAAGGTTTGTAACTCAAGTAATGTAGTGCCACACTAGGTGCTACAATGCTAAGTTATGATTAAACTAGAAAATATAAGATATTTGAAGAGATTCTACCTTTCATAAAATTCATATTTTATATGTTGTCTTATTCATCAAGGTATTCCTATTGGCATTCATTTTAAACACATGAGAATTGTTTCTCCTCAATGTCCTCTCTATGAAATTAAAGATTCATTTTTTTAAGTTTTTATATTGTCCTATTACTCAACATCCTTGGAAATGAACATCCAAAATTTATAATAACTTTCATCCAACCATAAAGAAAGTCATTATTGGTGATCAACCTACTCTATCTACTTTCTTTCTTTGGATTTGAAACTATCTTAGACCATTTTTTTTTCTACTCTATTGGGAAGCCTGGGTATGCAATTATTTTCTAGAAACAAGAGCATAACTATGACCTCTCAATAGAAGTTAAATATTAGATTCTTAAAGATTTTACTTTTTAGCTATAGCTTCAAGCAAAAAACTCGCATTGAAAGCTCATCAATTATTTTATTTTCTATAGCATTACTTTCTTTTTATTTCAAGGGCTAAAGAATAAGGAGCGTTTATTTCCTATGTTATTTTTTCATTATTTCTTATTCATATAGTATTTTAACTTTAGAAAGTATTTTCTTCTTGTTTTTACAAGAAATCTTTTAGTAAGAAGTGAAAACCTATTATGGTGCTTCTAAATAATGGAAAATCCTAATCCTTTTCTAATTCAAAGGAGAGATTTTTCAAGATTCATTATAAAGATGAATACATGAAAATGAATTCTCAAAATCATTATCCTTTTCCTTTAGAATTTTCATATATTAATCTCAGGTACTCTGATTTTTTTTAAATATTATTATTCATTGTTTGAGATTCAACATCTTCTTCCTTTCCCCCTCAAAATATAAGGGTAAATAATTATTATTTCCATTGTATGAGAGGTTTAAAATCATAAGATAATAAAGAATTGTACTTTTCACATTTTTAGGCAATTTTCTTTTTACAATAGGATATTAGCCTAATGGTAAGACACTTCATATGGAAGCCTCAATTCATTGGTTTGATTTTAGTGAATAATACTAAGTTATAAAGTACCAATTGGACTATATATCTTGGGATATATTTATGTTTCAATTATTTTGGATTCTAACACCCCTTCTCTTAATTTAATACCTCCAAGTTATAGAATCAGTTTTGATGATTAATATTAAGATGTAAAGTTCTAATTTCACTATATGTTGTAGGGAGAGATATTAATATATTTATGACATATATCTATTATTTTACCAAGAGAATCTTTTATATTTTTTAAATTAATAAAATATCATATTATTTCACTTAGAATTGATTTTTCACATTACAAAAATCAAAACCAATGTAGGTTAGCTCAACCAAAATAATAATTCTATGAAAAAGTTTTCTCTTAGCCAAACACTATGATGATAACTATTTATTTATGTTGATAAAGCCCAACTAGCTAGTAAGTGGCACTCATTGTTATGATGATAAAATTATTAAAATATTATACCATGAATGAATATAACTCTCTTGGATGGGACTGGTAGTTATCCTCTTAGCCAAAATTTTAAAAACCATTTCAAGTTCTAACATCCCCTCTCCTAAAAATAGAAACTAAAAAATAAGGTGTTAGCCTAATAGTAAGACTCTTGATTTGGAAGCTCCAAGTTATGAGTTCAAATATGGTGGATAATGCAATGTAATAAAGTTTATTTAACTATATATCTTATCATTAAATATTCTTTTTTAAAAATCCAAGGTTTAAAATCTCTCCACTCCCCTCCCCAAAGCCAAAAACTACAAACTAGTTCATTAATTGCCTTATTAGATAATAAGTTCATTCTATGTAAAAATATTGTATGTAAAATGTATTTGCAAAAAATATTGATAATGAAAAACATTAATTCCATAATATTGAAGGGTAGTCTAGATTACCAATGTAAAACCCTTATTTGAAAAAAAAAATGCTATAATCTATAGAAATATATATTGAGAACCAATATCATTTGATAGAGATTTATATAAATCATTATGTAAAAAAAATTTCAAAAGCATTAGAATCCTTCATAGTCATTATAGCATAAGAGACATTAGTATTGTCCATATTTAAATCATTCCTACGACATCCTCTCCTCCACCCCCCAAAAAAAGTTAAGTTTTAACCTCGTCCAAATAATAGAAACTAAATCTTAAAATAGTAATAAATATATTTTAATGGAGAAATATGAGAACTATAATAAAATAATGAGATGATAGCATGACACTAAGACTCTTGATTTTTAAGCTCCAAGTTATGGGTTAAATTTTGGTGGGCAACGCTAAGTTATAAAGCTCTAATTAGGCTATATGTCTTTGGGTGTACTAGATAAAATTTCTATAAAAGCTTGAAAAGCATTAGGAGATACATGAGTTTCTTACCTAATATAATTATTTAAGAAACTTTAAAGGATGGAGAAATATCCAACAATTGGAAAGAAACATTATTTTTCCATCTACAAAAATAAAAGAGATGTGCAAGATTTTGTAAACTATAGAGGAATCATGCTGATGAGCCATATTATGAAGCTTTAAAAGAGAGTCATAGAATAGTGTCTTAGAATTGAATAATTGGTATCAAAAAATTTAATTTGGATTTTTATTTGGAGAATCTATAATAGAGGCTATTTTCTTAATATAAAAATTTATGAAAAAATTCAGAAAACATAAAAAAATTCTACATGTGATCTTTATTGACTTGGAAAATCATATAGCATAGTTCCTAAAGATATTATTTGGTGGGTCTTATATAGGAAAAACATCCTTAATAAATATATTAAAGTAATTCAAGACATGTATGAAGGAGCTACTACTAAAATTAGAATAGCTTGTCAAATAATATCTAATTTTCTAGTCATAATAGATCTACATCAAAGATATATGCTTAGCCCATACATATTTACCATTATTATGAATGAATTAATAAAAAAAATATAAGATGAAATGGTTTGGTATATGCTATTTACTAAAGGTATTTTATTGGTGGATATAGTTGGAGAAATGAAGAAGTGGAGATAAGCTCTAAAATTAGAAGACTTAAAAATTAGCATAAGTAAGACATAATATATGAAATGTAATTTTATTAACAGAATAAATAATAGTAAAATCAAAGAGATAATTTAAGGTCAAAACTTTTGTCATTGCAAATGGTTCTATTACCTAGCATCAATCCTCCAATTAGATGATGAAATTGATAAATATATAAGAAATAGAATTGAGAAAAGATAGTTAAAATGGAAAAATAATAGTGATATTCTATATTATAAAATAATACTAATAAAAATAAGGGGAAATTTTTACCATATAGTAATTCAACCTATTTTCTTATATGATACTACATTTTAAGCATTATAAGACTTGAACAATAAAATAGTATGATAGAAATATAAATACTTAGATGAATATTGAATGTTATAAAAAGAGATAAACTACATAATATAAATATTAGAGGAAGACTTGGATTGGTTCTATTTTAGATAAGTTACAAAAATGATTACTTAGATGATTTTGAGATGTTCAAAGAAGATTAGATAATGAGACTATAAACAATGGTTGCTACATCACTTTTCTGAGAAAGCTACCAAAAGGAAGATAAAAAAAGATATGGATAAAAATAATTTAAGATTAAAGAAACTATAAATAACCAAAGATCATATCTTCCTAGAGGGAAATGGTAAAAAATAAATTCATGTAACTAATCCTATTTTATTAGAACAAGGCTAAGAAAATAATGATGAGGTTAATGATCTTAAGATGTACCTATATTATAATAAGTTGAGGGTTCTAACCCCTTCCCCTTAATAATAAAATAATGAGATGTCAGGCAAGTCATAAGATACTTAGTTGGATATTTTCAAGTCATGGGTTCAATTTTGGTGGGTAATACTAAGTTATAAAGTTCTAATTTGACTATGTATCTTGGGGTTGTATTTATGTTTTAATTAATTTTGGTTTCAAGATGACAATGTCTTCCTTTAGTGATGGAAATTGGGGTTGATTATCATACTATGGTGAAAGACCTCATTTGATTCTAGAAAAATGTTAACATTGGCATTTCCCATGTTCAACCTTTTGAGTCACCATTGTTATCAACATTAAGGATATCACTTTTCAATAGGAAAGTGGAGCTTGCATGTAAGAACTTGCTAACTAGGCTTAGGCTAGAGAGGGATTACTTAGATAAAAATTAAAAAGTGTAAATATATATATATAATAAAATTAAATGGATGCCAAAAAATTAAATAGATAAAGAAGAAGGCATCTATGAAATAGATGTGTAGGAGTAAGAAAAATACTACAAAATATAAAATTGTATAAAAGAATATAAAGATAATAGTCCTATGCCTACAAAACCTAGCTTGTGCAATGAGAAAAATACGATGTATCCTTATTGCTTAAGCCAAAAATTATAATATATTATTAGAAATATTATAGTGGAAATTAGATAAAAAAATACAATATAATGTAAAAATGACAATTACATCAAAGAGGGCATTGGACTCTAATGTTGCTAATAATTAGCCAATTTCCAATAACTACATAATAGTAAATGTAACATAATTAAAGATTAAATAAAAATTACCCTATTCCAAATAGGAAAAAATTAGTAGACAATCTTAAATAAAGTACCAAATTCATTAATCCTTATTGAACCTTATAGCATATAATCCAAACATTAGTTAAAAATATAATGGTAGGAATAGTAAAAAGCTAAATAATAATTTAATCATTAGCTACCTTTTCTAAATTACCCTTATCATAATTTAATCACTTAAAAATCATAGAAATTAAGAAAATCAATTATGAAATTGAGTAGGGTAAACAACTAATAAAATATTCACATACAGGTTTGGTTGGAGTCATATGATAACTAGACAATCATGCATATGGGATAGCTACAAATATAAGTTAGTCAAATAACTACCAATAATATATAGATAGAAAGCAAATAATAATAATAATAAATATTTTATATATAATTATGTAATTAACTAAAATTCCACCACCTCTAATTAAATAAATGAATAAAATGAACAAATTGTAGTTCTCGATATATGCTTCCCACATAAATACTCAACTTACCATCATGATTTGCTTCACATGTAGTTACCACAAATTAGCTAACACTCATCATGATTTTATTTATGCATACTTTTCTAGCTCACTACCATGATATGTTTCACATATAGTCATTGCAAATTGTTAATGTTGCTAACAAAATTAATTTGAAGTCGAATGGTCAAATGTCAAATCTAAATAAACAAACAAATCCTTAGTTGATGGAGAAATGAATCTAAATGCAAAGTAAAGTTAAAGAGATCAAAGATCAAGAACTATATTATCAAATCTCTAAAGATCAAACTTAGCTACTACTAAAATGTGTGTTCTAATGGAGATTTAAAATTGTAGAAAAATACCAAAATGAAATTGAAGGGATGTGATATTGCATAGGCTACGATATTGCATACGTGATATCACATCAGGCACGATATTGCATCCCATGGGATATCATGTCTTTCCCTGCGATATCGCATACGCGATATCGTAGTCCACTGCAATTTCTATAAATAAGAAGAAGCTCTCCCTCGTTTCGAATACATAGGTTAGATTGTAGCGAAACTCTAGCAGTTTAATCCCTGCAGAGATAGATTATTTTCCCATGTCTGCCTACAGTGTGGTGAATGTAATTGTACGACATCCTTTATTCCAGTGTGACATACTTGGACACACACATGACTGGCAATAAAGATCGAGATTACTTCATCATTGCAACATTCAAATTTTTTTTTATTTATTAATTGTTATTTATTTCTTTCCTAATTAGTCTCTCTCACCCTTAAACTCACGTTAGAATGAGGAATGAGTACGACTTGATTACGAGCATTTAAGTGTGACTACTTGGTAACCTAGTGGCATACCTAGGATTTGCACTTGGTAATGCTAGTGGTAGTTGTGCATGAAGTCCAAGATGTGTACAAATAATCAAAGAATAGATGCTCATTGCACTTAGGCTAGTTTAGATTCTCTTACCCTTTTCCTCCTACCTTAGTTAATCTTAATTTCTATTTCCTTTAGGAGTAGCATTAGATTAGGAAATCCATAATACACCTCACTCTGGACTAAACCATACATGACAAAGATAATACTAGTCTAGGTGGGAAGACAGTGAACTATGACCTAAGGATAATTGTCTAGGTGCCACAACTAGTCTTTCTATGGAGTTCGACTAGATCGCACGTGAGAACGCTTGTATTCGTATGGTTGAGTGTAGGGGTGCCTCGCCACTCATCATTGGCACCGTTGCCAGGGATGGTGCTAGTTATTTAGATTAGTTATATCATACAAGGTCACTGTAAAAGGACTTAACGATATATCTCTTAGAAATAAGTAATTATAAAAAGTCACATAAATTCACACACAACAATGCCTCTCCTAGAAGATTATAATAACGCCACACCTAGTGAGGAAGTTCATTGGAGAACCAATGAACTATATGATAATGAAGATTGGAGTATGCAACCTGAAGTGGGAGTTTCTTATAAACATGAATGAAAGCAACGTCATCCCAACACATGAAAGCATAACTTACCTAATGATGATGAATCCCCACTGGCCACTACAAGCTTAACGCAAATACAAGAGGCTATTCAAATCTCACGTAGGCATTGTAAAGAGAGTCGTCTACCCAGGCTCAATTTAAACAACTTCCTAAATTTTCAGGAGGCTATGACTTAGAACTGTATCAACATTTACAAGCCTTCTATGATGCTTGCACATGGAATAACATTGATAACAGGTGGAAAAAACTTAAGCTCTTTCCTATGACACTTTTTGGCCAAGCAAAAGTATGGTATAGATCATTAAAACCAAATTCAATACGACATTGATCAACAATGGTAGAGGTCTTTAACGAAAAACATCAAACCTATGCAAGAGTGTTAGCCTTGAGGAAACAAATCCAAGGATGGAAACAAGCACAACATGAACCCTTGGACATGGCCTTAGAAAGATATTATGCACTATTAAACAATTGTCTAGGCCATGGGTTTTTCGAGGAAAGGCTAATGTATCATATCATTGATGGGCTACGTAATAAAACAAGAGAGACCTTAGGAATGTATGCCCAAGATCAACAATACAAACTATGAACCCATCAAGTTCAAGAGCTTATTAAGTGGGTAGCAAAAGAAGAAGGAGATATGGCTAGATGGGAGAGTGTTGAAAAACATCAATAGGACCAAAATCTCAACTTAACAAAGGTCCATGATCATACAAAGGAGAGATTAACCAATCACAACGTGGAAACACCATCTTTGCCAATACAAAAGATATTAGAAGAAGCTGAGGTAAAGATCAATAAGATGTTGGAATGGACGTATCAAAAGTGTGGAGAATATATCAATATTATTGGAGATAGAGTTTTAACAACCCAAGAAGCAAGACAAAACATTAGACAATCAGAAAGAAGGGATAAAGAAAATAAGAGCTCAACTACCAATCATATGTATGAATGCAACATATGCCTGTACGATCACCCCAAGGGCCAATGTCCAATATTGTTACATTTACAAGAGCATTGGGGAAACACATTACATCCAAAGTTCATACAAAGATACTATGTTCAATCATAGTGGCAACAATCCTAGTCATGGGGGAGACCACCCTTAGACTAGATACATCCTTCATACCATCTGAACCCAAATGCTTATCTTGTTCAACATCCTGTTTCTCCAACTGGGCCAACACACTTTATCTCACCATAGTACCATTCTCCTCAATACTATCAACCCATGCCTCCAACATAATCACCACCTTGTGCACCTTATACGCCTCCTAACTTTCAGCATTCTCATTCTTTCCCTCCTTCTATAGTGCCACCAACTGCTCCTAAGGTGTCTGCACCACAACAACAACCCACGAATAGTACTTGTGCTACTACTTTCAACAGTAGTGAGAGGCCTCCTCAACATCAAAAGCATCCCTTCTTTAAACATGGCTGTAAGAAGGGACAACACAATTCTGAGGCTACTGCATCTTCCAACCTAGCACAAGTTCCACACTATGGTGCACCCTTATCTTCGAACCCAACACCTCGTGTAACTTCATTAGGGCTACCAACTCACACTCTAACAACAATCTGGCCCAATGAACATAGCCATGGAGAGCAACATCCCAATCCTTGCATACCATCTAACAGTCACAAACATCATAGTGAGTCAACTTAGTATCCGGGAACTACATCGTATAAAGTGCCCCACTATGCTCATTATAATCAAGTGTGTGAACCCTGTCGGGTAAGTATGACCGGGCCCCAATACTTCCAACATGCAAGGATCCTCATCTTCCATTTATTAATCCTTGCCATCCTCAACCATTTAGCTATGGGGGATACCTCCCATTTTACTAACAAGTAGGATTAATAAATATTTTTCAATTTTCTTTAATTTTACAACTTTTTGTTCTTTATTTTTTCATTTGACAACTTTTTTTTTTATGTTTTTATCTTTTTGTGTTTTTGTCTTTTTATGTTTTTGTAAGTAATCTCATCTACGAATAAAACACTCATGTGGATCATTGGTTGAGGTGTGTTTTATGTTATCGTGTCTCGAGTGATCAATTTTTTGGAACAATGAGCCCATTACACCCACTCATCCACTCTACAAATAAGAGGTTCTGTTCAAGGGTACAATGATATTCTTGAAATTCTTAAAACTTAAAATTAATTTTGTGTTCATTGTACCTAGAGTGAAGAAGGATGGACCAAGAGGGAATGATTAGGATGTGACATCAAGGGGACTTGTGGATTCTTTTTAGTAACATCTGTGGGAGTTATCATACAACGTGGTTGTATTAAGATCCTTGTAGATCTAATGAAAAATGGAAGTAAGAGTAATCAAAAGGGCACTCAAAAATCAAATGCTATTCTAGGGGGTCCCAATGGAAAGACATGCACCCATGCCTGAAGGTTGGTGGCTTCTCTGTATTCAGTAAAGTGAAAAAAAGAAAAGAAAATGAAAATAAAAGTGCCACAAAACAAAAATCACTCCTCCCTTGAACAAAACACCAAGGGATCATATGCCTTGTTGTTATGGTACTCTCATAGTTGCTCATCATGGGATGAAACAATGTGATGTCACTGACCAAAGGAATGGACTTAGTCCTAATCTTGGAACAACAGGTTAATGACACCTTAATCATGCTTTACATGAAGGATTCATTGTGCCCTGGGTTAGTTACCTCATGTCCCAATCTCTAAGATCCCTTTCTATAGTTTGTCTCATCTCACTGTTCGTGTAATTGTAGCTCGTGTTGTGTGTAGCATAGAATTCTTACCTCATTCTAGTGATATTTACACATGTGTGTTTTGTGGAGTTAGTGTGGATGACATTTAACCCTTCTAGTGCCCACGGACACTTTAAGTGTGGTTACACAAGGGCATTATAGGTTGGAACCTGCTTTGGGGAGGATCCACTTGTGTAATCTTTTGTAATTTTCACTTATAACACAGCTCACACACACCATTTATTATCCTCAGCATATTGTTCATGATATTCTTTCCCTTATTACTATCCCTCCAATTCAATGTCCCTATGAATCATCACATAGACGTTTTCTCTATCACCCAAGGTTCTTATTGATAAAACTCATAGATCATTATTCGTGCTTTTAATACCATCTGATTACCTGAGAACCCCTTAATAATCATCCAAATGTCCTTAGTTTACATCGTTTAATTTCAAAAAAATATTAAAAATTTGGTACATTCTCTAAGTGCCCTAACTTCAATGAAAATATGTATACGTGACCCCCCTGTGCTAATCAACATCATTTGCAATTGTTCATGCAGGGAAAGTTTTTCAATTCCTCTCTACGACTCATGATTGTGTGTCCCTTGCTTTCATATCCATAACTCACTCGTTGATACTCCAATTTTCATTCCTTTTGAACCTACTTGAACCTGGAGTGTTCAACTTAGTCGTGGGGGAGGGGCACACACCGAATAGTGCATATCATGCATAAATGTTTTGAAATTCATCATCGCCCGAAGGACATCATTAAGGGTAATTAGTTGTAGAATTAGGAATAGCATGTGTCAAAAACAATTTCATCCCCTTAGCTATACCAGAAAATTAAATTTTGGAAACCATCTAAGCAAAGAGGACTCAACACTATAATCTTTTGGGGACATGTTATTCCAATAATTAACATCACATGGAAATAAAGTAAATCTATTAAGGCAAGAAGTAAGGTATAACCTAACTTTGATAATAACCTTACTAACAATTAGTTCCGTGTGATTGCAGATGGCCCTGAAACGCACACAACAGGAAGGTCTTGCTCAAGGTGTGATCAAACGACCTAGGAGAGGTGAAGGACAAGTTCCTACTAAACAACATGTAGAGCAGGAGGAACAATCATTTAGTATCTACCAAGAAGACCCTACTGCTATATAATCAAGACCTACAGTCTCTAAAAGTGGTGCCTAGTACTTAGGGGAAATGTACCAATTTTGGCACAATAAAGAAGAAGGCACCACAGTTAACAATTGTGGTGTGACTGTTGATTTCTCTATTCAAGCCATTTTGGAAGTATTAAACCTTCGGACTACAGGGCCAAAGGTTTCTCAGAACTAGCTAGACAATTTCAAAATTGAGCAACTTAATAAACTGTTGACAGAGAATAAAAGGGTGGCAGAAGAAAAAGAGAAGGCTGACTGGGATGCCTCTATGGCACAAGCGCAAACTTACACGTGCACCAAGGCACTGAAGGCCTTACAAGAGGAGAAACTCTAGGCCATACTTCAACACCATCAAATCCCAAGACTTGGAGCACAAGAAAAAGGGAAAGACACCTATGGAGGAGCCACCGCCACCAGGAACGACATGAGTTCCACCAATTTTGTACTCATAGGATTTTCTTTTGTGTTGTGTCTCAATTTTTTTTCTTCCCACACTATGGCATCATTCCATTTTTCCATCTAATAATCCCATACCTATCCACTATGTAATCACTGTAACTCGAGGACAAGTTTTCCTTTTGTCGTGGGGGTATAATGGAATGCGATATTGCATTATCCGTGATATCACATCCCCCACGATATTGCGTATGCGATATCGTGTCTTCCCCTGCGATATCACAGTCCGCTAAAATGTCTATAAATAAGAAGTGGCTCTCCCTTGTTTCGAATACATAGGTTAGATTGTAGTGAAACTCTGGCAGTTTGATCCCTCCAGAGATAGATTATTTTCCCATGTTTTCCCCTAGTGTGGTGAATGTAATTGTATGACATCCTTTATTCGAGTGTGACGTACTTGGACATGCACATGACCAACAATAAAGATTGAGATTACTTCATCATTGTAGCATTCACTTTGTTTATTTATTTATTTAATTTTTATTTACTACTTTCCTAATTAGTCTCTCTCACCCTTAAACTCATGTTAGAACATGAAATGAGTACGACTTGATTACAAGCATTTGAGTGTGACTACTTTGTAACCCAGTGGCATACCTAGGATCTGCACTTGGTAATGCCAGTGGTAGTCATGAATGAAGTCCAAGATGTGTACGGATAATTAAGAAATGGATGCTCATTGCACTTAGGCTAGTTTAGATTCTCTTACCCTTTTCCTCCTAGCTTAGTTAATCTTACTTTCTATTGCCTTCAGGAGTAGCATTAGATTAGGAAATCCATCATACACCTCACTCTAGAATAAACTATACATGACAAAGATAATACTAGTCCAGGTGGGAAGATAGTGAACTGCGAGCTAAGGATAACTATCTAGGTGTGACAACTAGTCCATTTGCAAAGTTCGCCTGGATCACACGTGAGAATGCTCGTATTCGTATGGTTGAGTGTAGGGGTACCTCGCCACTCATCAGAAATGAAGGCTGTTGAAAATGAAATAATATTATTAGTTACTATTTTAGGTTTTTAAGTTGGAAAGAAACTCCTATAAGTTCTACTTTTTGTAATTTTTCTAATTTTATATTTCTTAGAGGTCAAGGATCACTTTATAAAATTTTCTCAAGTTTTTAATATGTTCAAAAATAGTAACATCATCCTTCATGACTAAGGTTGCAACCTCATAATAGGGTCATGACAAATTGCAAAGGTATCCTCAAGATCCATATTGATATGCTAGTTAACTATGTATTCTAGGCCAATAATTTCTAGTATCATTTCAGGGGTCATAAATGTAATAAATAGCTTGAAAACCTATTTCTATAGCTAAATTTTGGAAAAATTCAAAACAAAGATAAAACATGATCAAAAGTTATGAAAATGTGATCAAACTTATCCAAAATGTTGACAAACGTTCCATTTATGATAACAAATCTAATAAAATAACAAGATTATAGAAAATAATCTAAAAAATTTAGATATAAGAATTTAGACAATTTAACAAATAGTTGCCAAGCAGATGAAATCAACAAAAACATATGTGCACAAGAAAAAAATTATGAAAATCCATAACTAGAAGAAAATACCAAAACTAGTATACCTAAAAATGATAGCACTATAAGAAAAGGATCCTTCCATAACTTCAATCTCACAAACAAGCTTAAAATGTTAAGTATTTTTACATCTCACCACTACTTGGGTGCATCTGATACTTAGCTTAAGTAAGCCTCACCTTATTCATAAACCTCAATGACCTAAAGCTATCAACAAAAAATACAGAGTCTACAAGAGGTAGATTTTTAATCTTTTTCTAACATCAAGAATCTGAAGTATAGGTTTTGGGCTCTATGATGACATTTGGGACATGCAAGAAACATCTTGGTTGAGAGGTGAGTCTTTACAAGAGATGTCTCACATGTGTAAGATATGTTTTAAATGAGAAGAAAACATCTCATCTTACTTGGAGATTTTCTAGTTTTTATGATACTTCTCAAGGAAGACATCTCATACTAAGAGAAGAAATCTCACACCTAAAGTAGATGCCTCCCACTCTCAAGAGATGTCTCACTTGAATGGTGGAATTTCATTAAAGATATCTAAGAAGGGCCAAAGATGACCTGTACAATGGGGGAAACTCCTAAATCGTTAGTTCCAAATTGGAAAACATCTTAGTTAGAGGAGAAAAAGATGGAAATAAAAAAATATCTTTAAGTTGAGCTTAAGGATATCTTTTTATCTTTTTTCTCTATAATTTTCAATAAATATTATTATTATTACAAAATTTATATATCATGTGGTGTATGGATACCTCTTTTGATTCCCTTAGTCTACCCTACATACTATGTGCCTTTTTGTGATGATTTTTTTGAGGATTATTCTTAGATTTTTTTGACATGTTTGGAGGTGCTTTGGCTCATTTTGATGAGTTTAGAAGGTTCCAGGATCTATGGGAACTTGTTGGGAGGCATCTGAAGGCTCTCAACATCAAAATGAGCACTTTTATTTTTGGCACCTACAAAAGAGACATCTTTCTAGAAAGATAGATGTCTTTCTAGAGACATCTTCCTATAGATGTCTCCCCTAAAGTGGAAACATCTATCAAAAATGGTATATGTCTCTCTCAGGAGTAGGGGTTTCATAGGAGACATCTACATGAAGCCAAAGATGACCTAGGTGCATTAAGTAACTTCTGAAAATTCCCATTAAAATTTGAGAAATAGCCAAAGAAAGATGGAAATAGTTGGGGAGAAGTTGAGAAGACTTGGAAAACATATAAAGAACCTCAAGTTGACTTCAGGAAAATTTTCTAAGGATTTTACCTTCTAGTTGCATATAAATATTGATATGATTCATCATTGATAGTGTTTAATGAGTGGTGAGATACCCCTACACTCAACCATATGAATACGAGCCTAGCACATGCATTCTGGTCGAACTCCGTAGACGAAGTGCCTACATGCCCCATGGAACACTTAGGGTTAATCATTTATTATCTTCCTAGACTTACTTGTAGTTGTCATGGTGTATGGTTAAGTAAGTCTGAGGTATATGATTTTTATAGTTTTTTATGTTTTATATCTCCTATGCTAACAAGGTGAAAGGTTGAGAAACTAATTACTAACTCTAACTAATGAACTAAGTTTAAATTACCTAGCATCAGCATCCGTTCCCACTTACCATACACACCCTGAACCGATGCAACCATGGCTACCAAATGCTAATTGTTGCTGGGATCACCACGCGTAATGCACGTGCTCGAAGTGGTCGTACTAAGGCACTTAATTAGGAGAGAAGGGTTGAGAAGGAAAATAGTAAATAACAAGTAATAAATGATAGGTAATAAATAAAAATAATAAAATCCTATTCCATGCACTACAAGGTTTATCCAAGAAGCTCGTCTTTATTGTCGTACACAAACTTGTGTTTAGGTACAATGTTTGCACGAATAAAGATCCGTTCACTTTAGGACTCCTACTGTGGTCACATGGAAAATATTCTATCTCTAGAGTGATTAATTTGCCAGAGTTTCCCTACTATCTAGCCTAGGATGAGAAAACAAGGAAGAGTTGCCTCTTATTTATAGATATGACGGTGCATCGCGATATCGCGTACGCGATATCGCAAGAGATGCGATATTGCGATGGCTGTGATAACACGTACACGATATCGTGGCTCATGTGATATCACATTCCATCATACCCCCATGACTAAATGAAAACTCATCCCTAAATTTCATTACAATAATATTGGGAAGGTATGGATTATTGACTCAAATGAAAACTAGTGGGATGACATGTGAACAGATCATCATTACAAGAGACAACAAAACTAGTGTTCAAGACAACAAGGGTGAAAACCTTATTACATTGACATCAGGGCTCACTTGGCAGCTGAGAAAGAGAGAGAGAAAGGAGTGTTGCTGCTGCCAATGCTAGATTGCGCCTTTCATTGTCCATCCATAAGCGCATCATCGATCTTGCTCCTTGCATAGCTACTTCAACACTGCTCCATTCCAAGTGGTCCCTCTAGATCCCCTCCATTGTTGTATGATTGCCATCTGCACACACAACACAATCTTATATTAGCAAGGGTAGATGAATTTTAATGTAGTTGATGCCTTACTATAGTGTAAGTCCATTGGCTGAGTTGTGGTATGGCTGATATGGGTCTAGAGATATATTAATGATGACTACCGAAGGTGTAGGATTTAGGAAAAAATTGAAAAAATCGAGGCTAGGAGAAAATTAGGCCCCGTACCTCCATGACTAATCGTGAACCTATGGTAGTGATAGAATGGAGAAAGAAAGAGGAACAAGAAAGATGAGAAAAAAGAAACAACTATAGCATTGATGAAATGGATGTCAAGATGGAAATGAACAAAATAAAATTAATTTCAAAATGTTAAGGGAAAGAATTTAACTGGTGCACCAAATAGGAATGTCAGTGGGTCCTCCCCAAAGTATGCTCATGCCCTTAATGCCCTGACAAACCCACATTCAAAGATTTCATAGGCTTTGGAAATGTCATTTGGAGTAAGAGTTAAAGTCTTAACTGCAAGAATTTACCAAAAAGAAAACAATGTATCTACCAAAATATACACTAATGATACAACCAACAATGAGGTGAATAATGGAGAAAAGGATGGAGAGAAGAGAATGGAATGGAATCCCAGAACAAGGTGGTATACAGCCCCTTGTGTGTTGCATAATTAATGTGACTTAGCAAATCTCATTCCAACTCTGGCCTCAAACCAACCACTTCTAGTGACTTTGCATTAATGCATCTGGCTAATCCACCCTCTTGAATAACAAGAATGCTTCCCTCAGGAGCCACCACCATTCCGACGAAAAAAATGAGGAGAGAATGGGAAGCAAGAAGGGCCTTAGTTAGAGGGAACATTTTTAGTTCCATAACTAGTGCTTGTAGCCCAAGGGATTATTTCTTCTAAGGGGTGTGCTTTGAATTCTCACTTTGTTTTTTTTTTTTTATGTTTTTTCTGTTTTTGTGTTCTGTGTTTTTATGTGTGAGAACCACACCATGCAAAGACTTCTTATTTTTATTATCTTAGCTTTTGATAATTGGATAACATCGGAATGGTAAGAAAAATCAAGAAGAAAACATCCAAGCACCTAAGAGAATGGCCAACAAAAAAGCATCAAGTTCCCTTGAAGTCACACCCTTTTCAAACCTTGAGTCCTTCCTTAGTTTGAGAAGTGCCCAGTCACTGGTTCATTAAAGTTCTTATTAGAAAGGGACTATACATTTCCCAGCCAAGAGAGACCATAGACTTTGTGGATGTATGGATTAAGTGGACTCATTACCTCCATATCAAAAGAAACATACCTTAGTATCAACATCATGACTTAAAGGTAAAAACCAACATTAGCAATTAATAAAAAATAGTTCAACCTATCATTCTAAACACTTATTGGGTGACAAACTTACAGGGTGGATCACACACACACACACACACACACACAAAATGAAAAAGTATAACAATGGTGTAAAACAAAAACAAGAAGAGTTAAAGAAATTTGTAAAACAAAAATGTGTAAGACAAAAACGTGTAAAACAGAAATGTGTAAAACAAAAACGTGTAAAAAAAAAACTTGTAAAAAAATGTGTAAAACAAAAATGTGTAAAACAAAAACGTGGAAAACAAAAACATGTAAAACAGAAACTTAAAAAGAATTGAGGGCCTCTAATGGTTAGCATAGGTGTCCATCTCCCCCATGACTGAATTGCAAGTGAAAGATCCAAAATAATGAGTGCCTATTTGAATTTCGTAAAAGTGCCCAACTTCTCCCAACTAATGTTCTTAGATTAAGGGGTGGAAGTTGGCGACGCTCATATTCCAATGTGTCTATGCCTTCGTTGTTAGCATGATTTTTCTTAGTTCGTTCCATGCATATTGGTTTGCTCTTTCTAGTAGCTGTCAACCACGGGGTGTCTACTACTAGTGTGGTTTCTACATATAGGCACCTTTGAATTTGTGTTTCTTAGACATACTGATTACATGGAAGAGATGTTGAATATTATTCCATGTCATCACCCTCTAAGTCACTGTATGTGATGCACAGAACTTTCTTCTTCTCGATCTTTCCATAAATATTTATCTTAGATATCTGTAAGGAAAGATTGCAGATCCCTAGGTACGCATCTACTGTACTTAGCCATGACCTTCCCATTATAATTGGGAAGCCCCCTTCGTTGTTGTTGACTTCAATCATCAAGAAATCAGCTGGGTAAGACCAACCACCTATAGTGGTAACAATGTCCTCCATCAATCCCAAGGGAATGGTGATGGACTGGTCTATAGCTCTAGTTGAATGTTGCTCTTCTTAAGTTGGGGCAGGTTCTAGGCTTGATACATCTCTCGTGAAATTAGGTTGACTTCGAAACCTAAGTCAAGAAAAGCCTTATGTGGTCCATTCCTGATCATTTGTAAATAGATTAAGAGGCTTCCAGGATTAGTTAGTTTCTTGGGAAAGTGGCCTACCTTGATCCAGTTGGTTATGGTATGTGTTAACATAACCATATGCATTAAGCTCTATTGGACTGAAGGGTGCTCCGAAGTGTTAGATGGAGGAGTGTACATGGGCTCAACCACTTGTTGTTGCGAGAGTTTGTCTGGGCTTTTGGTTTTAAAGAAAGGTCTTTTCTTTTTACAGTTGTGAGAACCATTAGCAGGTTGAATATTTACAGCTCTCATAGCATGACATTACTACAGTTGAGTAGGGAGTTCCCCTTGCATTGTTGGAGTAGGTTATATTATGGGAACCATAGGTGGAAGAGGTGTGGATGGAATTGGAGGATGGTAAGTATGTGAAGTGCATCCTGGAGGAGAAGGAGTCCTCCTAAAGTACTCCTGAACTTGGTAGTGATGTTGGGGAGTTGTGTGATTCATAGAGTCACTTGGAGAAATTGGTTGCTACACATAATAGCCATAAGGATTAGGTTTCTGGTAAGGGTACTATTGTGCTGGCAGTGGCATCCCCCATGATTGTGGGTATTACCACTGCTGATGCTGCACGATGGGTTGTGGTGGAGTTCCACTTGGATAGTACGTTAACGGTTGGTGGAACTACCTTGGGTTACCTTGAGGATAAGGTAACCTTTGGGGTGTCTACCATTGGTTAAGTCTTAGATTGAGTGCATACATCCTAGACTCTTATATATGTGAGATGATTGGCCAACATCCCTTAGGATGGTCATAGTGGCAGATCTCACATCCACCATCATCATCTGTGTCTAAATCCACAACTTCATCAGAGATAGTAATTTTCCCCTTACCCTTGTTATGTGCAGGGCCTGAATTTCTCTGCTTTGTCTTATCTTTGTCACTACTTCATTCCTCCTTAGACTCTTCTACAATTTTCAAGACAGTTTCAAGTCTGGAGTCTAAGGAATCCCACAATTGATCCATCTTAGCCGATACTTCTGTTGTTAGTTTTTGAATCGACAAGGTTTTTCTGTTCACCAACTCTTCAAGTGGTGACTCATTCTCTTCATCGCAAAATTTCACTCCCTTCTTCCGAAGAGAGGGGTCACGGTTGTATTCTTTCATACTTTCCCTTTTCCATAGCTCCCCTTCTTCTTTTGCTACCTGCTTCAACAGGTGATGAATTTCATGGGTTCTAAGTTCTGATAGCCTCCCTTGGGCATAAGTCCCAAGGGTTCTCCTAGTCTCATATCTGAGCCCATCTACAATGTGGTGGAGTTGATCCTGTTGTGCATAACCATGGCTTGAGCAACGATGTAACAAAGTGTAGTAGTGGCCCATGGCAGCATCCAAGGGTTCATGAGTATCTTGCTTCCATCCTTGGATCTGCTTATGCAAGTTAGACACTCTAGAGTATGTCTAATATTTATTATTGAAGAGTTCTAACATCGTACTCCACCTCCTAATGGTTTCTGGTTCCAAGGACCGGTACCAACTCTCTGCTTCCTTGGTGAGTGTCCTGGGAAACAACTTTAGTTTCTACCACTCATTCTCTATGTTTTGCAAGGCGCAAGCATCATGGAATTCCTGTAAATGATTTTGTGGATCAGTGTTGTATCCCCCCTTGAAGTGTGGGATATTATTCATGTCTAAATGCTTGATCTGACTATCTTTTAAATTCCTTGTTGGAATTCTTATAGCCTATGTTATATCGAGCATACTTCGGGTGGCAAGTAGGGGCTCGTCATGATAATCTCTTTCATGATGCCTGTGATGTCTGCATTGTTCCCTACTTTCCCTTCGTTCATGCCCTTGTCCTCTCTCTCAACTTTATCATCGAGGTCTCTCATTTTTCCTACCTCTATCCTCACCGTTATGCTCTCTATGAGTGCACCCAGAGGTGGGAGGAGAGGGTGAGTGATGTGAAGAAGGAGAAGAAGAAGGAGATCCATCACCATGATGATGTTTCCTACCTTCTCTGCTATTGCTATGGCCCTGATCATGATGACGATCTAAGTGCCCATCCTTATCATGAGTTGTTGTTCCCTCTGTGAACAATTGACGTTCACGGAGATCAGAACCAATGTTATGTATCATCGATCATAGGTTCTGATACCCAACCTCCTCACCATTTTTAGAAGGGGGAACATCATTTGTTAGAGAACCCATTATAATGGGTTCATCATCTCCTATTTCACTAAGGACGTGCGAGCCTTTGCCCTTCAATAGTGTATGTTGGCTCTCCTTCCTTGAGTCCCACATACGTTGTAAAGCTATGGGATGATAATCCCTCATGTCAAAATTTTTCACAACATATTCAGCGTATAATTCTGTCATGCCAATCTGTGCCAAAGCACGAAGAAGCATGTTTGGGACTACACAATTTGGAGGTAACACTATGTTACCTTGCAAATCCCTCTAGCGCATCTGTTCATCTTGATGGAAGATAAAAGTAAAATTAGGAATATACTCATCAGGATGTGTATATTCCACCCTATATTATTGAGGAACTATCGGATTTAGGTTATGTGTTTTTGATTGTAAACTTTTTTGTGTATTATCCCTAGGTGGTGAGTTGCTTTTGTTAGAAGAAGACATTGTTATTTATCGGTGTGCTGATTACTGTTATATAATTTTTTCTTAATTAACTTGAAGGTTTGTTTAGGCTCCCAACGATGTGAGTGATTTCCTATGTTCTATTCAGTGCACAAACACTTAGTCCTTGGCAACGGTGCCAATGATGAATGGTGAGATACCCCTACACTCAACCATATGAATACGAGCATAGCAGATGTGATCCGGTCAAACTCCACAGACTAAGTGCCTACACGCCCCATGGAACACTTAGGGTTAATCATTCATTGTTTTCCCAGACTTACTTGTAGTTGTCACAGTGTATGGTTAAGTAAGTCCGAGGTATGTGATTTTTATAGTTTTTTATGTTTTATGTCTCCTATGCTAATAAGGTGAAAGGTTGACAAACTAATTACTAACTATAACTAATGAACTAAGTCTAAATTACCTAGCATCAGCATCCATTCCCACTTACCATACACACCCTAAACCAATGCAACCGTAGCTACCAAATGCTAATCATTGCTGGGATCACCATGCGTAATGCACGTGCTTGAAGTGATCGTACTAAGGCACTTAACTAGGAGAGAAGGGTTGAGAAGGAAAATAGTAAATAACAAGTAATAAATGATAGGTAATAAATAAAAATAATAAAATCCTATTCCATGCACTGCAAGGTTTATCCAAGAAGCTTATCTTTAATGTTGTACACAAACTTGTGTTCAAGTACAATGTTTGCTCGAATAAAGATCCATTCACTTTAGGACTCCTACTATGGGCACATGGAAAATATTCTATCTCTGGAGTGATCAATCTGCTAGAGTTTCCCTACTATCTAGCCTAGGATGAGGAAACAAGGAAGACTAAAGACTAAAGACTAAACATCACTGTTGTAGTGTTAAGTGCCACAATGCTAAGTGTTGAAGTGCCAAGGGGTGAAGTGAAAATGCTAAAGACTAAACATCCCAATAAAGAGAAAAAGAGAGAGCTCTTAAGGGATGAGAGCTTGTGCAAGGAAGTTGAGTGAAAGGCAAGGAAGAGCACTTGAGAGAGATTATAAGTATCTCTTATAAGTGTCTTGTCTTGAGTTTGGACTCCATTGTGAGTAATTGAGGATTAAGAGAGAACAAGTATCACCTCTAAGATCCTTGGGAGAGTTGTGAGTTGAACTTGGCTCCTCATATTTGATGTATTTTCTATGTATATTGATAATTATCTTAATATAACGGATGTTTTCTCCATTTTATTATGTTATTATTACTTTCTAAGCTGATCTTCTTAGATGTTGTTGATTAGGTCCTACTGGGGTCTATCAAGGTGCAACTCCCCTACACCAAAGTTGTATTGGAGTGAAGGTTTAGAGGTTTCTAGAATTTTATTGAAGCTTGGTGTTGTCTTTGAATTAAATGAACATTGTTGTGGATATTTGTGTATTTTATTTTGGATATCATTCTTTTTGCTTTAGGTATGGCTTCAAAGAAGAAGACATATTAATATCTTAGAAAAGAGCTTCAATAGTTTAAGAACTTCTTTAAAGATTCTATGGTTGAAATGCAAGAAGTTATTACCAAAGTAAAGGTCCACAAGCACCAAGATTTTGTAGAAACTTTAGAAAGAGGTATAGATAAATTCAAGTCTAGCATGAGAAATAATTTGAGGAGAATTGATAAAATATCTTCTAGCCATCAAGAACAAAAGGAAGATTATAAATTTGAGAAAGTAGAGATCAATGAGAAAAGGAGTGCTCAAGTATCTTATCGAGTAAGGGAGTGTTCAATACTCAAAGGTTTCAAGGTAGGAAACTAAGAGCTTCATAAAAGAGATCAAGAGATCTTCAAAATCCAAGATGATGTATGCTTCTAATCAAGAAGAGTTCCTACCTAATGAGTCATATGAGGTGAAGGATCAAATCCAAGAGAGTGGTAAAGATCAAGGGACTTCTTCAAGTAGGATCAAGGGTAGCACTAGAAAGTATGATACTCATTCTTTTTGTAATTGTTCTATACCTTGTGGCAAGGAGATTCTAAGTCAAGTTGAGACTATCTCATGGGAGAGAGGTGAGTCTTCTAGCTAAGGTATGTGAAATAATGATTTCTTTGATGATATTTTTCTTGGTGAATATGATGTTAAGGTCATGGAGGAGAGTTTACCTTTTGATTTGGTACCTCCAAAGTGGAATGAAGAGCTTGTTGATGATTCCTTTGAAGAGGAGAAACCATTGGAATTATGTAATCCTATTTGGGATCATAAACCTTCAAGCTTTGATGAGATTGGACAGCCACATGTTGAAGATCAAGTTGAACCAATGATGAATAGGAGAAGCCATGAAGGGGTAAGTAAGGATGAGGTTTACCTTGTTGATGGTAGTAATGTCTCTCATGTTGAAGCTAATGTTATGGATGCTAGTTTTTCACTTCAGCTTGGTAGTCGTTTATTCAATGGCAATGATGAGCATCATCATCATTATGGTGATTGTGATAAGATTGATAATCATATTATGACTTTTAATGCCATTGTTAGTAAGAGGAATACTAATAATGATAAATTGTTTGATGATGATGGCTATTAGAATAGTCATTGTGAGAAGGTCATTATTGATGTAAGTGAAGACATTGATAATGATATGATTTTCTAGAATTTGAAAATTTTTGTTGTTGATTATAGCAATGATAAATCTATGAATTATGTTGATGGATTTGATTGTATTGTCTGTAAAATGAAAGTGCAGCATGAAGGCAATCTACATCATGGTGATGAAAGGAAGCTAGGTGGTAGTCTTCCAAACACTAAGAAGAAGAAGGTGAAGAAGAGGGAAAAGAAACAAAGAAATGATGTTAGATTAAGAAAGCATAATCCTTTTTCTTTTTCTTATTATTTATTTATTATAGGTTTAATTCATCATGGAGATGTAAGGAAAGCATTCCAAGGAGATGATCATATGAAGGAAGCATGGTGAGACATGAGGACAAGCCCCCATGAGCAAGGGAAGCTCAAAACCAAAGCCTCTAGTGATATTTATTCTCATGTTTATCATGCATTAAGTCATGAGTATTGTGATGGCCTTAAGTTATAGGGTCATGGTGCCTTCTAGCTTTTGAAAGATCATGAAGCATGACATTTTTAAGGGTGGGAGAGTTGGTATAGGGACACCTCTTCCTATTTCTTTACTCAACCCGACATACTTTGTGTCCTATTTTGATGATTTTGTTGAGGATTATTCTTGGATGTTTTGACATGTTGGAAGGTGTTTTCGACTCATTTTGATGAGTTTAGGAGGTTCTAGGATCTATGGGAACTTGTTGGAAGGCATCTGGAGGCTCCCAACATTAAAATGAGCACTTTCATTTTTGGCACCTTCAGAAGAGACATCTTTCTAGAAAGATAGACATCTTTCTAGAGATGTTTTCACTGAAGTGGAGACATCTATCAAAAATAGTAGATGTCTATTGCAAGAAAAGGTCTTCCATAAGATAACATATACATTAAGTCAAAGATGACCAAGATGCATGGAGAAACTTTTGAAAATGCCTATTCCAATTCAAGAAATAGTCAATGCAAGATGAAAACAACCAAGGAGAAGGTGTGAAGACTTATTAGACATCTAAAGAAAGGTTTCTAGGATTTTTACCTTTTGGTTGCCTATAAATATTGATGTAATTCATAGTTGTTATTGTTGTAGTGCCAAAATGCCACAATTTCAAGTGTCGAAGTGCCAAAGGATAAAGTGCAAATGTTGAAGGCCAAACATCCGAATAGAGAGTAAGAAAGAGAGCTCTTAAGGGAAGAGAGATTGTACAAGGAAGTTGAGTGAGAGGCAAGGAAGAGCACTTGAGAGAGATTAGAAGAATCTCTTATAAGTGCCTTATCTTGAATTTGGGCTCCACTCTGAGCAATTCATGATTAAGAGAGGACAAGTGTGGCCTCTAGGATCCTTGGGAGAGTTGTGAGTTAAGCTTGGCTCTTTATGTTTGAAGTATTTTCTATGTATTTTGAGAATTATATTAATATAATGGATCTTTTCCTCATTTTATTATGTAATTATTATTTTCTAATCTAGATCTAGTTGGAAGTTGTGGATTGGATCCTACTAGGGTCTATCAAGGTGCAATCCCCTTGCACCATCATTGTGAGTTGATGAGATTTTACAAGAGAGTGTTATGAGCACACATTGAGTGAGTCCATGATTGTGGTTGTAGCTTAAGATTAATTATGTATGTATTTGGAATATGTGTTCTTGAGTTATTACTTATGAGCTGAGATCTCAATCATGAGTTATGGAAGAGATTCTCATAAAATTATACCTTGCATCAAGGATAATTGTTGTATGATTGTATAGCCTCATGCTCTAGAGAATTGTTAAAGTATTATGAGTGAAGTGATGTTGTGGATTTTGGAACCTAGATGGTAATCTTCTTTACATCAATTAGAGATAGCAAATTTTATTATTTTTTAGAAAATTATTTTATCTTCATGATAACTAGATTCAATAGGGTTTTTTTAAAGGATTTAAAAATTGAGAGATCTTGCTCCAGAATTATTGTTAATAGAGCATTAGGTTAATTATTGCTTTGAAATTCATTATGAATTTTTGTCAAATTCAAATAATACCTAGGAAGTAGTATCTTCAAGCCTTAAATAGAGACATATAAAGCATGAAATATTTCTTTCAACTAATGGTTGCTTAGTTGGATGAGATTAGTACTAAGGTAGATAGGAATGTAGGTCCTCATCATATTCAAATGCATGAAGATGATGAGCATTCATGTTTGAATGATTATGATGAAGTTTCTTAGCTACGTAGAGAACATAAAAAGGAAGGAAAATCTAGCTATGGGATTGTAGGACCCCATTAGCATAGGATTCTAATGAGAAGAAATCTAGTTCCTCATGTTAGAATTCCAAGAGCTATATTAGTGATCACTACTTCTCATGGAAATCTAGGCTTGCTAGAGTATTCAAAAATGCTACCATACTTTTGTATGTACAATTGAAGACTTTAAATAATGTAGATGGTACTAATGATTTTTCAAGTTGGCTAGGGACACTTGAGAAGCATTTAGAGTTATAATACATACCAAACCAATTAAGGATACCTATTATTGAATCCATATGAGAGGATATTTATTTCTCTTGATGGGTAAAGAAGTCCCAAAGTTATGAAATAATATATGGTTAAACCATCAAATATTGGAATAAGATGAAATATAGGTTGAGAAGAAAATTTAAATAGTCTCATTAGAGGTAAGAAATCATTATAAAATTGAAATTCCTAAGATAAAGATGACAAAGTTGTCAAGGAGTTTTACCTCAAATGTTGTAATCTATTCCATAAAGATAAGATGAATTGGAAGGAGTATGAATAAGCTTCATTCTTTTTAGAAGGTCTTAAAGTGGTGTACCACCAAGAGTTGTCATTCTATAAGTCACAAAATCTTGATAAGGATTATGATTTGGCACTCAAGGTAGAAAAGAAATTAAGTAGATATGGGAATAGGGGAAAACAAAGTTCCTAGGAAAAGGATAAGGAATTCAAATTTGAGAGGGGATCCAAGTCCAAATTTGAAGAGTAGAATGATAGCCATAACAAGAAGATAGAGAAGGATGATAATAAGGAAAAAGGCATGAAGGACCAAGGCATGGAAGGTAAGGGTCAAGGTAGCAACTCATCCAAGATTCAATGCTTTAAGAATGAAGAATGGGAACAGAAGCAATGGGAATGTTTATATCTCAAGACAACCAAGGGCAAGGATATGTAAACCATTGAAGTGAAGGAGAAATCTAGCTAAGAACTTTCAAAATATAGCCCTAATGCTCATAGGATTAACGAAGTTTCTTAATTATATTTCTTATGCATTTATCAGGAATATGAATAGAGGAGACCATTCTACTAGAGAATTGTTGTTTTAAATTAGAGCTAGATGTTTACTTACTTGTAAATGGATTTATATTTTGATTGATAGAAGAGACTAAGAAAATTTTATTTCATCTAGGATAGTTACTAGATTATCTTTGGTAACTAATCCTCTTCCAAGCTCCTACAAGGTACATTGATTATTAAGGAATTACTCTTAAGAGGTGAGCAAAAAATATGTTTTAAAATTTAAAACTAGGAGTTTTCATGATGTTATGAAAAGTGAATTACTTTTAGTAGATTATGCTAATTTAATTCTTGATAGACCTTGAAGTTTCAATAATGATGCCTAATTTGATGGGTTAAGAAATGTATGAAGTGTACTTATACATGATGAAATTCATAGGTTGATTCCCATGAAGATTGAATAAGTGAAGTAGCAAAGCTTACTTTATGCTTTCTTAATCCTTATAAGAGAGGAAATACATCAAGGAACCTTTAGTAGGTATGATAGGCTTAAAGGAGTAGTTTTCCAATGTATTCAAGGAAAAATTAGATGGATTTCTACTAATGAGGAATGTACAATAACAAATCAATTTTATTTCTAGTGCTACCATTCCAAATAAGAGAGCATATCAAATGACATTGAATTAGTGGTGATGAACCATATTTTATCTAGATATAATATTGGATATTTGATATTAGATCCCTGATATCATATATCTAATATTGGGGCCCAAGAAGCAATGTCAAATATCTGATATCAAAGGATGTGTGCCAACCTGTAAATATAGCACTTGGGTGCATGGTTTGGGCATATGTTTTGTCATAGCATAGCAAAGCTCTTGCAGTTTCTTTTCTTTAGAGTTAGAATATTTCCCAAATTTCTTGTAGCATGAGTTATTGAGTGTACAAATCTTTATTCAAGAACTGTTGTACCTGAGCACGGTAGTATCTATGGTAATAAAGATGAACTTTCTAATAAACCTTGTAGCACCTTAGCTAAACTAATTATTTTATTTAGGAATTTAACTCTTTATGTAATTTTAATTAATGTTTCCAAGTAATTAAGAAAAATTAAGCTAATATAAGTTACCTAAGTTAAATAACAATAAATTAAGCACATAAGTATGATCGCTTCGAGCATGTGCATGATGCTTGGTAATCCGAATAACACTTAAGGTTTGGTAACCCAGTGGCATTAGACATGTTTAGGATGTGTATAGAAAGTGGGATTTGATACTTATTTTAGGATTAGTTAGAGATTAATGAGTTAGTTAGATTAAATTAGCCATTAAATTACTTCATTCATTTATTTTAAGCACCAAAAACATAAGCATAAAAAATGATAAAATTCAAATGTCTCAGTTGCACTTAACCATACCTTTGCATTTAACAAGTGTAATTAGGAAGGTAATGATTGTAACGATTAGATATCACTTCCTGAAACTATTGTACTTGAAAACTTAAGGTCTATAGAATTTGACCAAATCAAGTGTGAATGCTTGTAATTTGTATGGTTGAGCATAGGGGTATTTGATGCTCATCATTGGCACCATTGTCATGGACCTTTACTTTGTTACATGTACTATCTAGGATTTAGTGAAAAAATTATTTAACATTGCTAGAAAAAATCCTAAAGTCATATCATACATTAAAATAACTACAACAATTATAAAAATCCCACTACATTTCTTATCTTCTAATGCAAGATGTCTTCTTCTCATAGAAGTGATATTCTGCCCAAGTCTAATGAAGTAAATTAGTAGGTACCCTAGTAATATAGAGTGATATATGCTCATCTTGATGAGTATGTATCTAGTTTCACCTTTTTTCTACACTAGGATGAATTACTATAGTGATGAGACATGTAGGACAACATTTTGTCGTCACCCAATTGATCCATTCCTATGATGCCCCATCAAAATTTTATGTAGTTTGGCATCCAAGGGCTTCATGCTAAATATGTTGTGCAAGATAGTGATTCCAAGGATTATGATCCCACTAATGCACAACATTTGAGGGATTGAGAACTAGAGGAGCACTACGAGTCTGTGAAGGGAAAGTCATCCAATGATTCCTCATTTTCAATGTACCAAAAAGATGGTGGAGAAAATTTCTCTCGGGGTTTTTCATATAGAGAGACTCCTCTCTTTGACTTCAGTGAAGAAAGTTAGAACCAAAACCTACAATCCATGATACATAATCCTTATTCTAGCAAGAATAGATCCAATGATAAAGGAGGATCTAAGGAAGAGAGTCATGGCGGGGATGCAAGTAAGCAACATGATCATGATTGTGGCTATGACCACTACATAGGGGATGGTAGGCACCAAGATGGTGCTAGCCCTTCTTCCTCTTTACCTTCATTGTCATCTTCTTCCTCTTCTAGCTCTAAACCCAACTACAAGGGATGTGATCATGCTGCAAGTGATTGATGGGATTGAGATAATCAAGAGACCATCAAGTAAGTCAAGATTTGGGGTGTAGGCATTTAGGAGAGGCCCATCACCAAAAATGAATGGGTAGTAAAGGGAATCATAGGCACTAGCATCATAGCTATAATGAGCCTTTGTTCATCACCCAAAGCATGCTAAACATTGCAAAGGTGATGAGAATTCCTATAAGACACATAAAAGATAACAAAATCAAGATGCTAGACATGAACAATATTCTCAAATTCAAAGGGGAATATAACTCAAATTTTCAGAACTATCTTCAGGCTTTACATGATGCCTATGCCTTGTAAAATATAGAAAACAACTAGCAAAACCTTAAGTTGTTTCCTAGGGTACTCATCAAGGGAGTAGAAAGCTAGTATCAGTCCTTGGAGCTAAAATCAATCTATAGATGGAGTACGATGCTCAAACTATTTAATAATAAGTATCAAATGTACTCATAAGTGTTCGATTTAAGAAGGTAGATTCAAGGTTGGAAGTATGAAACACATGAGTCCTTGGATGCCACCATGGGTAGATATTATTCCTTATTAAATTGATGCCTTGGCCATGGTTACTCTTAGTAGGAACTGTAATGATTGAAAATGTCAATGGCTAGAACACTGATGGATCCATGGGAACATAGCCTAACCCCAAGTCCATGTGAGGGACTACTAGAGATGGAGAAAGGGTGCCCTAAATGGTCTTGTCAATCAAACAAGAACTTACTAGATGTAACTAAGGTGCAGTGTGGTTAGCCATGATGCTAATGCAAAATAATGCTAAGTGTTTGCATAGTGTTCATAGTGTTGATGCTGTAGAGCATAGTCATGGGTGCTTGAAGGGATGCAATAGTTAAGGATTTTGGCAAAAATGAGGGTATCATCATTTTCCAAGTTTTATTCCTAGGAGAACTCTGACTAGTATGGCAGCCAATCAAACTCTAGCTCCCTTGGTCAGTAACCCCTTTAACTTTACTAACTATCATGATATTCCAAAATCACTTGAAAATATAATATTTTTTGATCCCACAAACCCTTCTAGTGATGCTAAATTCCATCCTTATTCTCATCCTATTCCTACACCAGTTCCTCCATCCTCAATACAGCTACTACTTGCTCCATCCATGTAGGGTAAACTTCCAGCTCAACCATAGAAATGCAATGCTACCAAGGCCATCAATCTAAAGTTGGTTAATTAGCTAAGTTATTTAGAACCTCATGCTTATAAAAGACCTTTCTTTTGATCCAACAGCCCAACTAGACCCTCACATACAACTATAGCTAGCAACCCTACTTCACTATCTCCCTCTACATCTCCATTTAAGTCCCGTTCAAATCAAATACTACCCAAAATTCATAATGTTATGCTCACTTATGTCATATCTAATTGGATCTAGGTGGGAAACCTTCCTAGGAAATTGGCTGATCTTGGAAGTCCACTTATCTATTTACAAATGCTAGGAATGAACTATGTAAAGCTCTTCTTGATTCAGGTTTTGATGTTAACTTGATTTCTCATGAAATGTATACTACTTGGAATCTACCACCTCTAAAAAAGAGCAATATCTAATTGGAATTGGTAGACTAGTACATAACCATTCCATTGGGATTAGTAGGAGACATTGTGACCACTATTTGTGGGTGGTCGTATCTTGTTAAATTCCTAGTAATCAGGATTGAGAACTAAGAAGGAAGTTCCATGCATCAAGTACAATGATACAGGGTGCAATTGTATGCAGAAACTTTGTTCCCTGAAAAAAGTGTTTATTTTTGTATGTAGATAGTATGTACACGAACCATATATTCAAATGTGTCTATATGTAGTAGCCACAAAATAAGAGGGCACCCAGTGGCTAACTGCTAATTTTAAAAATAGCATAAAGTACATGGAACCTACTAAGAGCCTAAGATGCACTTATGTCATAGGCATGGATGAACTAGAGTAAGTTCATCACCAACTCTTTGATAATAAAAATGATGATGCCTATTAGGGAGAGCTATAAATTCCCAAAAATTTTAAATAAGAGCACCTTGAGCTAAAAAATCTACCTACTAACATGGAATATGCATTCTTGAAAAATGCAAAGTCAATAATAATCAATGCAAATATTTCTTTTAAATAGAAACAAATGATATTGAAAGTGCTTAACAAATGGCCAATAGCCTTTTCTTGGTCATATCCTAAACTCATTGAAGCTGATCCATGGTTTTGTTAGCACTACAGTTATACTAATCCATCCATGAGACCAAAGAGGCAACTACAATGACAGTTGAATCGAAAATTGAAGAAAATTGCTAAAGAGGAGATTAAGCAACTCCTTAAGGTAGGGTTCATCTATCCCATTGTGGATAGTAAGTGGAACAGCCCACTCATGATAGTGCCAAAGAGAGATGACAAATGGTGGATTTGTATAAACTTTCAACTATTAAAAATGGAAACATTCAAAGATCATTTTCCATTGTCATTCATTGATCAGGTGTTGGATATCATATCTAGGTATTTCTATTGTAGTTTTCTGGATGGTTATAGTGGCTATAACCAAATCTAGATTACACCAAAAGACCAAGGAAAAATAATATTCATGAGTCCCTAGGGGACCTTTGCATATCATAAGATGCCTTTTAGCCTATGCAATGTTCATGTAACTTTATAATGCTTAGTCTTGAGCATATTTCAACAACAAATTGATAGTGGAGTGGAAGTCTTCATGTATGACTTCTCCACTTATAGTGCTACATTCAAGCAAGCCTTGGATTACCTTGAGCAAATACTCAAATGATGTGTGGAAACAAAATTTTAGCTCAATTGGAAAAAGAGCCATCTCATGGTACAAGGGGGCATTGTATTGGGGCACATAATTTTGTATAAAGGGATTGAGGTAGATCCCATAAAGATAAGGATCATCCAAGGAATTGTTAGTCAAGAAAAAACTATAAAAGATGTCTAGTCATTCCTTGGACACATTGGCTACTACTAGTGATTTATAGATAATATCTCTAAGATCATGAAATTTTTGGTCAAGCTAATAAAGAAAGATGCTTCCTTGATTTGGACAAAGAAATGCAAAAAGAAATTCTAGATCCTTGAGTAGAAGCTTGTAGAAACTCCAATTCTACGAGCACTTGACTAGTCTAGACCATTTCATATAATGATAGATGCATCTAATTGCACATTGGGAGCCATGCTTACATAGTTAGATGATAAGAAACATCCATATTACATCCACTATGCAATTTGAAGCATTGTGGGTGGATAGTTGAATTACACCACCACAAAGAAAAAACTGATGGCGGTAGTGTATGCCCTAGATAAGTTCAGGCACTTTGTGCTTGGTTAAAGTGTTTGTGCATACTAATCACAGTGTCATCTACTTCCTCATGAATAATTCAATGGTGAGCCCTTATATCATATGATGACTAGTGATCTTACAGGAACTTGATCTTACAATGGTAGATTGAAAGGGAATTGAGAATGTGGTTGCTGACCACTTGTCTCTATTAAAATGGAATAAGAAAGAGGAGGGAAGCCCACTGTTTGATTAGTTGTCTGATGAACTCCTCTTTGCCTTGGATATTATTGAACCATTAGGAACTAAGCCTAAATGGTACAATGGTATTCTCACCTATCTTCTCACTAAGGAGATGCCACAAGAGTTGGATCATTGGAAGAAACAACAATTTCTTCACTAGGTGAAGTGCTTCATGGAGATCAATGGGCATCTCTACAAGGTGTGCACCAATGGCCTAGTTCATTGGTGTGTCCCTAATGCTGTCAACTGCACATTCTCTAGGATGCTCATGAGGGTCCTTGTGTGGGCCACTATGCTGAGAAACACATGTCCATTAATATCCTAATGGCAAGGTATTCTTGGCCAACACCTTTTAGGGATGCACATCAATTTTTCCACTCTTGTGAACACTAACAATGAGATGGTGGAATAATTGCTTGAATTAAAGGACTTCATGGGGCATTGACTTTATGGATCCCATCATTCCCATGTCAAATGAAAAGGTGTACATCATATTCACTATTGACTATTATACGAAATGGGTAGAAGCACAGTTTGTATAGTAGAATTTTATAAATAGGTTTGGTGTGCCATGTGCAGTAATCTATGATAATGGAACCCACTTTATAGGCACTACCTTTCAAAAGATCGTGCAACACTTGAGGGTTGAGCATAAATTAATAACACCTTATCATCCCCAAGCCAATGGTCAAGCTAAGGTTACAAATAGGAAAATCACTAAGAGCTTAACAAGAATAGTTAGCAAATATAGGAGAGACTACAACACAAACTTCAATGATTCACTTTAGGCCTATTGAACAACATGGAAACTCCTTATTGGCTACTCACCCTATGAGCTGATGTACAGAAAATTACCAAGTCTCCCTATTTAATCCAATATTTGTACACTATCAGAAATCTATGACCTTAACCTTAACTTTAAGTAGAGCATAGGAAGAAAGATTAATAAATCTTAACCTACTAGATGAAAAATAATTGGTGGCCCTATCATCTAATTAGTTGCATAAGGAATTCAATAAAAACTGACATAAGCTTAGAATAAGGAAAGTAAAATTTCAACTAGGAGATAAGGTCCTCTACTATAACCCCACACATATGTCTCAATGAACTGATTTTTAGACATTTTTAAAAGGACCTTACATCATTTATGAAACATTTTCCTTTGGGGCCATGTTGATCTACAAACTTGAGAGCCCAGAAAAAAAGCAGTTGGTCAACAACCAACAAAGAAAGCCTTTCCATGAGCCTAAGAAAGCTATTGCAACAAATACCCTAATAGATGGACAACCACACTTAATTTTTTAGATCTTTTCCTTTAAACCTAATTGTGGGGGAGATGTCCATCCATGCTAACCATATACATGGCTCCTTAGTTTCTCTATTTTTTGTTTTACGTATTTCTTTTGCAAATTTTTTATTGTATACCTTTCTTATTTGAAAACTTTTTCTTATCTCATATCATTTTTTTTAAATCATCATTAGTATATTTAATTTTTTCTTGAATATTTTAAAATTTCTTATATATTTTACTTTATTTTAGTGTGATTTTCTAATTTTTATTAATAACGTGCCTTATTACCAACTAGGTACAATGTGGTTTGTTTGATATGGGCATGTGCTATCCTGTTATTTGATTGTTTTTGTTTGCATTCTAGCTTTAAGTTTTGTTACTAATAACTAGGACATGGTTTCTTTTTCATGAAATAGGTACTGAGTCCATGACATCCACCCAGCCACAAACTCTATGGTTTTCATTGTTTTGGAAGTATGAGGTCCCTTTTTCATTAATAAGACAATTATGAATTTGTGACCTTGGTAGTTTTTAGACTTGGAAAGGATTCAAAGGTGTGAATAGGGTGTGACTTCAAGGGAACTTGGTACTCTTTGTGATTTTCTACTTGGGTGCATGTGTGTTTTTATGGATTTCTTATTATTTCATGTCAACTAATAACAAGAAGTTGAATAAGTCTTTCCATGGTGTGGTTTCCATTTCAAAAAAAAAATGATGGAAATTCAAACCACACCCCTTAGACAAAATAAACTAGCTACGAGCATTAGTTATGGGACTAAAGAGACATGTTACCCATGCCTAAAGGTCCCCTCTAACTAAGGCCTTTTCTAAGTTCCTACTTCTCTTTTCTTCTTAAAATAAGAAATGGTGGTTGTTCTATGAGAGCACTCTTGTGTCTTGAGGTGGTGGATCGATCTTGTATCACTAAACATGGTTGATTAGTATAGACTAGGATGGATTTTATCAAGTCACCTAACCACAAAATTCACAAGGACTTCATGTGACCTTAATTAGGAACTCCATTCCACTTTCTCTTTCATACATCTATGCTTTGCTTGCCTCACCTCACTGCTAGTGTTCATGATCATGTTTCATGTCTTGGTTTGATGTGTCCAAATTCTTAGTTAGTTTCTTTTGGGTTTTTGTACATAACTTTCCAGAAACATTAATCATCAATGGGACCCATGAACTCCTTGGTTTGAGATTATGCAAGGACAACAAAGCTTTTGTGCCTGCTTTGGGGATGACCCACTTGCATGCCTATTGGTTAGATTAGCTAAGTTCTTTATCCTTAGAAATTCTCACAATCAAATCCTTTTACATGCTCCATTAATGAAATTCAATTGTCCACATCTTCATAATGTTTTTTTAGTGAAATTCAATTTTTTGTTATTATGAATTCTTTAAACCTCTTTAAGCATTTTATCACATTTGTGATTTTTAGAATTTAATAATGGATCATTTATCCATTTCACCCTATTCCTTAATCTTCCTATTAAAACTATTAAAGCAATAAATCCACCATAAGCACAACCTAGCCAAGTGTAACTACTGATGAGACAAGGTATCTAAAGGCTATACATTACACATTGCATAGTAATCTGCAATTTTGTTGTGACTGCAATGGGAAGAATGGATTGGAAGTAGGACTATCATCATCAAAGAAGAAGTAGCAACACCATGCACAAAGGACCCTTCATGATCATTGAATCTTCTCCCTCGATCTTCACCTAATAGAGGAGTTGGATGTCAATTTTGGATAAGGTGTTCAATTCTATTGTCATGAACACCCAATTTTGTAAAAGATTTTATATTTGTACACTTCATCACTTAGTGTCTATCTATTCCATCTTAGTTAATTTAAATTTTAGTAAATAATCTCATACCTTCCCAATATTTTGTAATGAACTTGTTCCTCATTTTGTTCACTTGAGGAGGAGTTTCCATTCAGTCATGGGGGTATGATGAATCGTATTTTGTTTGGCTCTGATATCAGGGGCCAAGAAGCGATGTCAAATATTTGATATCATGGAATGTGTGCTGGTCTATAAATATAATTCTTAGGCACACAATTTGGGCATATGTTTTGTCATATCATAGCAGAGATCTTGTAGTTTCTTTTCTCTAGTGTTAGAATATTTTTCAAAGTGACTGGAACATGAGTCATTAAGTGTATGGATCTTTATTTAAGCACTATTGTACCTAAGCATTGCAGTGTGTGTGGCAATAAAGATGAGCTTTCTAATAAACCTTGTAGCACCTTGGCTAGATTAATTATTTTATTTATCCATTTAATGATTTATGAAATTTTATTTAATGCTTTTAAGTAATTAAGGTAAATTAAGCTAAGCTAAGTTAGTTAGGTTAAATAGTAATAAATTAAACACATATGTATGATCACTTCGAGCATGTGCATGACACATGGTAATCCTAGTAACACTTAACATTTGGTAACCTAGTAGCATTAGAAGTGTTAAGTATGTGTACGGAAAGTGGGATCGAATACTTATGTTAGAATTAATTATAGACTAATGATTTAGTTAGATTAAATTAATTCATTCCTTTATTTTAAGCACCAAGAACATGAACATAAAAAATGATAAAAATTAGATGCCTTAGTTGCACTTAACCATACCTTTGCATTTCACAAGTATAACTGGGAATACAATGATTGTAACAATTACATTTCACTTCCTAGAACTAGTGTACTTGAAGACTTAAGGTCTACAGAGTTTGACCAGATCACATGTAAATACTTGTGATTTGTATGGTTGAGCATAGGGGTATTCACTGCTCATCAAGTGGGTAGAATAATAAAGAAAAGTATAGGAGTTACTTGCAAATGGTTTCATGAGAAAATACATTTTACCTTATGTAGTTCTTTCAATGCTTATGCCAAAGAAGAATAATAATGAATGGAGGATATGCATTGACTCCAATGAAGTTAACAACATAATAGTGAGGTATGCATTATTTATTCAAAGGATGGATGATATGCTTGATGCCATTACCAATGTAGATATTTTTAGTAAAATTGATTTGAAGAATGGTTATCAGTAAATTTGAATCAGACATGGTAATAAATGAAAGATAGGTTTTAAAACACTAGTGGATTGTTTGAGTGGTTGGTGATGCCATTTGAAATTAGAAATTCATCTGCTACATTCATGAGGTTGATGCATGATGTACTTAAAGATTAGATTGGTAAGCATTTTATTATTTTTTAACAATGTTTTAGTGTACAATTCTAATGAATATGAGAAATTGGATCACTTAAGAAAAGTGTGTCTAAAATTTGAGAAGGCACATTTGGTAATCAATGTGAAGAGCAATCATTTCTTTAATAGGAAAATCACATACATCAAGCATGTCCAAAAATCAAATTTAGATGGAAGTATCAAGATGAGGACTATTAGAGATTGGCCAACTCCTAAGAATGTTGGGGAAGTAAGATCATTCCTTAGTTTAACAAGGTTTTATCAAAGATTCATAAAAAACTTCAATGATATTTCTTTGTATATGTTTTATTTTTTAAAGAAAAATAAATATCTTAAGTTGTGTGATGAAATCCAAAGGAGCTTTAATTTTCTAAAAAAAGAAAAACTAGTGAGTCAATGCTTACAATTCTATATGTTTAGAAGATTTTTTAGGTGGAGGTGGATGCAAATGGACTTACCATTTGAGGGGTACTTTTACAAGAATGAAGAATGTAAGCTTATTACTTTATTTTCTAAAAGGTTAAATGAGTTAACATAAAAATATAGCATATATAAGAAGGAGTTTTATGTTTTTCTTTAAAGAATTAAGCATTGGAGACATTAGTTATTATCCAAGGAGATCATCTTGATGATGGATCATAACCACTTCAGTTTCTAATTTCTTAAAAGAAGTTGAGTGCTAAATACATCAAATGTATTGTATAATTGCAAGATTTCAATTTTTTACTTAAGCAAAAAATTGAAAAAGACAATGTGATAGCCAATGCATTATTTATGGTGCATGTGGTTGATTTCAATGTACTACATGTGGAAGGTATGGGTGATTTTGCCACTTTTTATGAGCATGATTATGATTTTGGGTAGATGTGAAAAATCCTCAAGGAAGCATTGTTGAGTTGGATAGGGTAGTGAAGAGACTATCATATTTAAGATAAAATGTTATTCCAAAATAGGGAGGTATGTGTTAAGTATGAGTTTAGAAAGAAATTATTTTTTTGAAAAGCATTGTGATGACATGGAAGGTTATATGGGTAGGGATAAAACATTTGTTATAATGGGTAGAAACTATTTATGGCCTAGAATGACATTTTAAATTTCCAAGTTTGTGAATGAGTGCTTGACATGTCAAAAAAATTCAAAGGAGATAAAGGAGTGAATGGAAAGTACATGCCTTTTTCAATTCCAAAGGATTCATGGAAAAATATGTGAAGGGATTTTATGAGTGATATTCCAAAGACCAAGAGTGCGAAAAATGCTATTTTTGTTGTGGTGAATAGGTTCTCCAAGATGGAAAACTTCATTCCATGCAAAAATATGAGTGATGTATTTCATATGGAAAATTTAATTTTTCAGCACGTTGTAAAATTACATTATATTAATTTGAATATTATTAGTGATAGAGACTCCAAGTTCACTAGTCATTTTTGAATGTTCCTCTAGAAAATTTTATGTACAAAGCTAAATTTTTCTAGTGTATATCATCCATAATTTGATGGTCAAATTGAAGTGGTGAAAAATCCTTGTTAAATATTTTGGGATATTATGTGATGGACATCCCAATCAATGGAAAAATTTGTTGTCATGTTGAATTTTCATATAATAATTTTTTCCATATTATCATTGGAAAAAGCCCATTTTAGATGAATTATGAATTTTGTTCAAAGATGGTTGATAATGTGAATAGCTTTAAGGATGAAACATAACTCAATGCTAATTTTTTGATAGAGATGCGGGATCTTCATGCACAAGTAAAGGTAAATCTCAAAAAGAAGACTCAACAAATATTTCTCAAGAGGAATGAGGATAAGCAAAAGGCTATATTTGATATTAGTGACTTAGTTTAGGTGCACTTAAAAAAGAAGAGATTAAGAGGTATCTACTTCTCTGAGTTGAAAGTCAAGAAGATGGATCCTTTTAGAGTCAAGGCCAAAATTAATAATAATGCTTTTGAGATTAACTTATCCAACAATTTTGATATTCATTTTGCATTTAATGTTTCAGATCTTACGCACTACCATGGATTGATTGATGATGAAAAATTATAGGGTAGCATTAATATGTTGAAGGGGGCTATTAATTAGTCCAAAATTTTAATGAAGAGGAAGATAATTATACTATAGGAGAGAGAAGCTTCAAGCAATTAGGAAGTGAAGAGACATGAGTACTTGATCCATTGTTAGGATCAATCAATGGATGATGTTGTATGGGTCCATAAGACCAAACAAGTTGAGTGAGGAATCACTTCTATGCATACTCTTTTGTTTACATGAGCTCATTTTTTAAAGGGTGAAAGAGTTGGTATAGGAACACCTCTTCCAATTCTCTTTTCTTCTTCCCAAAAATTATTTTTGCACATTTTGGCTTTGTGAAGATGTCTATAATATGTAGGAGATGTCTTGACTAAGATTTGAGCTTTCATAAGAGATGTCTTGCATGTGTAGGAGACATCTTAGCTAAGAAGGAAACATCTTATCTTATTTAAAGATATCTCAAGTGAGAAGTTGTAGATTTTATAAGATATTTTTGGGGAGATGTCTCATACTAGAAGGAGATATCTTCCACTCTCAAGAGAAGTCTCACCTAAATGGTGAAAGTTTATATAAAATATCCTAGGAAAGCCAAAGATGACCCATATAGTTAGGAAAACTTCCAAATTGGTAGTTTCGAATTGGAAAGGAGCTAAGTTAGAAGAGATAAAAAGGTAAACATTCAAATATCTTCAAGTTAATCTTGAAGAAAGGTTTTCTCATTTTAACTTGTGTTCTTGCTTGTGAATTACAATATTAATTATAACTTGTGACAGAGATTCTCATTCAGTTTTCCCTTGAATTAAGGATAATCGTTGTATGGTTGTACCACCTCATGCTCTATAGCATCATTAAATGTTGTAAGTGAATTGATGTTATGCGTTATGGAATCGAGATTGTAATCTTCTTTACATTAATTTAAGATAGCTAGTTCTTTTTTGTTTTGTAGAAAATTATTTTATCTTCCTAATATCTGGATTCAATATATGTTTTTGAAGGGTTTAAAATTTGAGTGATCTTACTCCAATCTTTAATACTAGACATGATAGTAAGGCTACAAAGTTTTCTAGCTATCCTGCTTAATACATCCACCACCTTGTTTCCTTTGACTAGAAGATATTGGATTATGAAATCAAAATATGTTAATAATTCTACCAATGACTTTTGTCTCATGTTCAATTATGGTTTATTTATAAGGTTCTACAAACTCTTATGGTCTATTCAAAATGTAATATATTCATCATACAAATAATATCTCAAAATCATAAGAGTAAAGACAAGATTACTAGGCTCTAGATCATGAACTAGATATTTGATCTCATGAAGTTTCTTCTATCTAGAAGCATAGATCATCAATTTTTCATATTTTATAAAAAAATCACCTAAATATTTTCCTGAAGAATTTGTGTATACATTGTAATGCTTACCAAGAACTACAAATTTGTGTATTTCTTCTATCTTTATTTGCTACTATCCTAGTAAGATCCACAATTATACCTTCCCCAAAAACCACTGATCAAGAAGTTATATCTTTGTATCAAAAAATGCACACTTAGAAGCATAACCATACAATTGTTGATCTCTCAAATTCTACAATCATACTCTCAATTATTTCTTATGGGCCTTTTAATTCTTAGAGTAAACCAAAACTTCATTAATACATATAATGATAAATTAATTGAAATAAGAATGCATCATATTATTCTTTAAAGACATGAAAAATGCTAATACATTAGTGAGTTCAAAAGATAATAACTAAGAACTCATAACAACTATATCTTATTCTAAAGGTTATTTTAAGTATATTCTCTTCTCATACCCTAATTTGATAATAGTCCAAATTTAAATTAATCTTAGAGAATACCTTAACTTCTCTCAAATAATCAATCACATCATTGATATTTGATAAAGGATATTCATTCCTATCTATCACCTAATTCAAGTATTTGTAATTAATATACAACCTTAAAATGTCATCCTTCTTCATCACAAATTGCACTAACACATTCCAAACTAAAACACTTGATTGAATCATGCCTTTTCTCAATATTTCATAAATCTATACTTTAAGCTCTATCAACTCCATAGGAAACATCTTATGAGATGTCCTAGAAATTAGTTGAGTTTAGTATTGAGTGTAATCTAAAACTCAATCTCTATTTAAGGAGACACTCAAGAAAGTTCTTTCTTAAATACATCTAAGACATTTAGAACCACCACGATATGTGCTATCTTCTTGTTAGTCTCCTCATGTGCCAAGATCATGAAACAACCATGACCATGCTTAGGTACCTATTGAAACTACTTGATGGTAATAAGGTCAAGCTTAATCTTATAATTCAACCATCCATCATACTTAGTAAGCCAATTCATATCAAGAATCACATCATATTCTCTAAGTTCCATCACCATCTAATCACTACATCACCTATTACCTTATATCACCATCTCTATTAAAGGTAACATCTCTAAAACTATCATACTAGGAGAATGCATTTTCTAAATTACTATGGTATAACTCATTGGTGAATGCTTATGCTATAAATGGATCATAAATCTAGGTTCCACAAAAGAATGAATGGCTCCAAGGTTAAACAAGATTAAAAAGAAGTCATCAATATTACCTATGGTATTCATGATAGTGTTGGGTTGTTCATCCAAAGGTTAGTCTATCTAATCATAGACTCTACTCTTATATATTAATTTCTTAATTATAAATCTCTTATTCCATGAGTTTTTTACTCCATCAGCTTGGTTCTTAGCTATTTTGTTTGGGCATTTCTAGATCTTATATTTTAGCTTACCATAAGAATAGTAATTTGGAAACTTACACATGAGATGTCCTATCTTACTACACATATGGCACATGGAAGTGAAGTTAAAAGGTATGCTACTACTACTACCTCCAAGAGTCCTAGCTTACTTAGAGCTACCAAATTTTCTAATGATCTGAGATATCCTCTTGACCTAATTTGATTTTTTCTTCTTACTCAATCTTCTGCTTCACTCTATGGCCAATGTCCTAGTATGAGTTGTCTCGTACTTAGTCAAATAAAGAGGAATCAAACCTATATAGAGGGGTTTAATAATTCCATTAATGGGATGATTGGTGATCTATTCCTCATCATCCTATAGGTGAGGTTCAAACTACATCAACTAGAGGAACTTTATAACATACTCAAAAAGATTAATATCTTCTTACTTTAAGTTGGATAAATTCTTAGCCTTAACTCTCCTAAACTCCTTGGGCATGTATCTCTCTTTGAAGGCTTTAAGAAATTTAGTCTATTCTATCTCTCAATGAATCTAGCTACTAGCAACCTTGGTTATCTACCACTACTGGTTACCTACACCCTTAAGTTGATGGGGAACTGACGAGCTAGGCAAAATTTGGTGCGAGATACCTATAAAATTTATTTTCTTTTTTTTTTCTCTATTCTAGAGATTTTCACCTCATTTGTAACTGACCTGTGAGTCGTATCCCATGGAGGAATGGTTAAAATGAATAAATAAAATAATCATTGAATAAATAATTAACTATATGAAATATAGAATGAAATTAATTAAAATGCATAAATTTGAAAAAAATACTTATTAAAATTGAACAAATTTTTTGGTTTCAACACAGCTCTTGACTAGCCTATGGCTAGTTCCTGGTTATAAAGGTGAAAATAAAACATTAATATATACATAAAATTATACTATTGTTATTCTAAGATATATGTTTTAGGCTAACACATTAATTAAACTTGTCCATTAAGCAAACGTTTATTCAATAATTATTTATTAAGTATGTATATATGATTATTCCTCTTTTTGATGATAGATTTTTATTCTTGGATTTGAGTCCACATATAACTCGATTAGAAAGGCCCTACCTAGGATTGAGCATAATGTCACATCACAAGGTTTTCTTTATTAGGTGTAAGAATATCTTACAACCTCAAGGTTTAAACCTCTCCTATGATTTAAATATTTGAGATGTATTACTTACATCTAACTCATTCCCTAACTTGTTCTTGGTTCAGCTTCCAATTTGGTTGTACCCTACTATTATATCCCTTATTACATGGTTATCCTCCCCCCTAATTAAGCTAAGGTATGTAACATACTTATTTTAATTAGCAAAGATAAATTATTAAAAGGAAACATGATCAAAGGATATACCAAAATCAAGAATTTCCTTGGGTTTGATATATCTAGACTAAGAGGGAAGCAAAGGTAATGGGTGAACAGGTGTTAGTATTCATCATTTGCTACCATAGTAGGAATCTTGACCACTAACACCTATGGAAGACATGATGGCAAACACAAAGAAAATCCATGCAAAAAAGTACCACTTGCCAAATGAGATGACCATGTAGAATAAAAATGGGATGATAACTCAAAAATGAAAAAGAAGAATGATGAGACGCGGTTTTCACTAGGCCGCGATATCGCATCCCATGCGATATCGCGTACGCGATATCGCGTCGCGCCGCCGTTTCTATAAATAAGAGGCGGCACTCCCTTCATTTCCCAATCCTGGCTAGTGTAGCGAAGCTCTGGCAGATTGATCACTCCAGAGTTAGAATATTTTTCCCCATGTGCCCGCAGTAGGAGTCCTAGAGTGAACGGCTCTTTATTCG
>MNCI01018932.1:423906-636630 GCA_015680685.1 Gnetum montanum | reverse complement strand
TTAGAAGAAGCTGAGGCAAAGATCAATAAGATGTTGGAATGGATGAATCAAAAGTGTGGAGAATTTATTAACATCATGGGAGATAGAGTTTTGACAACCCAAGAAGCAGGGTGAAATAATACACATTCAGAAAGAAGGAATGAAGGGACTAAGTGCTCAACTGCCAATCCTACATATGAATGCAACACATGCCTGTATGATCACCCCAAAGGCCAATGCCCAATACTGTTACATCTACATGAGCATTGGGGAAACACATTACATCCAAAGTTCGTACAGAGATACTATGTTAGACCACAGTGGCAACAATCCCAGTCGTGGGGGAATCCACCCTTAGACTGGAGGCACCCTTCACATTTTCTGAATCCAAACGCTTATCATGTTCAATACCCTATTTCTTCAACTGGGCCACCACACTTTATCTTACCACAACACTATTCTCCACAATACTATCAACCCATACCTCCAACACAACCACCACCTTATGCACCTTATATTCCTCCTAACTTTCAACATTCTCATCCTTTCCCTCCTTCCACAATGCCACCAACTATTCCTAAGGTGTTTGTACCACTGCAAACCATGAACAACACTTGTGCTACTGCTACTAATAGCAGTGAAGAGCCTCCTCAACATCAAAGATGTTCTTTCTTTAAACATGGCCGTAGGAAGGGACAACATAATTCTGAGACCACTGCACCTTCCAACCTAGCACAAGTCCAACAATGTGGTGCACCCTTACCTTCGAACCCAATGCCTCATGTAACTTCATCAAGGCCACCATCAAACACTCTAACAACCATACGGCCTAATGAACACAACCATGGGAGGCATCTACCCAATCCTTGCATACCATCTAACGGTCCTAAACATCATAGTGGGTCAACTCGTTATCTGGGAACTACATCGTATGAAGTGCCCCATTGTGTTTATTATAAAGTGTGTGAAATCCAAGGTGATAAGTATGGACCAGCTTCAATATTTCCAATATGCAAGGATCCTCAGTTTCCATTTATTAATCCTTGCCATACTCAACCGTTTAGTTATGGGGGATATCCCCCATTTCAATAACAAGAAGGATTAATAAATATTTTTCATTTTCTTTAATTTTACAACTTTTTATTTTCCAGTTTTTCATTTTTCAACTTTTTGTTTTATCTTTTTGTGTGTTTGTCCTTTTCTGTTTTTGTAAGTAATCTCATCTACGAATAAAACACTCATGTGGATCATTGGTTGAGATGTGTTTTGTGTTATTAAGTCATGAGTGATCAATTATTTGGAACAGTGAGCCCACTACATCCACTCATCCACTCTATAAATAAGAGGTTCTGTTCGAGGGCACAATGATATTCTTGAAATTTCTAAAACCTAAAATTAATTTTGTGTTCATTGTACCTAGAATGAAGAAGGATGGACCAAGAGGAAATGATTAGGGTTTGACATCAAGGGGACTTGTGGATTTGCTTTGGTGACGTCTGTGGGAGTTATCATGCAACTTGGTTGTACTAAGATCCTTGTAGATCTAATGAAAAGTGGGAGTAAGAGTAATCAAAAGGGCACTTGAACATCAAAAGCTATTCTAGGGGGTCCCACTGGAAAGACATGCACCCATGCCTAAAGGTTGGTGGCTTCTCTAGATTCAGTAAAGTGAAAAAAAAAGAGAAAGAAAAAAAGACAAGTGCCATAAAACAAAAACATCACTCCTCCCTGGTACTAAACGCCAAGGATCGTACGCCTTGTTGTTATGGTACTTTCACAGTTTTTCATCATGGGATGAAGCAATGCAATGTCACTGATTAGAAGGATGGACTTGGTCCTGATCTTGGAACAATGGGTTAATGACACCTTAATCATGCTTTTCACGCAGGATTCATTGTCCTCGGAGTTAGTTATCTCATTTCCCGATCTCTTCGATCCCTTTGTACACTTCATCTCATCTCACTGTTGGTGTAATTGTAGCTTGTGTTTTGTGTAACATAAAATTTTCATCTCATTCCGCTGATATTTACATATGTGTGTTTTGTGGAGTTAGTGCATATTACATTTAACCCTTCTAGAGCCCACAGACACTTTAAGTGTGATTACACAAGGGCATAATAGGTTGGAACCTGCTTTGGGGAGGATCCACTTGTGTAATTTTGTTGTAATTTCCATTAATTCTCTAGCTAGAACACACAATTTCTTACCCTTGGCTTAATTTTCATAAATTTCTTTCCCATTTATTAACCCTCAAAACATTAATGTTCCAATGTACCATTACATTCCCTTTTCTTCATAACCGCCAAAGTTTTAATTATTAATTTCACATCCTTATCATTCAAAGTTCCTCTCAACTTCATGTAATTACCATTGAATATATTAATCCTTGTCAATGTCCTCACTTTACACATTAATTTCAAGAAAAATCATTAAAAATTCGATCTTGACCAGGTGTCTCACTACAGTTTGGACGAGATATTGCGTACGCGATATCGCGTCCCACGTGATATCGTGTACGCGATGTACCGTACGCGATATCGCGTCCCCTTTTCCTATAAATAGGAACCCCTACCACACCACTTAGCTTCATTTGGCATTTAGGCAGGGGGAATTTTTGAAATTTTTTCTCTACGACTTGCGATTGAGTGACCCTTGCTTTTTCACCTATATCTTGCACGTTGGTACTTCGATTTTAATTCCATTTGAACCTGCTTGAACCTGGAGTGTTCAGTTTAGTCATGGGGGAGAGACATTTGCCGAAAAGTGCCTAACTTTTTTGAAATTTTTCATTGCCCAAAGGACATCAATTAGGGTAATTAATACTAACACTTAAACAAATTGTGCCTAAAATCATATGACCTTAAGTATACCAGGAGATTAAAATGAAAACCCACTTAAGTCATAAGACCCATTATCATAATTTTCAAGCACAATCACACAATAACATACGATCTTTATTTAATGAAAGTAGTAAGGTATAACTTGATTGCTTAAACAACCTTACTAATGTTGGCCCGTGTGATTGCAGATGGCCCCAAAACGTTCACAACAGAAGAGTCATAACCAAGGTGGAGCGAAACAACCTAGGAGAGGTAGAAGGCAAGGCCCTGCCAGACAACATAACGAATAGGAGGTGTACTCATTTAGCATCCATCAAGAAGAACCTCCTACCAGACGATCCGGGCAGGCAGAAGGAGGAGCTGCTACACCTGAACTGGGACAACAACTCACGTTGCCCCTGGAATGTGTTCAGGCTATCCACACGAAGTCCACAATTGCTTCGATGATTGTGGAACTTAACTTCAAATCTTTTGTAGAGTTTGCTCCTGAGGCTGTTAGGGATCACCTCAAAGGGTCTCCCTTATGGCCTGTCCTCTCTGAACAAGGTGCCTGGTACTTAGGAGAAACGTACCTATTCTGGCACAATAAGGAGCAAGGTACCGCAGTCAACATTGGTGGTGTGATAGTAGATTTTTCTACAGAGGCGATTTCGGAAGTGTTAAACCTTCCAAATTCAGGCCCCCATGTTGCTTGGTTATCCACCTGATCAAACCCTGATGTGCGAAAGGATTGGCTAGAAAAGGCTTATGGCAGAGATAAAGCTTTTGGTGAGCTGACAATAGAAGAGAGATTTTATTTCAAAATCAGAACCTCTCACCTCTTCCCTACAAAAGGTTTAAAAAGAATATCAACGTATGTGGAAAGAGGATGTGCAGTGTTGATGGGAAAGGTTAACGCTAACCTTCCTCATCTATATTTGATGGAGATCCTAAGGCGATTCGAAGAACGGAAGACAGGGAAAATCGCACTCACTTTTCCCTTCCTTATCAGAAAATTGTGTCGTCGGGCTAGCATTCGGGGATATACAAATGACGTCCTCGGAAAAGCCCAAAATGCTTCTTACGCTGAATTGTTAAAGGTGCTAGCTCCAAGAAAGAGCATTGGTGAAGAGCTGGGACTTGATGAAGAAGATGAAGAAGAAATGGCTGGACCCCCTGCAACTCAACTCGTAGGACCCAGTCAACCTCCAGCCATAGGTCCCAGCCAACAACAAGAAGCAGGACCCAGTATAGGCTAGGATCAACCACCGCCGTAAGACTATAGACCATCGATGAGCCATCTAAGGGCCATTGCTGAGACGGTCAGTTGGGAAAGTCGCGATGACACCAATATCTTTTGTGTCATCGATGATGCCAACCAGCCTATGATCTCAGTAGATCGCACACGGGGTGAATTGTCAATGCAAATAGGAGGGGAAAGCAGATGATCACAACAGATCTCTGGACACGCAGCATCTTTTCAAGTTCAATTAGAGACTAGTGAAGGGGCCACTATGGTGGTCATGCAACACCAAGATGCCACGGGAGCTGCTAAAGTGGTCACTAACCACATCAAAGAGTCTTTCAACATACCTATTGTGCCACTGGCAGATCTTTTAGGAGCATAGGATGCTCAAACTATTGCCAGAACCTGAATGACTCCTCCAAAACATGAGGATGTGTTGGACAGATTGCTTTAAATAGGACAAGTTTTGACATCCCTGTTTGACATCCCCCAGGATGTAATGGCAATTTAGTCAGACCTCATTTTCACAAAGGGGAAGCTGGTCATATCCAAAGTAAGGGTAGAGCATGCTAAAGCTGAAGTGCAGAAACTACAAGAGTAGCTCTTGGCCTTACAAGTAGCACAGCCGGATCCTTTGCGATTGGTTCTCGCAGACCAGCTAGACAATTTTAAAACTAAGGAACTAATAAAACTAATTGTAGAAAATAAGAAGGTGGCAGAAGAAAAGGAGACGGCCACTTGGGATGCCTCCGTAGCAAAGGCGCAAACTCATGCGCATCTTAAGGCACTCAAGGCCTTGCAAGAAGAGAATAAGTAGTTGGTTGCAGATAACCTTTGGTTAACTTCTGTAGAGAAGCAAAAGAATGTTCTCGATGAACACTTTCATCAGTTGCGAGAACAATTCATTCGAGTCAACCGAGACGTAAGTCGTTTAGCCAGAGAAAATCAAACCCTCTCAATGGAGGAGGTATGTGCTATCTGACAAAAATCAGCCATCGAAATTAGTGCATGGTAGAATGAGGCTAAACGACATGAGAAGCTAAAGGAGCACTTCCGTGATTAGGTGGGGATGTATAAAAAAATCTTGGAGAAGGAGATCCATATGGCCAAAGCTCAAATCAACAACATCAACGCTCAACACACTGATTGGGGGGCCATATTGGACACTTATGCCTACGCCCACCAAGCGGAAATTAAGAACCAAGGCCTGCAGATCTAGGACTTAACTGAATACATGGAGTTGGCAAACCTTCGATCTGCAAACCTGGCCATGTTAACAGTAGGATGCCCGAGGTCAGAGCTCAAGCATCAGGTAGCTTCCACCCACATGAAATATGAAGTAGAATTTGTAGAATGAAAGAAGTTGGCTGAAAAACTAGATGTTGCAAATTCTGAACTCGCGGTGGTAAAAGAAAGCTACCAAGGATAGAAAGATGTGGCAACCGACTTGGCTCGACAGCTAACAAAAATTCACGAATACAAAGACAAAGCCAGAGCCTTTGAAGAGGAACGACAGGTGTTCGCGACATGGTATGTCAAAGCTAATCAGATGTTTCCGCAACTACCATGTCTGTGAGAATTGCCGACTCCATCAAACATTGGAGCATCAGCATGGACCGCACAAGAGCCCCAGACCGAAGAGGAGAAGCTCTAGGCTATTCTTCAGCGTCATCCACCTTCAAAGCTTGGAGCATGTGACAAAGGGAAAGCACCCATGGAGCAACCACCGCCACCAGGAACTACATGAGTTCCACATTTTTGTAGTTGTAGCATTTTTTCTCTGTGTTGTGTCTTCCCACACTGCGGCATTAGTCTATTTATTTTTCTAGTTAATAATCCCATACCTATCCACTGTGTAATCACTGAAGCTTGTTCTCCTTGAAACTCGAGGACGAGTTTTTATTCAGTCGTGGGGGTATGATGAGACGCGGTTCGCACAGGCCGCGATATCGCATATTTCCCTATGATATCACGTACGCGATATCATAGTCTACCGCCATGTCTATAAATAAGAGGTGGCTCTCCCTTATTCAGGATCCCAGTTTTAGAGTAGCGAAGCTCTGGCAGTTTGATCCCTCCAGAGTTAGAATTTTTCCCGTGTCTGCCCGCAGTGTGGTGAATGTAATTGTACAGTGTCTTTATTCGAGTATGTGGTACTTGGACACACACATGATCGACAATAAAGATCGAGATTACTTCATCATTTCAGCATTCACTTAGTTTATTTATTTATTATTTATTTCATGTTATTTATTGCTTTCATAGCGCGGTGTGAGTACGACTTGACTACAAGCATCTACGGGTGTGTACGGCTAGTTAAGGAATTGGTTACTCATCACGATTAGTTTCTCACCCTTAAACTCCTAGAAGCGTAACGAGTATGACTTGATTACAAGCATTTAAGTGTAAATGCTTGGTAGCCTTGTGGTGTAGCTAGGGGGATCTACGCTTGGTAACCCAATGGCGTATTTGGGGTCTACGCTTGGTAATCCCAGTGGCATACCTAGGATCTATACTTGGTAGTCCCAGTGGTAGTCATGCACAAAGTCCAAGATGTGTATGGTTGATTAAGGAATCGGTTGCTCCTCGCAGTTAGGCTAGATTAGATTTTCTTACGCTTTTCCTCTTAGCTTAGATTAGTTAATATTATTTTCCACTGCCTTCAGGAGTAGCGATAGAATTAGGACACATCATACACCTCATCTAGACTAAACCATATGTGACATATGCAAAAATAGTCTAGGTGGGAAGACAACGAACTGCGACCTAAGGCTAACTATCTAGGTGCCACAACTAGTCCATCTGCGGAGTTTGACCGGATCCCACATGCGATGCTTGTTTCGTATGGTTGAGTGTAGGGGTACCTCGCCACTCATCATCCTCCATCAATATTTTTTAACACTAAGGTTTCCCTATCTTGTGCCATTGTTGAAGTGGATAGAGTGTAAAGCAATCTTGCTTCCTTCAAGTCTATATTTAAATGATCTTCTTTTACCTTATCATATATATTTAGTGTAAAAGTGAGACTTATAAATGAAATTTGATGTTGGCTAGATCTATAATTAATTATCGCATCATTTGTTGCTAACCAAGGTCTTCCTAATATAATAGGGAAATAATTAGGATCTTTTACTTCTAGGATAACAAAATCAATTGGGTATTTTCCCTTTTCTACCTCTATTATTAAGTCTTCTATGATTCCTATGGATTTTACACTTGAAACATCAGCCAATGATATTGTCAAGCTTACTCTTCTTATATCTTCTATATCTAGTGATCTAGCCATTTCAAGAGGCATAATATTAATACTAGCTCCTAAATCCAATAGGGAATTTCTAATTTCCTATCCATTTATCTTGATTGGAATGGTAGGAACTCCTAGATGTTGGTATTTAGGAATTTCATGTCATTGTATAAGTTGAGAAAGGTTATCAACTAAATAAGCTTGTTTAGGAATTTCTTCTTTTCTTCTCCTAGTGCATAATTCTCTTAAGTATTTGGCATAGATCAGTGTGTCGTTTACTGCTTATTCTAAAGGAATATGTAAGTATAATTCACTAAACATTTTTTCAAGATGGGCTTTGGTTGTGAAGTTTTTTTGTAATAGTTTAGGAAAAGGAGGTAAAATTGGATGTCTAGAGCATAATGGTTGTTCTTTTTTCCTAGTTGGTTGATCTTTCTCATTGACTACTTATGGTTCTATTTCCTCTTGTGTCTCTACCTCTTGGAATCTCACCTTCTTTTTAGGTTCAACTATTTTTCCGCTCCTTGTAGTAATGGAATGTAATTTTTCTTTTCCTTTTCTTTGAGATGTAGGACTAGGTTCAGGTCGAGATGGTAATTCATTTCTAGTTATGTCCTGGAATCTTCTCCTAGTTTCACTCATAAATTATCTACTTTCTTCTATAAAGGAAGTGAGGCTTTGGGTGAGTTTATCCAAATGTTCATTAGTTGGATTCTTAAATGGCCTAAAATTATTTTGAGGATATTGTTGTGGGTAAAATAGTCATTGAGGAAAGTTCATTGTTGGTTGGCTCTTAAGTTGTTGAAAAGCCTTATCTGACTCTTGCATTTCCTCTTGAAAATAATACAAGGCTAGGCAGGTTTTTTGGTCATGTTGGGGACTTCCACAAATGTTGCATGCTTCACTTTGAATTCCATGAGCTTTTTTTTTAATTAATCATGTTAACTCATCGAATTTTCTATTTAATTGTTTTGTTTGTTGAGTCATGCCTTGCATAATGTTGGGTTTTGGCCAATGTTTACTTTGGTCTACTAATGAATCTATAATTCTCCAACCATCTTCTAGTGTTACATTTATTTTCCCCACATGCAAAGTCAACATTTTTCCTACAATAGGGTAGTAAAACTTCTACAAAGATTTGGATTAATTGATGGGCTAGGAAGCCAAGGTTTGGATTTTTTAAACATAACCCTTTAAATCTATCAAAGGTGCTTTCATAGTCCTTATCCTCATGTTGCATGAAGTTCATTAATTTCTTTCTTAATGAGTATAGCCTATCATTAGAAAGAAATCTTTGTAGGAAATAATTTTTAAACTCATCCCAAGAACTAATTTGTGTTCGAAGGGTTTGTAGCCAAAAATTAGCTTTGTCTTTTAGGGTTGATTTGAAAGCAATAATTTTAGTTCTATCCCCACTTTGAGGTGCTAACATAGCTAATGATGTTTCAAATTCTCTAATATGAGTGATCAGATCTTCATCATTTGTCCCCTTAAAAATAGGTAATAGGTGAATATTTTTAACCTCTACATCTCTTCCTTGTGGAAAAACCAATGGGCCCTAAGGTATAATTTATGTTCTCTGATTTAATAATTCTCCAAGGGTTTTTCTTGGGAATGGCTAATTAATTTGAACATTAGAAATTAAACTACCAAAAGAAAGAGGAATTGGTCCTAAAGAAAATGGAGGAGGTACATGATGTGAGGATGATCCCATAGTATAAGTTGAAGCTATTATTGAAGTTACTATGGGACTTGGTAATGAGGTTACTATTGTTGGAGTTTGTATATTTAAAGTACTTATTGATTGGGTAATACCTCCTATTGTGGTTACATAGGTTAACATTGGGGTAGTATTTAGATTTTGAGATCCTGCCCCTGTAGATGAACTCATGGTTGATGTTGAAATGTTAAATAGAGGATTCCTAGTTATGGAAAAATTAGGTTGTATTTTCTCATTGGGATTTTGTGTCTTTTGAGGGGAAGAATAATTAGATCTTGATCGTATTGGTTGTTCGTGATTTTGATTTTGGTTAACTTTTGTACATTTATAAAGGCTAAGAGTGCTTCTAGACTGTTAAATTTATGTAGGTTTCCTTGGTTTCTTTGTTGATTTCATGAACACTCTTTGTTGACACATTCATGGGCTACCATTACTAGAAATTTATAAATTGATTTAATGGCTACAGCTTTAATTGCAACTTTTTTAACGGTTTCAACTAGTGGTACGATAAGAGGAGTTGATTCCTTAGATTTTTCTTTATTTTTATTTTTTAAACAAGAAAAATAGGTAAAAGAAACCATTTCTGAAAAATAAAAGCAAAATAAAATGCATAAACAAAGAAATAAAATAAAATAAAAATTAAAGCTTACTGAACCCTTGATGATGATTAACTTTGCCGACCTCCCTAGTAATGGCACCAAATTGATGACCCAAGAAAAATTTGGTGTTGGATACCTTTAGAATTTATTTTCTTTCTTTTTTATATTTTAGAGATTGTCACCTTGTCTGTGACTGACCCGTGAGTCGTATCCTGTGGAGGAACGGTTAAAAAGTTAAAGAAATCATCAAGATAATAAATAGTTAGAATTGAATCCAATTAAATCCATACTTATGCCTGTCACTCATAAGTAAAATTATAAACCTCTATCCTAACTTCTAATCATAAGTTCAAGAATAAAGATTTATAATTAAATCAAATTAAAATTATAAATAATAATTGAAGATCACAAAGGAGACTTGCCTAAACTGCAATTCTACCTTGCTATCTCCATAATGCAGCAATTTTGATTGTGAATTATAAGAATTGCCACAATGCTCAACAAATCTTCAACAAAATTCTCAAGAATAATTAATTTTAATGTGATATGGAATTTACTAGTATCAACTCCTCCTTTCCTATTTTCTCAAAAGAAATGATTTTTTTAAATGTGTATGCATAATCAATTTTTCTCCCTTTTATGGTGCCTGATGAATGTCTTATTTATATTGCAACAAGGTTTAAAAATAAATATTATAATAATATATGGGTATTGCAAAACCCATTATCGATTAGTTAAAATCTATACTACTACTAATCTTGGCTTTCTAATGTTCTAAATTAATAGGGATTTTTAAGGAAGTAGCAAAAGAGGCATATGTGATGCTCCATGCATTCATCTAAGAAGAAGGTTTGATTTGAGCCGTTGGAGAATTCGATAGAAAAGCACGCATAATAGCATAAATTGGTGTATACTTTGCCTGATTCCTTATCATCTATGAAATTCTCTGCCATGGCCTTCGTTCATGTCTTATCATTATCAATCTCCACNACTAGTTAAACTAAAATTAAAATAAACTAAACCACACCAATTAACTAATCATAAAATAATAATAAACTAATATTAACAACTTACATAAACAAATAAAATAATCATTAAATAAACAGTTAATTGAGAAAATTAATTAAAATGCATAAGTTTGACAAAAATACTTATTGAAATTGAGCAAATTTTTCGGGTTCAACAAGAACCAAATGATTTTTATTACATTGAGGCATAACCCATGAATTGGAAAGAATCTTCCACCTCATGTAGCCACTTCAAAGCTACTAATAGATCTTCAACACTATCAAAAGATGGAGATTTTAACCTCCTAAACTACTTCATAAAGACTTACTCAATGGATCTTCTACACTAATGTTTGAGTAATTAGATTGGTACTATTCACCATTTTCAATATTAAAATAATTTTGAATCCTCAAGTAAGTAAACATCTTCCTCTTCATATCATTTTAAGAGACTTTTCCATTAGGTTGATTAAGGTTTTCCCTAGTCGTAATCTCAAAGATCCCTCTTGACAACATCCTACATCACAAATCTAAGAATACTTAACAAACCTTTAGCTTTGATACTAACTTGTAATACCCTACTAACTATGCTCAACCTAAAAATACATTACTTAGATAAAAATTGAAAAGTACAAAATAACATAATATTTCATAATAAAATCAAATGGATGCCAAGAAAATTCCATAGTTAAGAAAAAGTAGACATCCATGAAATAAGTGCATAGGAAAAAGAAATATGTTGCAAAAGATAAAACATTATAAAGGAATACAAAGAAAATAACATCATGCACACAAAACCTAATCTTTTCACTAAGAAAACTAGGACGTATTCCTATTACCCAAGCTAAAAGTTATAATACAATGTTGGAGATATTACAATGGAAATTGAATATAGATAATACAATATAATGCTGAAATAATAATTAGTTCAAAAATTAAATTAGGCTTTAATGTTGAATATAATTAGACAATTTTCAATAACTACATAATAATAAATGTAACATAACTAACGATGAAATCAAAATTTCAAAGATAGGCAAAGAATAGTATATAATTTTACATAAAATACTAAATACAACAATTTTAATTGAACATCACAACATAAAATCACAACTTAAGATAGAAACATAATGGTAGAAGTAATCAAAATCTAAATAGAAATTTAATCATCAATTGTTTCTTTTAAATCCTCCTTATCACAACCAACATAATCACCTAGAAATCAAAGAAAATCAATGGAATTAGTTCTAAGATTGTGTAAAATAAATAACAAAAAAAAAATAATGCCTTATGGATTTGATTAGAGACTCTAGTAGCTGGACAATCATAAACATGGAATAGTTGCAAATAAAAGTTAGATAAACAAATACTAGTAAAATACAACTACATATTAAAAAATAATACTAATAATCATAATAAAGATATAACAAATTAATATCCAATTAATTGAAATTCCACCACCATCCATTAACCAAATGAATCAAATAAACAAATCGTATTTACCAAGATATACTTCCCACATAAGCACTTATCTTATTACCATGATATGCTTCATGTGTGGTTACTGCAAATTGTTAATGTTACTAAAAAATAAAATCTAATGTTAAATTATTAATTGTCAAATTAAATCAAATTAATAAATTCCAAGATAATGGAGAAATAAAGCTAAAGTAATCAAAGATAAAAAAATAAAATTTGTCAAATCTCTGAATGTTAAAGTGAACCAAGACTAAAATGTATATTCTAATGAAAATTTGAAAATGCAAAAAAAATCCAAATATGAAACTTAAGCTCCTATAGGTTGATCTAAGCTCCTAAAAAAGCTAGAATGTCATTGATTGTTGTTTCATGTTTTTAGACATTACAAGAAGTCCTAGAAGTTTCATTTTTAACCATTTTCTTAATTTTTCATTATCCAAAAGTCAAGGATTGCTTTAGAGAAGTTGCTCAGTTTTCATCATAGATCCAAAAATTCTAATGCCATTCATCATAACTTGTATCATGGTTGCAAAATGGGATCACAATGAACTATATCCACTCTAGCATGTCAGTCAACTATATCTTTTGGGCCATCAATGTCCAACATTGTTTTAGGGGTCAAAATTTGGAAAATGAATTTTAACCCTAGTTCTATGGTTGAAATTTTTGCAAAATTTGGAATAAAGAAAAGCCATGGTCAAAATTGGTCAAAATGTGATCAAAACATTGACTAACTTCTCATGCATGAATCTAGATCTCATAAATTGATAATATTAGAGAAAATAATAATAAAATATTTAGATATGAGAATTTGGGTAATTTGAAAAACAGTTATTAAGCAAATGGAATAGGAAAAACTATATGTGCATAACAAAAAAATAACTAAAAATCATACTAGATGAAAACACCAAAATTACCCTACCTAAAAATGATAGCATTGCAAAAAATGATTTTTGTGTGCCTTCGATCCCCCAAACAAGATTGAACTCCTAGGAAAAAATTGTAGGTCAATGATGAGATCTAAGCAAGATCTAAAATAAGACCTGGAATTATGATTTACAATAGGTTCTCACTGGCAAAGAAAATCTAGATCTAGCTGCATCTCCAAACTAGCAAAGTCTCCTTCTTTGGCTCTATCACCTAGATTTTAACTATGCAATTAGTTGATCTCTCATAGAATAATTGCTAGGTATATATTAATAAATTAAAAAGAAATTCTAATTCTAAAATTATTTTTAAATCCTTTTCTAACATAGGTTGGTATCCAATGTTGGTTTAATGAGCATCTCCTATAAGAAAATAGCTATGTTTCAACCCATTCTTCTAGTTATGTCTAAGTCCAACCTATTAATAAAGTCTAAAGTAAAAAACATAAGTAATAAAAAGGCTATCATGAGATCCTCTCAAAAATACTCTTAAAAAAATTAAAAATTAAAAATAAAATATCAAAATATAATTTTACAAAAAAATATAACTTATCCAAACAAAGTGTACCAAAGCCAAAGTAGTAACCCATGTGCTAATGACCCATGCAGTGCCTGATGTTTGCTAATCCAAAATTCTAATAAAATTCCAAAGTTACATATGATAAAATTAAAGGAAAATTTTGAAAATGTAAAAAATATTAAAAATAATAAAAAATAAAATAAAACTAAAGAAAAGGAAAATCAAACATTAACATATATTATAAGAAAATAGGCACTTAAAAAGAGGATAGTAATGAGGTATTAGCCTAGTAGTATGGATCTTGGTCTGGTAACCTAGGTTAAGAGTTTGATTCTACTAGGTAGCATTGAGTTATAAACTTCTATAATTCGTAAGATGTACTTATGTTTCAACTATTTTGGGTTTCAACACACCTAACAAGAGGGTAGCAAACCACATAGCTCAAACCACAAAAAGCCTAGGCAACCAAAAGAAAAAGGTTAATAAAATATAAGACATAGGTTAGTAAACAAGACATCAAGGATTCAAATCACAAACACACCAGGGAATAAGAGTATCTAAGGTAAGGGTGTTACACTGAGATCATTTAATTTTTACTTCTATAAGAAAGACATTGCCTAGATTTACTAGAAAGGAACAACTATTACCATTACTCATGTAGGTGTTAGGTAATGATTCCAAATGTTTCACTATTAGGTGGTAACTCTTTTGTCCTAGGTTAGGTGCACTCTTGGATTGGGAAATGAACCCAAGAGTATAAGCTAATGAGAGTATCTATAAGATCACACCAAAGAAGAATGGGAAAATGACCCACCACAAAAAGAAGTGAAAGCAACGGTTATTGGTTACCTACCCTTACCGAAAAACATATCGCTTTCCTAGATAAAAGAACTACCTTTCTTTAGCACTTTTATATAGTTACATCTTGGCATCTACTAGCACAGGTATAATTTCTAGGTAGGTGGTTATCCACTAGTGTAATTGAGATGGAAATATATCTAGAAGATAAGCTAAAAATTCTTGAAATTACCCCTACAATATCCCACATATTTAAAATATGTAATAAGTAGTTTTTTCTTATTGCTCATCATTTCTGGAAATAGACATCTATAATTTCTAATAACTTTCAAATAATCATTAATGAAGCCATTCTTGATATATAACTTGCTTTGTCTACTTATTTTCTTTGCATTTGGAAATTATTTTAACTATTTGTTCTCTACTCTATTTGGAAGCTTTAATGTTGATGAGTTGTAGATTGGCTACATCGATGATGTTGATGGGTTCTCTACTCAATGTTCCTTAGTAATTAAGCTAATTAAATAATTAAGCAAGATAAGATAAATAGTGATTAAGTAAACACATAAGTACAACCACTTTGAGCATGCATATGAAATTTGGTAATCCCAGTTGATGAGCGGCAAGGTACCCCTACACTCAACCATATGAAACGAGCATAGCACGTGTGATCTGGTCGAACTCCGCAGACTAAATGCCTACACACCCCATGGAACACTTGGGGTTAATCATTCATTGTCTTCCCAGACTTACTTGTGGTTGTCAAGGTGTATGGTTAAGTAAGTTCGAGGTATATGATTTTTATAGTCTTTTAATGTTTTATCTCCTATGCTATGAGGTGAAGGGTTGAAAAAACTAACTAACTCTAACTAATGTCCTAAGTCTAAATTAACTGGCGTTAGCATCCATTCCCACTTACCGTACACACCCTAAACTATGCAACTATGGATACCAAACACTAATCGTTATTGGGATCACCACACGTAACACACGTGCTGAAAGTCTTCGTACTGAGGCACTTAACTAGCCTAAACGTAATGAGTAGCTAATTACTTGACTAGCTGTACACATCTGTAGATGCTCATAATCAAGTCATACTCATTGCACATTCTAGAAGTTGAGGTGAGCGAGACTAATCACGATGAGCAGTCGATTCCTTGATTAGCCATACACATTCATCAATGCTCGTAATCAAGTCATACTCATGCCGCGCTAATACAGGTAATAAATAACAGGTAGGAAATAAAATGTAATAAATAACAAGTAATAAAATCATATTCCATGCACTACAAGGTTTATCTGCAAAGCTCATTTTTATTGTTGTACACAACTTGCATTCAGGTACAAAGCTGCTGAAATAAAGATCCGTTCACTTGGGGACTCCTACTGCGGGCACATGAAAAATATTCTCTAGAGTGATCAATCTGCTAGAGTTTCCCTACTTTTAGACTAGGATTCAAAATAAGGGGAGTGCTAACTCTTATTTATAGATTTGGCAGCCAACCATGATATCGTGTACATGATATCGTAGGGGATGACGCGATATCGCAACGGCCATGATATCGCATACACAATATCATGGTGCATGCGATATCACGTCTCATCATACCCCCATGACTAAATGAAAACTCATCCTTGAGTTCCTTACAATAATATTAGGAAGGTATGGAATTATTGAGGGGAATGGAACTAATGGGATGACATGTGAATGGATCATCATTACAAGACTTGACAAAATTGGTATTCATGACAACAAGGGTGAACACCTTATTACAATGACATCAGGCCTTAGTTGGCAGCTGAGAAGAAAGAGAGAGAAAGAAGTGGTGTTACTGCCAATGCCAAGATTGCACCTTTCATTGTCCATCCATAAGCGCATCATCGATCTTGCTCCTTGCATAGCTGCTTCAACACTACATTCCAAGTGTTTGCTCTAGATCCAATCCATTGTTGTATGATCACCATCTGCACACACAACACAATCTTTTATTAGCAAGGGTAAATGAATCATCATGTAATTAATACCTTGCTTCGGTGAAAGTCCATTGGCTATGTTGTGGTATGGCTAATATGGATATGGGAATATATTACTGATGACTACCGAAGTTGTAGGAGTTAGGAACAAAATCAAAAATCAAAAATTTTGGGTCTAGGAGAAAATTGAAAAAAATTAGGCCTCATACCCCCATGACTAATCACGAACCTCCAATAGCGTTAGAATGGAGAAAGAAAGGTAGTAAGAAAGATAGATAAAAAGGGACAACTATGGCATCGATGAAATAGATGTCAAGATGGAAATGAACAAAATAAAATTAATTGCAAAATGTTAAGGGAAATAATTTAACTAATGTCCCAAAAAGGAATGTCAGTGGGTCCTCCCCAGAGTAGGCTCATGCCCTTAATGCCCTGATAGATCCACATTCGAAGAGTCCGTAGGCTCTGGGAATGTTATTGGAAACAAGAGTTAATGTCTTAACCGTAAGAATTTACCAAAAAGAAAACAATGCATCAGCCAAAATATATACACTAATGATACAACTAGCAATGAGATGAACAATGGAGAGAAGGATGGAGAGAAGAGGATGGAGAGAAGAGGATGGAATGGAATCCCAAGAAAAAGGTGGTGCACATCCCTTTGTGTGTTTTATGATTAATGTAACTTTGGCAAATCTCATTCCAACTCTAGCCTCAAACCAACCACATCCAGTGAGTTCACATCAATGCATTCGGCTAAACCATCCACTTGGATAACAAGAATTCCTTTTCCAAGAATCACCACCATTCCGATGAAATAAAGTAGAGAATGGGAAGCGAGAAGGGCCTTAGTTAGAGGGAACACTTTTGGTTCCATAACCAATGCTTGTACCCCAAGTTTGTCTATTTTTTCTAAGGGGTATGCTTTGAATTCTCACTTTGTTTTTTTTTGTGTGTTTTTTGTTTTTATGCATGAGAACCACACCATGAAAAGACTTTTTATTTTTATTTTCTCAGCTTCCAATAATTGGGGTAACATCAAAATGATAAGAAAACTCAAAAAAAAAAAAAACATCCAAGCACCCAAGAGAACGGCCAATACTAAAGCATCAAGTTCCCTTAAAGTCACACCCTTTGCAATCCTTGAGTCCTTCCTTAGTTTGAGAAATACCCAGTCACCAATTCGTTTAAGTTCTTATTAGAAGGGGATTGTACATTTCCAAGCTGAGAGAGACCATAGAAACTAGTGGATGGATGGATGAAGTGGTCTCATTGCCTACCATATCAAAAGAAGCATACCCTAGTATTAACATTGTGACTTAAAGGTAAAAACCAAACATTAGCAATCAATATGAAAATAGTTCATACCATCATTCTGAACACTTATTGGGTGAAAAACTTATAGGGTGGATCACACACACACACACACAAAATGGAAAAAGTATAATGATGTTGTAAAAAAAACCTAGAAAAGTTAAAGAAATTACTAAAACAAAAACTTAAAAGAAGTGAGGGCCCCATATGATTAGCATAGGTGGCCATCTCCCCCATGACTGAGTTGTAAGGGAGAGATCCGAAATAATGAGCGTTTCTTTGAATTTCTTAAAAGTGTTCAAATTCTCCCAATTGATAATCTTAGATTAAGGGACAGAATTTGGAAACACTCATATTCCAATGTGTCTATGCCTTCATTGTTGGCATGGCTTGTCTCCTCAGTTTGTTCCATGCATATTTATCTGCTCCTTTGAGTAGCTGTCAACCATAGGGTGTCTATTACTAGTTGTGTTGTTGCTACATACAACCATCCTTGTTTCAAAGTTCCAAGGGCACACTTGTTACATGGAGGTATTTCCTCCATGTCATCACCCGATGAATCACTGTATGTGATGCATGGAACTTTCCTCTTCTCGATCTTTCCAAAAAATTTTATCTTAGAGATTTCTAAGGAAAGATCGCGGATCCTAAGGCATGCGTCTACTGTACTTAGCCATGCCCTTCCCATTATAATTGGGAAGTCCCCTTTGTTGTTGTTAACTTCAATCACTAGGAAATCGACTAGGTAAGACCAACCACACACAGTGGTAATGATGTCCTCCACCAATCCCAACGGAATGGTAATGGACTCATCTGTCAACTCTTGTTGAATGTTGCTCTTCTTAGGTTAGGGTAGGTTCTAGGCATGATACATCTCTCGTGAAATTAAGTTGAATCCAGAACCTGAGTCAAGAAGAGCCCTATGTGGTTCATTTCTGGTGATTTGTAAATAGATTAAGGGACTCCCAGGGTTAGTTAGTTTCCTAGGAAGGTGGCCTACCTTAATCCAATCAGTTATGGTATGTGTTAACATAACCATATGCATTAAGCTCTATTGGACTGAAGGGTCCTCCGAAGTGTTAGATGGTGGAGGAGTGTACATGGCCTCAACTACTTGTTGTTGTGAGATTTTGTCTGGGCTTTTGGTTTTGAAGTTGGGTCTTCTCTTTTTACAATTTTCAGAACCAACAGCAGGTTGGATATTTATAGCTCTCACAACGTGACGTTGCTATGGTTGAGGAGGAAGTTCCCCTTGCATTGTTGGAGTAGGAGGTGTTATGGGAACTACTACTGGTGGAAGAGGTGAGGATGGATTAGGAGGATGGTGTGGGTATGGAGTGTCTCCCGGAGGAGAAGGAGTCCTTCTAAAGTACTCCCAAACATGGGAGTGATGGTTGGGGGTTGTGTGACTCATAGAGTCACTTGGAGAAATCGGCTACTGCACATAATATCCATAAGGGTCAGGCTACTGGTAAGGGTACTAATGTTTTAGCGATGGCATCCCCTATGAATGTGGGTATTGCCACTACTGATGTTGTCCGATGGGCTGTGGTGGAGTTCCACTTGGATAATATGTTAGTGGTTGGTGGAACTACCTTGGGTTACCTTGTGGATAAGGTAACCTTCGGGGTGTTTGCCGTTGGTTGAGTCTTGGATTAAGTGCATACACCCTAGACTCCTGTAGATGTGAGATGATGGGGCAACATCCCTTAGGATGGTCATAGTGGCAAATCTCACATGCACCGTCATCGTCTATGTCAGAGTCCACAGCCACATCGGAGTTTCAGGAACTCCATACATCATCTACCTTTTTTTTTACCTTTGTCACTACTTTGTTCTACCTTAGACTCTTCTACAATTTTTAAGACAATTTCAATTTTAGAGTCTAAGGAACTCCATACATCGTCTACCTTAGCCACTATTTCTGTTGTGAGTTTTTGAATCGGCAAGGTTTTCCTGTTCACCAACTCTTCGATTGGTGACTCATCCTCTTCATCACAAAATTTCTCTCCCCTCTTTCGAAGAGAGGGATCACGGTTGTACTCTTCCGAAATTTCCATTTTTCATAGCTCACCTTCTTCTTTTGCTACTTGTTCCAACAAGCTATGAACTTCATGAGCTCTAAGTTATGAGATTCTCCCTTGGGAATAAGTTCCAAGGGTTCTTCTAGTTTCATGCGTTAGCCCATCCATGATGTGGCGAAGTTGATCCTGCTGAGCGTATTCATGGCCCGGGCAACAATGTAACAATATGTAATAGCGGGCCATGGTAGCATCCAAGGGTTCATGAGTACCTTGCTTCTAGCCTTGGATCTGCTTGCACAAATTGGACACTCTAGAGTACGTTTGATACTTTTCGTTGACCAGTTCAAGCATCGTACTCCACGTCCTGATGGTTTCCAGTTTTAAGGACCAATACCAACTCTCTGCTTCCTTGATGAGTGTCCTTGGGAAAAACTTAAGTTTTTTCCACTCATTTTCTATATTCTGCAAGGCACAGGCATCATGGAATGCCTATAAATGATTTTGCAGATCAGCATTGTATCCACCTTCAAATCATGGGATATTGTTCATGACTAAACATTTGATCTGACTATCTTTTAAATTCCTTGTGGGAATCCTAACTACCTCTGTTATGTCAATCATACTTCAGGTTGCGAGTAGGGGCTCATCATGATCATCTCTTTCATGACTCCTATGATGTCTGCGTTGTTCCCTACTCTTCCTACATTCATGCCCTTGTCCTCTCTCTTGACGTTCTCGTCGAGGTCTTTCATTTTTCTTACCTTTATCCTCTCCGTTGTGTTCATGGTGGCTATGCCTAGATGTGGAAGGAGAGGGTGAGTGATGTGCAGAAGGGAAAGAAGAAGGGAAACCATCACCATGATGATGTTTCTTGCCTTCTCTTCGGCTACTACGACCCCGACCATGGTGACGATCTAAGTGCTCATCCTTAGCATGAGTGGTTGTTCCATCTATGAACAGTTGGTGTTCATGGGCATCAGAACCATGGTTATGTATCATTGATCGTATGTTTTGATACCCAATCTCCTCATCATCGTTAGGAGGGGGAACATCGTTTGCTAAAGAACCTGTGATAAGGGGTTCCTCATCTCCTATTTCGCTAAGGATGTGTGGGGCTTTACCCTTCAGAAAAGTATGTTGACTCTCTTGCCTTAAGTCCCTCATACGTTAGGCATCTGTGGGATAATAATTTCTCATGTCAAAATCATCTGTAATGTATTTAGCATATAGTTCTTGCATGCCAATCTGTGCCAAGGCACGGAAGAGCATGTTAGGGACTGATCGATCCAGGGGTAACACAATGTTACCTTGAAAATCTCTCCATCGCAACTGTTCATCTTGATGGAGAATAAAAGTAAAGTTGGGAATATACTCATCGGGATGAGTATATGTCATCTTATACTATTAAGGCACTGGCTGATTTTGGTTATGTGTTTTATGTTGCCGACTGTCTCGTGTATGGTCCTTAGGTGGTGAGTTGCTCTTATGAGAAGAAGGCATTTTTATCGATGTGCTAATTTTACTGTTATATAAATTTTTCTTTTGATTAACCCAAAGGTTCGTTAAGGCTCACAATGATGTGAGGGATATCCTTTATGTTCTATTTGGCGTACAAACACTTAGTCCCTGATAACGGCGCCAATGATGAGTGGTAAGGTACCCCTACACTCAACCATACGAAATGAGCATAGCACGTGCGATTCGGTTAAACTCTGCAGAATAAATGCCTACACACCCCATGGAACACTTGGGGTTAATCATTTGTTGTCTTCCCAAACTTACTTGTGATTGTCATGGTGTATGGTTAAGTAAGTCCGAGGTATATGATTTTTATAATCTTTTAATGTTTTATCTCCTATGCTATGAGGTGAAGGGTTGAGAAAACTAACTAACTCTAACTAATTTCCTAAGTCTAAATTAACTAGCATTAGCATCCATTCCCACTTACCGTACAAACCCTAAACTATGCAACTGTGGCTACCAAACGCTAATCGTTACTTGGATCATGACACGTAATGCACGTGCTTGAAGTGGTCATACTGAAGAACTTAACTAGCCTAAACTTAATAAGCAGTTGATTTCTTGACTAGCCGTACACATCCGTAGATGCTCGTAATCAAGTCGTACTCATTCCACATTCTAGGAGTTAAGGGTGAGAGAGACTAATCATGATGAGCAGTCGATTCCTTGATTAGCCGTACACATTCGTCAATGCTCGTAATCAAGGTGTACTCATGCCATGCTAATGCAGGTAATAAATAATAGGTAGGAAATAACATGTAATAAATAACAAGTAATAAAATCCTATTCCATGCACTCAAGGTTTATCCACAAAGCTCGTCTTTATTATTGTACACAACTTGCGTTCAGGTACAAAGCTGCTCAAATAAAGATCTGTTCACTTGGGGACTCCTACTGTGGGCACATGGAAAATATTTTATCTTTGGAGTGATCAATCTACCAGAGTTTCCCTACTTTTAGCCTAGGATTTGAAATAAGGGGAGTGTCACCTTTTATTTATAGATTTGATGGTGTACTGTGATATCACGACGGCCATGATATCATGTATGCGATATTGTGGTGCATGCGATATCACGTCTCATCACTAGTAATGCTTAACACTTGGTAACTAAGCAACATTATATGTGTTCAAGATGTGTATAGTAAGTGGGACTTGATACTTATGTTAGAACTAGTTACACAATAGTTAGTCAATTAGATTAAAGTAGAAATTAAATTACTTTCTTCCATATCCTATTTATTTGAAGTACTAAAATCATAAAACACAAAATGATAAAAATAATTTACCTTATTTACACTTAAATCATACCCTTAAGCTTCACAAGTATAGTTGGCATGACAATGAATGTTCTCAACACCCAATTCACTTCGTAGAGAACTAGTGCATTGGAAAACTATAGAGTCCATGGAATTTGACTAGATCATGCATGAAAAATTTGTGATTCATATGATTAGGTATAGGGGTACCTTCACCACTCATCATTGACATCATTACTAGGGACACATTTTGTTTGAAATGTGCACTATCTAGGATTACTGAACATCATTAACATCACTGGATGAACCCCAAGGTCAATATCACTCTCACATGTAATATAATTATATATACATACTGATATTCTATTCATTTGTAAAATTTCTTCTTCTCTTAGGCATGACAATGTTAAATAATTGGTCCAACAAGAGTGCAAGGTGGTATATACTCATCTAGGTGAGTATGTGCCTGATTTCACCTTCATCCTACTTCAGGATGACCAAATGTGATGGCATGACATGGAAGGCCCAATCGATCTGTGCTTGTCATGCTAGTTCAAACTTTTAAGAAGTTAGGCATCCATGATCTTCAATAGGAGTACATTGTGCATGGTTATGACTACTAGTACTACCATCCCACTAAAACACAATGTAGGAGACATCAACCCCATGAGAAGCAACATGAGTTTGCAAAGGGAAAATAGGTCACTAATCTCTTGTTCTTGCTAAACCAAGATGACAATGAGGATCCTTTCTTTGGGGCCTCTTAACATGAAAATTCTCCACCCCTCATTATTGGTAATGGGGGTGTGAACCTAAATCTACATTCCACTATCAACAAACCAGGTTTAGGACAAGATGGCAATCAAGGTAGGGGCTAGGACAAGCATCAAGATGATAAGAAACTTGACAAGCATGGTCATAACAATTAAAGAGGAGTTGGTAGATACCATGGTGATGGTAGTCCTTCTTCCTCTTCATCCTTTTCATCTACATCTTCTTCTTCCTCTTCTTCTAGTTCTGAAAAATGCCATAGAAGGAACAATCATGATGGAGGTGAGGAGCAGGACAATAATACTGATCACCATACCCATAATAATTGAAGGGGTAATAGAGGACATCATTAGTGACAATGAAATAATGATGACAATGAGCATTTTCTAGCAACTTGAAGCATGCTTAACATTACAAAGGTATTTAAGATCCCAACTACGCATGTGAAAGATAGTTAGATCAAGCGCTTAGACATTAACAATATCCCAAGATTTGAGGGGGTATATAACTTTGATCCACAAACACATCTCCAAGCTTTTCATGATGTTTGCATCTTACAATATATTGAAAATGATTTGTAGAAATTAAATCTATTCCATAGAATACTCATCAGGGAACCAAAATGCTAGTACCAATCCTTGGAGCTGGAATTTATTTGCATATGGAGTAGCATGCTAGAACTATTTAATGACAAATACCAAATGTACTTTAGAGTGTCTCATCTAAGAAGGTAAATCCAAGGCTAGAAATAGGAAACACATGAACCCTTGGATGCCACAATGGGTAGGCATTATTCTCTCTTACATTGATGCCCTAGCCATGGTTATTCTCAAATAAAACAACTTCACCACATCATAGATGGGCTCACAGCAAAAACCCAAAGAACTCTTGGGATTTATGCCCAAGGGAGACTATCTGAATTAAGAACTCATAAAATACAAAGGATAATAGAGTAGGTAGCCAAAGAAGAAGATGAATTGTGAAAAATAAAAAGTGTAAAAGAATATAATAGGGACCCTTCAATTAGGAAAAGGAAGGTTTGATTTTGTGATGAGGAGTTACCACTCAATAGAGTGATAAACAAGAAAATCTTACGCATCCAAAAATCTATTTTTGATATTTTGGCAAAGGTTGATAAGTTATGGGATTCTTTGGATGAAAACTTCCAAACTTCTATGAGGGTTGCTGAAGAATCCAATGAGTAGAATAGTAATCACAACCACAGGAGGAAAAAAGAAGCTAAACATGCCTACTAAAGAGGGAAGGGCAAAGATGCTATAGTAGAAGAAGTTGTGAAGACAGACTCTAACAATGATGCTAGTGTGACATTTATCAATATGACCATTCTAATGGATGTTGCTCTATGGTTTCACATTTACAAGAGTTTGGGGTGTACATGTTAAATCCTTGACTAGCATGAAGGTAAGCACCTAGACAATTACCTTATCCTCAAGGAAATCAAAGGTAGTTTCACTAGCAACAACAAGCTTACTTTCCAAGTGGAGCTCCACCACAATTGTATGAGCAATACTAGCAGTAGTAGCAACCATAGTCATTGGGAATGTTGCTGTGAAGATAGTAGTATGCTTACAAGCAACTGAATCCATATGGGTACTATCTTCAGCAACCTATTTCTCCACAAAGCTCTACAAGCCATACCTCATTCCAACATCACTATTATCCTCTAGAGTACCATTGAACTCATTCACCATCTACTCAATGGAAGCACCCATATCCATACCATCCTCCACATTCATTTTCACACATCCCTCCACCCTCTACCTAGTTACCTTCTACTCTATCTATATAGGGTAAAATTCCTCCACAACTATAACAATGAAATGCTATGAGGGCTGCAAATTTATAACCAGCTTTCTAGCTGAGTGGTTTAAACAATTGATCCAAGAAATGACCATTTTTTTGATCCAATAGTCCTCCCAAACCCTCACAACCTAATGTGGTTGGTCACCCTATATCTTCAACACCCTCATCCTCTACATTAAATATATTTGAGAGCCCTTCAAATTAAACACCATCTTAGATTTTCATTGTGATTCTAACTCATGCTATCTTCGATTGGATCAAGGCTAGTAACCTTTCCACAAAAAGGTCTAATCTTAAAAGTCCTCTCATTTACTTATAGATTGCTAGACATGAGCCATGCAAGGCTCTTCTTCGTTTTGGTTCTAGTATCAACCTCATCTCTAATGACATGTACAAGGCCTAGAACCTACCACCTATCAAGAAGAGTAATATCCATTTGAAATTGATAAACTAATCGATCACTATTCCTTTGGGGTTAGTGGAGGACATTATGACCACAGTTTGTGGGTGGTCCTATCCTATTGATCTTCTAGTGATCAAGGTAGAAAACTATAAATATGACTTTTCCATCATTATGGAATGTGCATGGTTGATCATTGTTGATGCACAAATGGACATCAAGGATCTCTCCTTGGAAATATTCAAGGAAAATGAATTTGGATAGCTTAAGGAGAATTCAATTCCATGCATCACGTATAATGATAACAGGTGCAATTGCATGTAGAAAATTTGGTTCATTAAAAGTACATTCATCAAAGCATGCAATCAATGTGCACATGAAATAGATATCTAAAGGTGCATGTACGTAGTAGTCACAAAATAAAAGGGCACCCAATGGCTGATAGCTAACTATCATAGTAGCACACTATGCATGAAACCTATTGAGAGCCTGACATGTGTCTATGTTAAAGGCATGGATGAACTTGAGCAAGCTCATCACCAACTCTCTAATGATGAAAATGATGATACCTATTGGGGAGAGCTGAAAATTTCTAATAATTTCAAGCAAGAGTCCCTAGAGTTAAAACCTCTACCAGCTAGCATGAACTATGCTTTTTTAAATAATGGCAAGCTAATTATAATTAATGAAAATATTGCTCCTAAATAAAAGAAAAGTTTTTGAATGTGGTCAACAAATGGCCAATAGCCTTTTCTTAATCATATCTTGAGATGATTGGAATCAATTCAAGGATATGTCAGCATCGTATCTACATTGACTTGGACATGAGGCCAAGAAGGTAGCTACAAAGGAAACTAAAGCCTAATTTAAAGTACATCACCAAAGAGGAAATAGAACAACTCCTCAAGGTAGGGTTCATCTATCCCATCACGAATAGTGAGTGGGTTGCCCACTTGTAATTGTTCTAAAGAAAGGTGACAAGTGGTAGGTCTACATTAACTTTAAGCTATTGAATATGACAACATTTAAAGACCATTTTACATTACCATTTGTGGACCAAGTGTTGAATACCATATCTAGGCATTATTATTATAGCTTCTTGGATGGTTATAGTGGATATCAGTCCAAAATAACATTCATGAGTCCCTGGGAGACTTTTGCATATTGCAAGATGCCATTCAATCTATGCAATGCCCCTACAACATTCCAATACTTGGTCCTTAGTATTTTTAAATAGTAGATTGGTAGTGACATATAAGTCTTTGTGGATGACTTCTCTACCTATGGGGCTACATTTAAGCAAGCCTTGGATCACCTTGAGCAAGTATTAAAAATATGTGTTAAAACAAACCTTAGGCTTAATTGGTAGAAAAGGAATTTAATGATTTAAGAAGACATAGCGTTGGGGAATAGAATTACTTAGGTAGGGATTGAGATAGACTTGAAAAAGATAAGAGTCATCCAAGGAATCACATGTCAACCAAAGATAGTCAAAAACATCTGATCATTCCTTGGACACACTAGCTACTACTAATGGTTTATAGAGAATTTTTCTAAGATTGCAAAGTCATTGGTTGAGCTTACAAAGAAAGATGCTTCATTCATCTAGACCAACAAGTGTGAACATGCATTCCAATAGCTAAAGGAAAAACATGTAGAAGCTCCAATTCTATTGGCACTAGGTTAGTCTAATCCATTTCACATAATGATAGATGCATCTAATTATACCTTGGGAGCCATGCTTACATAGTTGGATGATAAGAAACATCCATATTACATCCATTGTGTGAGCCAAATAATTGTGGGTGCACAATTAAATTACACCACAATTGAGAAAGTACTAATGGTAGTGGTGTATGCTTTGGAAAATTTTAGACACTATGTCCTTGGCTATAAAGTATTTATGCACACAAATCATATTACTATTCACTTCCTAATGAACAAGCCAATGATGATTCCCTATATCATATGATGGCTTGTGATCTTGTAGGAATTTGATATCACAATGGTAGATTGAAAAGGAACTAAGAATGTGGTTGCTAACCATCTCTCTTAGTTAAGATGGAATAACAAAGAAGAGGAGAGCTCACTCTCTGGTCAATTTTGAAATGAACTCCTCTATATAGAAGTAATAAATGAACAAATTCCTACATAACCAAAATGGTATGATGGAATCCTCACTTACCTTCTCACTTAGGATATGCCATAAGATCTATACATTAGAAAGAAACAACGATTTCTTCATCAAGCTAAGTACTTCATAGAAATTAATGGATACCTTTATAAGGTGTGCATTGATAGCCTAGTTCATTGGTGTGTCCTTGATGTAGAGTAATTATGCATTCTCCAAGAAGTTCATGAAGGCTCCTATGGAGGCCACTATGCTAGAAGACTCATAGCTATAAAAATCTTGATGGCAAAATACGATTAACCTACAATCTTTAGGGGCATCCACCAATTTGTCTAATCCTATGAGGGTGGTCAAAGAGATAGTGAAATGACTACTCAAATGAAGGGTCCTCAATAGTAGATTCAACTACTAGAGCCCTTTGACATATGGGGCATTGACTTCATGGGTTCCATCACACCCATGTCCAATGAAAAGGCATACATCATCATAGTAGTCGACTACTACATCAAATGGGAAGAAGTAGCAACTATCACTAATTGTACATCATCCACTACTACTTGATTTGTACAAAAAAATGTTGTAAATAGGTTAGTTCAAAATGTACTAATTTCTAATAATGTAACTCATTTATAGGTGCCAATTTTTGAAAACTCATGCAACACTTAAGGGTCAAAAATAAATTAACAACACCTTATCACCCCCAAGCCAAGTGTAAAGTAGAACTTACCAATACATAGATCACAAAGATCCTAATAAGAACTATAAGAAAATATAGGAGAGACTAGAGCACAAAACTCAATGACATCCTTTGGGCCTACTGCTTCACATGGAAACTTCCCATAGGCTACACTCCCTATGAGCTAGTGTATAGAAAACTTCCAACACTTCCAATCCAATCTGAGCTCCATACACTTTTAATGGCCTATGACTTGGACCTTGACCTGATCCTAGCATAGCGAGAAATATTGATAAACCTAAATTTGGTATATGAAAACTGATTAGTGGTCCTATCTTTGAACAAAGTGCATAAGGTATACAATAAGAAGTGTCATGACCTTAGAATATGGAAAGTAAAATTTCAATATAGAGATAAGGTTCTCTATTGGAACCCCATAGATGTACCTTAGAAAAAAAATGTTCCAAACATTGTGGGAGGGATATTAAATAATTGGTAAAACCTTTTCCTCTAGGGTCAAGTTAATCTACAAACCTAAGAGCGCACACAAAGATAAGTTTGTCAACATCTAACAAGTGAAACCTTTCCTAGAGATAAGACAAGCTAGTACAACTACTACCTCATTGGATGGAAAACCACACTCTATATTCTATGTCTCCTTCTTTCAACTTAATTATGGGTGAGATGGCCATCCATGCTAACCATACACATGGCTCCTCAACTTTGCACTTATAGTTTTACACATTTTTATTTTACACTTTGTTGGTTTTTACCTCTTGTTGGTATTTCACTTTATTGATTTTCTTGATTTTGGTTTTACAACATTGTTAGTATGTTTTATCTTTCTTGAATATTTTATACATTCTTATATATTTTAATTTATTTTTGTACATGACTTTTCATTATTTTTCCTAATAAAAGTGCTTTATTACTGCTAGACATAGTGCAAATGTTGTTGTTTAGTAACGGTGGTTTGTGCTTAATATTTTAGTTGCTAATGTCTGATTTCTATTTTTGAATTCTAATGTCTAATGACTAAGACATGGTTTATTTTTGATGGAATAGGTAGTGAGTCCACAACATCCATCCATCCAAAAACTCTATGGTTTTCCTTATTTTGAAAATTTGATATCTGTTTCATTAAATAAAATTTTAATAAATTTTTAACCTTGGTAGGTTTTGAAATTGGGAAGGATTCAAAGGTTTACATAGGGTGTGACTTTAAAGGGACTCAATACTCTTTGTACTCTTCTACTTTGCTTGGGTGCTTAAGTGTTTTCATTAACTTCTTACTATTCTGAGTTCACAAATAATAGGAAGTTAAATAAAGTCTTTGCATGGTGTGGTTCCCATTTAAAAAAAACAAGAAAAAAAAACATGGTGGGAATTCAAACCACACCCCTTAGACAAATAAATGGGTTACAAGCATTGGTTATGGGGATGAAAAGACATGTTTCCCATGCTTGAAGGTCCCCTCTAACTAAGGCTTTCTCTCACCTCCTACTTCTCTTTTCTTCTTGTTATGGAATGGTGGTCATTTTTTTGAAGCACTCTTGTGTCTTAAGGGGGAGGATTGATCTTGGAGTGGTAATGTGAAGTCACTGAGTGTGGTGGGTTTTGATCTAGACTAAGGATGGATTCTCTTAGGTCATTTTAAATACAAATTCTACAAGAGACCTCTTATGACCTCAATTTGGGATTCTATCCCACCTTCTCGGTCATCCATCTATGCTTTCCATAACTCACCTCATTGTTAGTTTCCATGTTATGCTCAATGTCTTAGTTTGATGTGTTAGAATTCTTGGATAGATTCCTACTAGTTGGTTCTTAATCTTTCATAATCATTAATTGACCAAGGTTATGTAAGGGCAAAAAGGGCATGTGCCTACTATGGAGAGGACCCACTAGCATATCTCTTGATTTGGATAGTGAAGCCCCCCTTACCTTAGACATTGCCATAATCATATCTTTTGTGTGCCCCATGGTGCGTCTAGCTCTGTGCTTCTTAAACTTTCATAAACATCATTCTCCAACTATATTCTCAAATTTTCTCAATTTTCTGAATTTTCTAAACTTCAATACCTTATTCTACTATTTTCATCATATTCATGGCTTTTTGGGCTTCCATTTGACTTCAATATCAGTCAGAAGCTACTTTTATTTTCAAAGTTTCACCAAAGTCAATGATGGTCAACAACTACATCAATTAGGCCTAGTTGACTTAGTTGACCCATCGATGGGACCCCATCGACACAACACAAAAAGTCTATAAATACCATCGAGCACATTGAAATTTTTATCATTTTATTTACAACAAGAGAGGAGTTTTTGCCATTTTCTAGAGCCCATGACTTCCTGACCGTTTGTCCAAATCACTCAATTCTTCAATTTAGTAACTACTAGAGGTAAGCTCTTAGTCATGGGGGTTGAAAACCTTAAGGTTTTTGATGAGAATTTTTTGAAAAAAAAAATTGGCTTCTTTAGAAAGTTAAGTGAAACACCACTAATTTTGGGCTTCTACAGTTCCATGAAAGATTTTTCTAAGTGTCAAAACTTGGACAAAAGTTTTCTAAGCTTGGTGTGACACTGTGTAGCATAGACAATGTAGCACACTAGGAGTCCTATTTTTTGCAAATATTTTCTAAGTATTACTACTATGCTCCCTAGCACAACTAGTGTAGCACACACTTCCATGGCCAATCTGTAAAAATGTCAAGCTAGAAGCAGTCAAGATCTACTTGGGATGGACCAGAAAATTTGGCAAATTTTCTATCTCCTAGACTATTAAGCTCACTACGCTATTCAGCTCACCTAGCTTAACACATGTCCTAGTTTCTAGTCCACCCAAGTACCAAGCTAGAGGTTTTCAAAAGTGCTTAGGATGGATGAAATAGTTTGGTAAATATTCTACCTTATGGGCCCATCACACTCTACTACGCTACATAGCATAGCTAGCATGATAGAAGTTTTAGGGCCAAATTTTTCTAAGTGTTGGACATGAAATATGTCAAGCTATCTAGACATGGAAGATGCATTTGGTAATTTTCTGATTTCTGAGGTTGCCTATCCTAGTACACCCTAGAGTGTGGTCAGTGTGCCATGGAGAAACATTGTAGGTTTCATTAAAATTTGACAAAGTACTTGTGCTATGCTTTGTTATGCTACACAGTGTAGATAGCATGACAAGTCAAAATCTGTAAAACGTTTCTAAGTGTTCATGCTATGCTCTGTCATGCTGTGTAGTGTAAACATTGTGACACTTGGAAAATGCCTCCGAAGGCCTCCAGAAGCTCCCAAATATCAGCCTCAACCTTTATTTCAACTTCGATGTCCCTTCAATGGCCAATATTTGTAGTTTTCTTTAATTTTTCATCCCCCATTGATCCCCAAAATTATTCCTACACTTGACCCTACTTGGAAGAGGGAAAAGACATAGTCCTAAAGCATAGACTCCAAGTTGCATTTGTTTTGGCATTGCTTGTAGGTACATAGAGGTCCTTCAGACTCTAGCACATGCAGTCTGGATAGTGTGGTCACATTTTGGTAGTTTCTAAGTCCTCATTCCTATCCTATAGAGCATAACACTTTGAGTTTGACACTTAGAGCTTGACATTTTGAGCATAACATGTCAGCATGACTTGTCCACATCCATGCTACATGGGACCTGAGCCACATTTCATCCAGTTCACATCTCACATCAACCCTAGCCCTATAAATTCTTAATAATCAGCATTTTAGAGGTTGGTTGGAAAAATCATTTTAAGCATCAAGCATTAGAGCACTCTTAGAATTTTCATCACTCTTAGACTTGAGCACCTGAGCTTGACACCTAGCTAGGTATTATGGCACAGTCTTCCTTGCACATACACAGTGTGATGAGTGCCAACCCAATAGGTCTAGCCTCCTTTGTAGCTACTAGCAATGCATCTGTGACGTCCTAGAGACTATGACCACACTACTACACTACCACTATGCCTATCTAACACTACATACTAGCTTCAAACCTTATTCAATTAAAAGTTGCACACCCTGATCTTTGGGTAGTGCATTTCTCTACCCTCAAACTCTGATTCTATATTCTCAGCATTTGTTTCAAATTTCTCAGTATTTACTTTTCTGCTTTCTTCTACTATCAATATGCATTTACATATTCATGTTATGTTACGTTCTATTCTTAATCATTTTCCAAAATCCCACATGAGGCTCACTAAAAACTTCATTTACAAATAGTTATTATTACACCATGTATGTCCCTGTTTGATCAACTAGATAGTTCATAGCACCTTGTTTTCATTTCACCCAGCACTACCCTTGCATGGATTCAAGGTTAAGTTATACATCTATGGACCTCTTGTTGTTCCAGCCACCAACATTTTTGGACATCACAGTTTTTTGGTGCTAGAAGAAGGGCCTCTTATTCCTTCTGTGTGTCAGAGGTAGTCCCATGTGCTTTCTATACTTGCATCACTAGCAGAAATCTAGCATAGACATAACACCCTTATGTACCTGCCATGGTAGTAGCTAGATAATAGGCCAACGCAAGAGTTTTCTATGTTCCTATTGGTGCAAATTGGTCCTAGTTGATGGTTCCCCTAGAACCCTATAGGCCAGAAAGACCAAACTACCCATTGCATCAAGCTCTAAGTGTCCTATAGAGTGTGACATCCTATGAGCATAACAGTCCCTTAGAGCATGATAAGCATAACATCAGAGATAACTATTTTTTAGCATTTTTAGACTTATCCATTTTTGGCCTATTTTCTTTATAGTTTTCACACTTAGCCATTTTATCTTAAAATCTTTTCTACTTAAATGTTTTGCAAACATCTCTTTTCTTATGTTTTTTCTTACACAACGAAAATGAACCCAATTAACACCTCAACTACCACCTTGAGTCTGGAGGTGGCTCACCCCATGCAACACATGGTAGATGTTGAGAAACCACTTAGCCCAATGGGACCACAATAGTAGTATCTTAGACTGTGGCACCAATCGCTTGAACACATGACACTTGATGATGAATGATACAACTTTTTGTGTTCAAATAGTCAAGTGGGCCTACCATTGGATCACTAGGAAATGGAAGAAAAGAGTTGTTTTGAAATTATTCACTGAAATGGAAGGGAGTTCCTTCCTACCCCTAGCATGGTTATAGCATTCACTAAATCTTTCAAATGGATTTTGGATGAACATATCAAGATGAGTGGGCCAAAAGAGTAGGACTTGAGATCCAACTATGATGAACCCCTGCAAGATGGGCAAGAGGAGTTTAAGTCTCAATTTGTCAGTGGTGTCCTGCTCTACATCTCAGCCTCATAGTCTACCTCTATATTTCTACCACACCAATCATAGTCTTCTTCCTTATTTAAGGTAGCTGTGACACTTCCATAGCCTACAACTTCATTGGTGGTAGTTAGCCACTCGATCTTGTCTATGCAATAGAATGCAAGACCTTCTACCACTTTCCCCTTTGTCATTTCCTTGTAGTCTATTCAACCTTTGCAACCAGTGTCTATGATGCGAATGCTACCATATGTGCACACTTTGGCCATATCATAGCCACACACAAGTCACTTTTCTATCATTCTAGTCATATTAGTCCCACCTCCAACAATAGCTCCAACCTCAACTACATGGTGGGTAGAAACATCTTTACCTACTATTCAATTGTCCCAGATGTTGTAGTACACATAGCAGCAAATGTACCAAGTGTTACATATGGCACAACCTACTACATGGCTATGGGCCACTTCGACAACAACACAACCAATGCAACCCTCTGCAACATCCCCAAGTTTGGACCAAGCATTCTAGCTTATCTAAACTCTCACTGAGGAGGTCAGGTGGCTTAAGGTAGCCAACTCAGAGACAATACATGTAATGGACTTCTACCAAGATGATCTCATTAGCCCTACCATTCCTTTGCTTACATTGCCTCTTGGGATCCAACTTCTCCAATTCATGAAACACAATGGTGAGGGTGAGCCAAACGCCTACTTAGTCACTTTCCATTCTGAGTCCTTATTACTACAAGTGTGGCCACACACAATTATCCATGTCTTTGCCATGTCTTTGATTGAAAAAACTTTATATTGTTACTGCGTGCTTCCTCAAGCATCCATTTCAACTCTAGAGGAGTTGCTAAGCTAGTTTGTGACCCACTTCAGGTATGACTTGAAGCCAGAAGCCACATTGGAATAGCTCATGAATGTTAAGTAAGAAGCATTAAAGCCAATGCAAAAATTCATACAATGTTGGAGCGTCTCTATAAATGAGATTCATGATCCAATCACTGAAACACACTTGTTGGCCATGTTTAAAGGTGTAGTAAATGATTTCATTAAATCAAAGCTATACTATTTAGCCTTGCATTCCCTTAGCCAAGCTTTCACTCAAACAAAGAGCATACAGGATGCAACAGAGGCCAACAAGGATCTAACTTACATAGCCTACAAGAATTTGCATGCAAAGAGAGACAAGGAAAAGGGGAACGCCATGACAACCATCATGGTGGTTGTGGCTAATGAGGCTAAGCCCAATAGCAACACCAAGCAAGCAACTAAGGCACCTAAGGCCTTGGCCAATAGCAACAAAACATTGGATTTTGGCAACATGGGAACCAACCAATCCACATCATCAGTGGCCATAGGAAAAGCTTCCCCAAGGCCAAACTTAGAGCACAAGGATTGCCCAAAATATACCCCTTTATCGATCAAGCCATTAGAAATTTTGGATCAACTTCTTAGTGCTGGGTGCATTCAGTGCAAGAAAATGTTAGAGGATGCTGGAAAATGCCATGAGAGATACTACAAGGTCCTTCAAGACCCCTCTATGACTATGCCAAATGAGCCTTTGGTACCCAAAAATTTTAGACTGGACCGATTTTGCAACTACCATCAGTTGCATGACCACGACATAGATTATTGCCTAGCGTTGAAGGATGATATCCAATGCATAATCGATTAAGATAAGCTAGTCCTTGATTAAAGTAATCTTGTTTGGCTAGAAAACCAGTCCATGAATGTCTATAAGGACCATTAAAATCTAGTAGTGTAGGATATGTCATTAATTCTATCAACGTTGATGATGATGCAGATCCAATACATGAACCATTTGTGGTCCATGTGCCTTCTAGTGACATTGAAGACTCAGCATCAACTAGGCTATAGGTCCCCTTCATCATTAAAGCACCACCTTGAGCACTAGTAACATCCTTCATGGTTAGAGCCCCACAACACATTATGGCAATGACCCAGACACATTTTTTCATAAGGGTGTAAACATGTGCAGATCTCTCATCTGCCCAAGGTCTGGTGGAGAGGACTGCATTGTGACCTACCTACCCAAAGAGATGTGATGAACATTTGGCTGACAAGATGGCTAGGGAACACACTAAAGTAGCTCCACCTAAGCCTACCCCCCTGTTAGCCATTCTCATGGCCTTATCATCTAAGGCCACGAACATAGACAAGCACACACAACAAGTAACCACTGAAGCTCAAAGGCCCACTATTCAACCAAAAGCCAAATCTTCTCCTCCTTGGGAAAGCTATCTCTTAGGATGTGTGGAGGAGATAAAGACCACTAAACAACTAGATGGTGGAAAAGATTTTGTAGATGCACTCGCATAGGTCAAGCAGGCTCTAAAACAAAAGAATACAAGTTTAAGCCTATATGATCTAATTATGACCTCTCTTGCCCATTGTGAAGCATTGGTTCACATGTTGACATCCATTCCTATTAAGGAAGACATGCCAATAGAGGAAAAGGCTATCCATGCTTTAATGATCCTTCTTGCAACTGAAGAACCATGGTCAATACTTTTGACATTTTGCGATGAAGCACTCAAAGTTGACCTTGATAAGGGTCAAGTAACTACTGCACCCATGTTCATAATAATTTTCATGGATTAGTATAAGATTCATAGGATGCATGTCCATGATGGGGCAACAACCAACATTATCCTATTCCCCGTTGTCATTAAGCTTGGCCTGGTCGATCAAATTAGGCCAACAACAACAACATTTTTAAAGTCTTTCAATGAAACATGCATGGTTTTCAAGGGAACAATCACAATTGATTTCATGGCAACAGAGAAATTCGCCACTAATGTAGAGTTCATCATGGTTGAAGAGATGCCCAAATTCAACCTAATCTTAGGGAGATCATGGTTAGCCCAACTAAGGGTTGTCTCTTCACCAATCCACCAAGAGATCTACTTACCTTATGAGGGTGGATAAGTGGTGATCTTTGGTAACAACATAGCCCCTCGGACCATCAACAATGTAGACACTAAGCAAGTGTTGGAGGTAGAAATCTTCAAACACACACCACCTATTTACAATGAAAGTCGATGTTGTTCAGCCAATGAACCAAGAAAATGAGTGGCCTCCATGAGGAAGCTCTATGGATGGAATTACCTTTTGTATGATAGATGATGGCCTAGGGGAGTACTGCCTAGTGCCTTCTAGGACTTACACATCACCTAACCCACATCAAGTTAGGAAACATCTACGTAATTAGGGCATGTCCCTAACTTGCTTGCCCATATAACTTGTCTTTAGTCCCTTATGTCTATATATTTTTAATTTGTGTTATTTTTTCTTCTTGAATTAGTTATTTGTTCATTTAGCCACAAAAAAAAAACAAACAAAAAAGAAGAAAACAAACAAAAGAAGAAGTGGGGCCTAAAATGGCTTTAAACTAGCAAGGGCCCAAAATGGCCTTAAACTAGCAATGGCCCAAAATGACCTTAAACTATTGCATGGGGCCCACAAGGGGTCTAATTATATCAACAAAAAATCCAAAGTAAGATCAACTAAAATACAAGCTAAAATGATACCACTAGAGATAGCTAAATATTGTCCCTTTCATTAAACCATAAACAAAATACATAGTCTAGGATTACATGCACATCAAAAGATACAAAAATTTCCCAAAAATAGGGCTATATCTCAAATTTTTTATTAATGGGAAGCTAAGGCTCTTCCCATCCATCTTTATTTGCTACTCCATTGGGTCCTACATCTTCATCTGGATCCTATGCAAAAAAAAAAGACAAAAAAATAAACCAATCAATAAAGAGGATAACATGAAAAATTAATATGAAATAGATAGTAATAAAGTAAATGTAACCAACCTGAGATGGGCTTGCATCCATGTCTAGGGGCATCCTATTGAGGCTAGCCTTTAGGCGTTGGAGCATCTCTACCTTTGACATGTGTGCCTAATCCTCCTCTCCCAAATCAATGCCTGCAAGGGTTTTCCCTTTCTCCATGGCTATCCATATGGGTGGCACTAGAGAAAATGTGGTAGATATAACCTCTCTAGAAGGAACAACAATTTTCCTCTCTGGGGACTCACTAACCACCAAATGTTTTGCAAACCTTTTATAAGCCTATGTTACACCGATGGTGTCAAGGAATATGTTGCGACATTGGCACTTCACAAATTCATTCCTGTATTTCTTACAATAGGCTATACATTCCATCTTGTAATGGTACTTATGGTTCTTTTGAGTCTATCCCCACTCATATACTTTGGCGCTATAATCCTTCTAGTATTGGTTCTTCTGAGCCAATAGGTCCATCTACAAGTGTTGCTTAATAACCTCATTCTTGCCCCTAATGGCCAACAAATACCTAACATAGTCAATTTTAACCATACACTAGTTTTCACCTAATATATCGTGGGCTACCAAGAAGTCATACCACTACTAAAAATATTCCAGTTGAGCTGCCTAGTTCACCTTATGCTCTCAGAGCTCTTGTACTTGTTTCTAGAGCTTCTCATTCATGTGCCTACACTCCCACAATGATCGTGCCAAGTGCAATGCACACTTTTTTGCCTCATCATATATATGATGAGGCACATGTTCTACCTTAAGAGGGAACTCAAGTACCACATCAACTTGGACCTCCCTTCATGGGTCCCACTTGAGTTGTGAGCCTATTACACAAAAAAGGGGAAACATTAGTTGTAAGAAAACTACATAGCAAAAGAAAAAATAAAAACAACAAAAACATATCTATATTAGGATCTATCTATTTTAGATAGTCAATCATGTCATCCACTATGCCTTGCATGAAGGCAAACTTTTCTAGAGTTTCTGCCCACGGTTGTGAGTAGAAAGTGGATGTAGATTTAGGATGCTTAGCATAAGCATCACCTGATATAAGACAAATCATGTTAGGCTTGTTAAAACAAAACATAAAAATATGAAAATGATGTAAAAAAAAGAGAAAGAAGAAGAAGAGGAAGCATAATGAAAATGGTAGTGCAAAGCCCCTATCTAGTAAACCCTTAAGGGTGAGAGCAGGGGGATTACCCACTTGCATGTCTTCAAATAAGTGATCAAAATCACCATCCTCAAATTGCAGCCCCTTCTCTTTGAGCTACCTCAAAACTTTGACAACATCTTAATCTACCATATGTCCCTTGGACTGACGGACATCCTCCTCTAAGGGCTCCTCTTCTATGGCAAGGGCCTCCTTGCCTATGTTTCACAAACCTAAGTTAGAGAATTTCTTCAAAAAGTAATAATATATATAAAGAAAAAAAGGAAATACACTAAATAATGTATACTTATCGACAAACTCTCATTGTGTGTTGTTAAGTCTGAAGTGTAGCTTCTTGCCCCTTTCCTCAATTTCCTACATGGGCTCCTTTGTGGGGTGAGGCTTTTTGATCTGCATCTTCAATCTCACCATCTTAGTGATAAGTCATGCCCCCCTCACTATGTTTCCTATGTTGATGGTAGGATCCTCTCAAGAACTATCAAGGACATGGTAGGATGGCCCCATGTGGCCCTTGGTGGTCACTAAAAGGGACTCACCAATAGCCTCTAGGGGGTACTATGAGCGTATCGTATTAAATCAATGCTGGATCCATTGCTTGGATATCTAGGTGAAATATTGCACCATCCATATCCCATTCTCATAGACTACTAGGAATTCCACAAACCTTCACAGGCATGCTACAAAGAAGGAAAAATGTATATGAGAGCATGCCTCAAGATTGCTGCAAAGTTTGATTATTTTGGCTCACAGGCCATCAGCAAAGTATTTGGCCTAATTGTATTGTATCCCTTCCTCTATTACATCCCTCATAACCCAAGCCTACTCTATCCTAAGGCCCTTTCCTTTGGGAAAGCATCTTAGGAAATGCATGAGCCTGAAAGATGGGATAGAGGTGTTGGGCCATCAACAATTTTACCTGCTTCATGGGTATACCCTTGTAGCCTTTCTTAGTGTCCAACCACTCTTCAATGTCCCCTCTATGGTTTAACTCTTTTTTAGTCTTCTCACCTATAGGTAAACCTTTACAGGGGACACCAAAGAGGTCTGAAAAGATGTCATCCATGATCTCAAAGACCACCTACATGTTGTGAACCCACGTGTGGAAATGGTCAGCACTCTTCATGAAAGAGGCAACAAAGGCAATCATCTTTGCTATTAGGATGCTTGGGTTCATGGCCAAGAATAGGTCTAGGAGCTCAGCTTGTTGAAGATTTTGGATTATCCTTACTGGGGCCTCATGGCACAACCAGCACTATGAACTATCAACCTTGTCATACTTGAAAAAAAGATTGGCCTCAGTGCATCATGAGATAATCACTATGACCTCCTTGGACTTGGCTATGGTTACAGTAAATAAAAGTAGAATCAGAAACATGACGAAAATGTAAAACTAAAAAATGAATGAAAATAAATGGATGATACAACTTACATGGCATAAATGGTGTGGAGAATGGTGATATTGGGACTAAAACTTCTTCTACACTGGGTATCCGGGATGCCCACTCAACATCCAACTAGCCGAGGTCTTGGCACTTCACATAAGATTTGGAGTATCTAATAGGGTAATCCATCATATCCGCCCCAATTTTTCCTATGATGCCAACACACATGTTTTCAGTGTATGAGAACTCTTGTAGGGATATTTGAACTAGGGCTAATATCCCTTCTCCATCATGAAGGTTGTTTTCATCAACCGAAAATCTGGCAATAAGCAAAAAAGTAGTAATCATTCTAAGTCATGAGATAATAGGTGTAAAAAAATCACAATAGGGCTCACCCTCTAGTGCAATAAACTATTCTAGGTGGGTTCTAGAAGGTCATGCCCACTTGATGGGCAAGGAATATAGTGTTGTATTTATGATAACACTAGAACTCAAGCATCTCCCAGCTCCAAGACAATAGCCTGAGGCCTCTTGGATGTTGGCTTAAGCTCCCTACCACTTCACCTTTAGTAGGTTGATTTGACATGAACTTTAAGATGCCCTAGTTTGCCCTAGGCAGCAATGTCTCAACTAGGATACCTATTGCTTCAATGGACAAATGTGATCATATGATCACACTGAAGTGGTGAAGTAGGAATTCTAAGAATTCCTATACACCCGCTCAAAACTAGACTACCTGGTATCCTTTGTGTGCATGTGGTGTGGGGGACATTTGACATGGGATGACTCATACAACACAAGATCACCACTAGTTCAACAATAATGAGGGCAAGTTTCAGCAAGACCTTGTAATACCGCAGTAACAAAAGCATCAGTATTGGAAAAGGGTAATAAAAATAACAAAAGTAATAGATAAGAAATGCATAAAATAATATTAAAAAAACTAACATTTATAGGTTTTTTGAATGTTACAATATTAAGAAAAAACTCAAAAAAAATTAACAATTGGTCATGCTCCCTGCAGAGCATGACATTTTCCAAGTAAATTTTTCTCTAAGTGTTTGTCACACTGCCAGGGAATGTGATGATAATGGAACAATTGGAAAAAATTTTGAAAATTTTTCTAAGTACTTGTCATGCTCCCAAAGCACATGACAATTGTAGACTGGTAAAAAATTTTGAAATTTCTTCTAACTATTTGTCACACTCATAGGGTACTCGAAATCCTTCTAATGTGCTATGCTAATGGTACACATAAAACCCTTGTTCTATCCCACGACGTGGAATGTTACAAAAAATCTTAGCCCATCCCATGGCACTGAATGCTTAGAAACCCTAGGCAAAACCCTTACCTAGCACTATGGTGCAAGATGCCCCCTAATCCTTTCTCCAAAGAAAAGAAAAAGGAGGAAAGTAAGATCCATGGCATGCACTCCCTCCCTAGCCATGGCATAGTGTTCATGGCAGTGGTGGTGGTCCCTATGCATGGAAAATTTCCTTTCAAACCCCCAAAACTCAAAGCGTAAATGCATAAGAAGTAGGGAGGAATTAAAAACCATGTGTAGCATGATGGCCTACTTGGAAAATGGCATCTCTTAGCACTCCTCAATGCATGCCTTAGGAAGATTCCATAGGATGCGCTTGCCTTCATCAACATTGTCAAAGCTAGGGTCTCTATGCTCACTCCTAGGTGCCATCTTCTTATTGTCATGCTCTAGCTTTCCTCTATGGATGCTACACTCTACCTTGGCCACACTATGCTTGGATGATTGTTGGCTCTAATGGTGAAAATGACAAGTTTACTATGGGAAAAACCTCTATTTATACCCTTTAGGATCAAATGACATGTCACCCTCCTGGGATGTCCTATGTCCCATGCGTAATGTGGGACACTGCATGTCCTGCACATAACGCAGAACATCCCATGTCCTACGCATAACACAGAACATCCCATGTCCCGCGTAGCGTAACACCCAAAGTTAGAAAAATTTTCTAACTTTTTCAGCTTCTTATAATTAGAAAACTTTTTACATTTTCTACTTGCTCGATAAACATTTAACTTGATCCCATGTTTCAAACATTTCAAGCTTTGCTTAGACTTACATCCCACACATAGCCTATGGTCCGCTATGATCTTAAATTGGCAATTTTGTGAGCAATCAAGGCTGCAAGAAAGAACACAAAAAATAATAAAATATACATACATAAATCACTTTAGATACTGCATAGTTAATTCTCATAGCATTATTTTCCTTATTTTATGCATCTTGCTTTATTAAAACAAGTTTCGCTTAACATTTTTATAGTTAATTTGTAGGATCTTTTAAAAAATGAACACATACGAGAGTCTTCATTCATCCTTAGCCTTCATTGGACCTTATGGAAAACTCATGAGATACATAAACACAAAAATTTTGGACTTTGAACCGCTTACCTATGAAACCAACATAGTATTCATAGAGATGTCACTAGATTGGCCAGAACATCTAGTCCAAGCTCTAGACTTAGAAGCAGGTGACATGACCGAGGATCCCCTCATAGAATTCCCTATAACAACATGCAAAGGTAAGACAAAAACATTGAAACTTAGCTTCTTAATTGAGCCTCAAATCCAAAAAAGCATCTTTAAAGTCCTTAGTAACAATCTCAAGGCATTCAGATGGTCTTACAAGGACATGTCAAGCTTAGACCCACGTATAATATAGCATAACATTATCCTAGATCCATGCATTAAACTAGTTAAACAAAAGGATCATAAAATTAAGCTTGAGGTCACGTTGGCCATTTGCGATGAGATCACTAAGCTTTAGAAAGCTGATTTCATTTAGGTAGTTGACTATGCAAACTGGGTTTCAAACATCATAGTTGTTACGCATTTTCATAGACTTCTAGGACCTAAAAAAGGTAATTATTAAAGATGATTTTCCATTGCCTAGTATTGACCAACTCATCGATACTATGGCCAATCATGCCATGTTATCCTTCATGGATGGGTTCTCAAGGTACAACCAAATTTTCATTAACCCAGAGCACCAACTTACCACTATTGACCTCCTAGGGTACAATTTTTTATATAATAATGATCTTTCGACTAAAGAACACAGGAGAAACATATCAACATGCAATGACATACATCTTTAGTGACTATCTATTAGAATTTCTTAATGACTACATTGACGATATAGAGGTTATGTCCAAAATGGCTCATGACCACGCAAATGACTTGGACCGTGTGCTCAAACATTGTCATAGATATGACCTTAGGCTTAATCCCAAAAAGTATGTCTTTGTCATCAAAACTGGTTGCATGTTAGGCTTTGTGGTATTGAAAGGAAGAATACGTGTAGGACCCAACAAGATCAAGGCTATCACCAACATGGCACCACAAGCAAACCTTAAAGAGTTACATAGGTTACAAGGTAGGATACAATTCATACTTAGGTTTATTGCAAGGTTGACTAATAATTTACAACCAATGCAACATTTTCTTAAAAAGGGGATCAACTTTGTGTGAACAGCTCAATTCCAAGAAACATTTGACAACTTCAAAAAGGAGCTAGCTCAACTTCCAATAGTCTATCCTCCGCAAAGAGATAAACCCTTTTACATTTACCTTGCAACCTCAGACATATCCATTACTTCCTTGCTTTGTCAAAAGTGAGATGATGGCTCAGAGGTTCCTAATTACTACTTAAGCCATGCGTTAGTAGCACTCAAGGAAAAGTATAACAATGTGAAGAAAAATTGTCTCACCTTAGTCTTTGTGCTTAAAAAGTGGAGACACTACCTTTTCTGCAATCAAGTTAGTGTCATCTACAAGAGCAATGTACTTAGGGCTATTACAAAAAACATATATGAAAGTAGTAGAATAGCAAGGTGGAAGGTAATAACCATGAATTTTAACCTATACTACATAGTGCAAGCATCCACAAAAGGTCAAGGAATAGTTGCATAACTCATGACTTCACCCATAGATAATCAAGCAATGATAGATCTAGAATTCTTGGATGAGGATGTCAATAGTATAAGCCAAGTACTTGCAAATTTTGAGGCCATTTTGTACTTTGACAATGCTTTGACCACACAAGATGGTAGTGCCACTACCGTTATCACATTCCCCTCTGGGGTGATCCAATCCTTTGCATATCACTTTGTATTTCTTTGTAAAAATAACATGGTAGAGTACAAAGGTCTCCTTAGAGACATCTTAGCAGCTCAAGAGTTAGGAATCTAAAACATAGTAGTCTAAAGTGATTTGCAACTAGTTATTAACCAAGTCACAAATGTGTACGCTTGTAAGGCATAACATCTACAACCTTACTATGATTTGGCAAAACAATTGCTTCAACAATTTGCAGCCATAGATGTCCAACATATCCCCTAAAATGAAAATGCCATAGCTAACGCACTAGCTACTTTAGCCTTAAGCATAGCATCAAACATGTTTTCCACTTTGCCTGCTTCAATAATGGATTGCACTAAACTTATAACTCATGTAACAAGCATAGCATCCATAAGTACAGCTCATGCCTAAGAGTGGTATGATGATATTAAGGCATACCTCCAATACGAAGAGCCCCCACAAAACTTAACATTTACCCAAAAGGAAGTAGTATGAAAATGATCATGGTAGTACATCCTCGTAGGTGACAGTAGCTTATGTCATTGATCTTATGATAGAATATTTTTAACTTGCATTAGTGGCAGTGAAGCACAAAAGATCATTGACCAAGTGCATGAAGAATTATGTGGGTGTCATATAGCTCCTAGGGCAATGGTAGTAAAAATCATATGTCTAGGCTATTACTAGCCTTACATGTAGTGTGACTACATCTCCAAGGTTAGGACATGTGATCTGTGTCAGCGGCATGGGAACCTAATGCATGTGTCACCTACCAAATTGCATACTACATAGATCATGTGGCCATTTCAATGTTGGGGGTTGGATATCATAGGGCCTATAATACCTAAGTCTTTAAGAGGACATAGCTTCATCATTACTGTAACTAAGTATTTCACAAAGTGGTTTGAAGCTATTCCCCTTAGGAAGACAACACTATAGCAAGTTTGCAGGTTCATTCTTGACAACAGAGTGACCTGATTTGGTCTCTCCATGACTATACTGATAGAAAATGGACCACAATTTAGTAGTGTAGAAACCAAAGCCTTCTGTGAAAACCTTGGCATTAAGCACTCTTTTTTATCACCGTACTACCCTCAGGTGAATAGTCAAGTGGAGGCTACGAACAAGGTCATCATCAATCTTCTGAAGAGGATGCTTAACAATAGCAAGCAACAATGGCATGAACAACTAGTCTATGCACCATGGGCCTACCACACGACATGTAGAACTATGATAGGTAAAACATCATAGTCTTGTGTATGGATATAAGGTAGTGTTTCCTCTTGAATTACAAGTCCCATCATTCCGCATGATCCTCTCGAACTTCATTGATGAGATTTAGAACAACGAGTTGAGAACCATCAACATCGACTCTATAGAGGAGGAGCACATACAAACACTTGATCACATCAAGTGGTATAAAGAGAAGCAATGGCAAAAGCACTACCACAATTAGCATCAACACCTAATCAAGAAAGGGGACCTAGTCCTCAACGTCATTTGCAAGCCCGTGAACAAATTCTCAGCTGACTGGAAAGGGCCTTTCTTGCTCACCAAAGCATATGACAATGGAGCCTTCAAGCTTGCTGATCTAGATGGAAATGAGTTTTCCAATCCTGTTAACCAATCATACTTGAAAATGTACTATAGAAGACACGTAGTATTACATCAACGACAAAAGCAAGGTAAGCAGACTGTCCACTATGGCGTTAAATTGGCATAGAACATCCACTATGATGTTAAACTAGCATAGACTATCTACAGTGATGTTAAACTGGCATAGAATGTCCTTGGGCTATGATGTTAAACTAGCACCCATAGCATGGTCTGCTATGACCTTAAACTGACTATCCACCATTCGCTACAATGTTAAACTAGCACAATGGTCTACTAGGATCTTACACTAGCACATCATGATTTTCCTAGACCTTAAACTAGGAACATGGTCTGCTAGGACCTTAAATTAGCACAATAAGTGATCTAATAAGACCTAAAACTTGGTTTGCAATTTAGAGCCTACAGTTCAACATACATAGTTCTATGAACAAGCAAGCGAGAATACTTTCAATCTTCCATCTTCTATCGCCTACCCACACATCTTAGGTAGAATGGGATGGGGTGTTCTAGTTCTAGAATGAAGATCACATCATCAAGGAAAAATCCTCTGGGACATTTGCAGCATCACTATCCCTAGCATCTTGTTGATCTTCCAAAGATGTCATTTGACATCTTACTAACTTTCCAGAGCTACCACCACCGCCGCCAATCATTTTGGCCATAGCTCTCACTGTTAGCAGCATTTGCTGGAGTCCTAGTAGTACTGTGGCCTAGCCATAACACTACCATCTTTTGGCCCTCAGCATTGCTTGAGCCTGGAAGAACGTCTAGTAGCATGATTCTTTGCCATGTTGCTAGGTTTTCTAGCTCCTTTCTTCAATGAGAACTCTTGAGCACTTGCATCACCATTGCTCCTAGCCACTTGAGTGCTCACTTCTAGTGTGGCTACTAGAGTTTTCTAGCCTAGCACCACTAATGCCTATACTAGCCTTCCTATTTTGGACATTGAACACAATTGACACAATAGTCGTAGCACTTACAATGCCCCAAGCAAACGGGACTTCATCCTCATCTCACATGGTGGTTTTTTTTCTTGTTTTCTCTATGTTGTGTTTGGAGGGTGAAGCTTGGGTGGCACCATTCAAGGGTGCATTTCATAACAATAGCAAGGAACTGCATTGTTTTGATGTGTCTTCTTTGGCTCACCTAGCTACTTAAGAGTGCACATCCCTACTATCCCCTCAACCAAACTAACCTCTACCTCTTGATCTTGCAATCTCCCTTGCAAGCTTCCTCAATGCATATGAAACCCTTTGCTATAGTTAGCCACTAAACCCATGATGGACATAATGTAACTCGTCCCATGGGGAGCCTTTGTGGGCTGGTCAAAGCCTGAAACGAATATAACACAACTCATCCTGGGGAGAAAACACCAATACTACAGATGCGATGTGGTTGCCTCTAAGCAAATGTGGCACATAGTTCACTCGACAATACAAAAGCAAAAAAAAGTGAAAAAGAAAAAGAAAAAAAGGAAAGAAAGCAAAGAAAAATAATAATAATAAAAGAAATAAAAAAAGGAGAAAAGAAAATGGGATGATTCAAGTGCCCAAGTCAAATGGCATAGTTGTCGTTTCACAACTGGTCTGGCCTTGGATCAACTCTCTCACAAACACTCTAACAAGAGGTCAAAAACCAAAGGGTAAGCCACCTCTACATGATGACTCCTTCACAAGAACTTTGACAAGGGATCATGCTTTTTTGATAAGCCATTGTGGTGTGTCATCCTACAATTATCCTCTTCATCCATTGTCCCTTGACCCATCTCCCTAACCTATTCCCTACCAATACCTCATTCTCGTAGCACACTCAAGTACAATGAAGCATTGTCTAAGTAGGCATTGACAAATGGTATTGATGTCATGTTCATCGTGGTGTTTCGTATTCTTTTTTAATGTATCTCGGGCCACTCCTCCAAACATCAACAAAGAGGGGCCAATAAAACACCAACAATTTTGGGCTTCTACAGTTCCATGGAAAATTTGTCTAAGTGTCAAAACTTGGGCAAAATTTTTCTAAGTTTGGTGTCATGTTGTGCAACGTAGATAGCGTAGCACACTAGAATTCCTATTATTTGCAAAATTTTTCTCTAAGTCTACCTGCTATGATCTCTAGCATAGCCAGTGTAGCACACACTTCCATGACCAATCTACATAAATGTCAAGCTAGAAGTGGTCAAGATCTACTTGGTATGGACCAGATAGTTTGGAAAATTTTCTATCTCTCTAGTTGTCAAGCTTGTTATAGTCTTTAGCTCTCCTAGCTTGACACATGTCCTAGTTGCTAGTCCATCCAAGTACTAGGCTAGAGGTTGTCAAAAGTGCTTAGGATAGATGAACAATTTGGTAAATTTTCTACCTTTTGGGCCTATCATGCTATGCTATGTTACACAGCATAGCCAGCGGGACATAGGTTTTAGGACCAAATTTTTCTGAGTGTTGGACAAGAACTCTGTCAAGCTATCTAAACATGGAAGATGCATTTGGCAATTTTCTGACTTTCAAGATTGCTGGTCCTACTATACCCTAGAATGTGATCAGTGTGCCATGGAGAAACATTGCAAATTTCATCAAATCTTGACAAAGTACTCATGCTATGCTCTGCTATGCTGCATAACATAGACAATGTGACAAGTCAAAATTTGCAAAAGTTTTCTAAGTGTTCACGCTACGCTCCATCATGTCGTGTAGCGTAGATAGCATGACACTTGGGAAATGCCTCCAAATTCCTCTAGAAGCTCCAAGAACTCAACATCAACCTTCATTTTAGCTCTGATATCCCTTCAATGACCAAGATCAGTAGTTTTCTTTACTTTTGCACCTTCCATTGATCCCCAAAATTATTCCTATGCTTGATCCTTTATGAACCATGATTTTTTAGGCGTCGATATCGGACCTACAATATTAGATCCACAATATCAAGTATGCGATATCGTGACCTAAATAATGATATCAGATACGCAATATCATGACTCTTGTGTGGGCCTAAAAATACACATGTGGACACATGGGAAAGTTAGTTAGGAATTAGTTCTTAGTCGGCTTGTTTTTCAGTCATTTTTTAGTTCTTCTCAACCCTTTTTCCCAATGCATGCCCAAAGTGTGGTGATTGTAGTCATACGACACCTTTATTCGAGTGTGACGTGCTTGGACATACACATGACTAGCAATAAAGATTGAGATTACTTCATCATTGCAGCACTGACTTAGTTTTAGTTTAATTATTATTTATTACTTTTGTAATTAATATCTCTCACCCTCATTTCCTATCCCTATTATTAATAATGGAATGAGTAGGAATTAACCACGAGCATTTAAGTGTGACTACTTGGTAACCTAGTAGTGTACCTAAGACATGCGCTTGGTAATCCTAGTGGTAGTGGTACACAAGGTCCAAGATGTGTATGGATGATTAAGGAATAGATACTCATCACACTGAGGCTAGCTTAGATTCTCTTCTCCCATTTCCTTGTAGTTATATTCTCTCTCTCTCTCTCCTCCTTAGTCTAATTAAAGTTATTTTCCATTGCATCTAGGAGTAGCAATAGTTTAAAACCACATGCTACACCTCACTCTGGACTAAACCATATGTGACAACATAAATACTAGTCTAAGTGGGAAGACAACAAACTATGATCAAGTAACTATCTAGATACCACAACTAGCCCATCTATGAAGTTCGACCAGATCATGTGTGAATGCTCATATTCGTATGGTTGAGTGCAGGGGTACCTTTCCACTCATCATTGGCACCATTGCTGGGGACGGTGCTAGTTACTTAGATTAGTTACATCATACAATATCATTGTAACAAAGTATTCATGATATATCTTTTATAAAAAAAATTAATTTCAATTAAGTCACACATAATTCACAACAATGTCTCTCTCACAATACTATGATAATGCAACAACCAGTAAGGCAATTCATTGGAGAACCAAGGAATTATATGATGATGAAGACAAAGTTTGGAGTACTCAATCTGATGTAGGGATCTCCTATCTACATAAACAAAGACAACATCATCCCAACTTACAAACTCATAATCTACCTAGTGATGATGAATCCTTACTAGCCACTAGGAGCCTAGTGCATATACAAGAGGCTATTCGAACATCTCGCAAGCATCATAAGGAAATTTTTCTACCCAAGCTTGATTTAAATAACTTTCCCAAATTTTCATGAGGCTATGATTTATATTTGCAACATCATTTACAATCCTTCCATGATGCCTATGTATGGAAAAATATTGATAATGGGTGGAAAAAACTTAAGCTCTTTCCTACAACACTCGTTGGCCAAGAAAAAGTATGGTACAGGTCCTGAAGACCAAAATCAATTTGATGTTGGTTAACAATGGTAGAACTATTTAATGAAAGATATCAAACCTACACAAGAGTGTTAGCCTTAAAGAGAGAAATCCAAGAATGGAAACAAGGGCAACATAAACCCTTCGACATGGCCTTAGAAAGATACTATTCATTGTTAAACAATTTCCCAGACCATGGATTCTCCAAGGAAAGGCTAATGTATCACATCATGGATGGCCTCCATAATGAAACAAGGGAGACCCTAGGGATGTATGCTTGAGGTCAACTATATGAGCTATGAACCCATCAATTCTAGGATCTTATTAAGCAAGTAGCAAAAGAAGAAGGAGAAATGGCTAAATGAGAGAATGTTGAAAGCTCTCAATGGGACCAAAATATCAAATTAACAAAGGTCCATGATCATGAAGAGGAGAAATCAACTCACCTCAAGGAGGTGGAATCATCTTTGCCAATACTACAATCACTAGATGAAATTGAGGCAAATATCAATAAGATGATGGAATGGATGCATGAAAAATGTGGAGAATATACCAACACTATTAGAGGTAGAACCATGACAAACTAAGAAGCAAGATAGAACACCTTTAGACAATCAGAAAGAAGGGTTGAAGAGAATAAGAACTCAACTACTAATCATACATATCAATGTAATGTTTGCCTATACGATAACTCCAAAGGTCAATGCCCAATCTTGTCACATTTACATGAGTATTGGGAAAGAATGTTACATCCAAAGTTCATACAAAAATACTGTGTTCAATCACAGTGGCAAAAATCCTAGTTGTGGGAGAGGCCACCCTTAAACTGGTCACATCCTTCATATCATTTGAACCCAAGTGCTTATTAGGTTTAGCATCCTATTTCCCCAACTAGGTCAACATCCTCTATCTCACCACATTATTATCATTCTCCTAAGTACTATCAACCCATGATCTCTCCAAAAAAAGCACCACCTCATGTGCCTTACACTTCTTCTCAAATTCAATATTCTCATCCTTTATTTCCTTCTACATCACCACCAATAGTACCAAAAGGGTTTGCACCACAGCATCAAGTCACGAAAATTACTTGTGCTACTACTGTCAACAGTAGTGGAAATCCTCCACAACATTGAAAGCATCCCTTCTTTAGACATGACCATAGGAAGGGACCACACAGTTTTGAGACCACTACATCCTCCCACTCAGCACAAGTTCAACACTATGGTGCATCCTTCTTCTCAAATCTAGCATCTCATGTTACCTTATTAGGACCACTAATCAAAACTCCAACAACTATGTGGCCTAATGAATATAGCCATGTAGGGAGACATATCGATCCTCGCATACAATCTTATGGTTAAGGGTGCCATAGTGGGTCAACTCCATATCAATTAAACTCATCTTCTAACTTGTCCCACTATGTCAACTTTAATATAGTGTGTGCACCCCAATTTGGGTACATTCCAACCATGACATCAAAAGACACCTAGTCGTTTGGATATGACCAGGTCCCAATATTTCCAAAATTCATGGATCCAACCCTTCCATTTATTAATTCTCTCTATGATCAAAAGTTTAGTTATGGGGGATATCCCCCATTCTAACAAATAGAATTAATAAATGTTTTTCATTTTCTTCAATTTTACATTTTTTTGTTTTCTAGTTTTTCATCTTTCAATTTATTGTTTTATCTTTTTATGAGTAATCTCATCTATGAATAAAGCACTCATGTGACTCATTGGTTAAGGTGTTGTTCTTTACTATCAACTCTCAAGTAACTAATTATTTGGACAACAAACCCATCACATCCACCCAACCATTCTATTAATAATAGGTTCTACTCTGGTTATGATGATATTCTTGACATCATTAAAACTTAAAGTAATTTTTTTCTCATTATACCCAGAGCGAAGAAGGATGCACCAAGAGGGCATGGCTAGGGTGTGACATCAAGGGGACTTTTGGATTCTCTTTGGTGACATCTGTAGGAGTTATCATGCAACATGGATGTACTAAGATCCTTGTAGATCTAATGAAAATGGGAGTAAGAGTATTCAAGGCACCCAATAAAGAAACCCAATGCTATTCTAGGGGGGTCCCACTAGAAATACATGCACCCATGCCTGAAGGTTGGTAGCTTCTCTAGATTACACATCAAAGAAGAAAAATAGAGAAAGTGTGCCAAAGCGGCTAGAAAAAAACAAATGTGCCACAATGAAATTCCAAATCACTCCTTCCTTGAACAAAACGCCAAGTGATCGTATGCCTTGCTATCATGATGCTCTTATGGTTGTCCATCACTGAATGAACAAATGTGATGTCACTAATTAGAGGATGGACTTGGTCTTGATTTTGGAGTGACAAGCTAATGACACATTAATCATGCCCTACACTCAATATTAATTATGCCCTATGTTAGTTACCTCATGTCCCAATCTCTACAATACCTTCTACAATTTTCCTCATCTTGATGTCCATGTAATTGTGAATTGTGTCTTGTATAGCATTGAATTCATATCTCATCATAGTGGTATCAACATGTGTGTGTTTTGTTACATCGGTGTAGATTACATTTAACCCTTTCAGTGCCTACAAACATTTTCAGGGTGGTTACAAAAGGGCATTATAGGTTGGAACCCACTTTGGGGAGGACCCACTTACGTGACTTTTGTAATTTGTACTTGTTGCACACCACCACATCATGTTATACTCTCTGAGCACTTTATGGCCAACATTATTCTTTCCCTTATCATCCCTCTTATTCAAACATTCCTATGTACCAACACATGTCCTTTCTCCTCATCCTATTCATGAATTTTATTGCTAGATTCTACCCCATTATATCTTTTGTGCCTTTCGATCTATTCCATGTTACCCTAAACATCTCAAATTAACCTCAAATCCTTCATTTTTGGCCTTAGAATTTCACAAATTCATCAATTTTATTAAGTACCCTATTTTAAATAGGTNTGCATGTCAACATCATTTTCAACTATTCACATAGGGGGAGTTTTTCAAATTTTCTCCACAAACTTGCTAAATTGCGTGCCTCTCATCCAATCGCCCTAACTTAATTGTTAGCACTCCGATTTCCATTCCAATCAAACCTATCTAAGCCCAGAGTGTTCAATTTAGTCATGGGGGAAGGGTACACTCTCAGTTGTGCATAAATTTTCCAAAATTCATCATCACCCGAAGGATACTATAAAGGGTAATTGACCATCAAAATGTTAAACATGTTGCCAAAATCAATTTTATCTCTTCACCCATACCAGGAGAGTTAATTTTGAAGCCACCTAATCAAATTGGGCCTAAGATCAAACTTTTAGGGGACATTTCCATAAAATTTCCTAACTTGAAATCACACAAAATAAGAAACGAACCCATTAAAGGAAAAAATTAAGGTATAAATCAAATTTTGTAAGAAGACTTACTAATAATTAGCCCCGTATGATTGTAGATGGCCCCTAAATGTGGACATCAAGGAGGACCCTCACAAGGTGTGTCCAAATGACCAAGGAGAGGCAAAGACCAAGTGTCTCTTGAGGAACATGTAGAGAAAGAGGCACAATCATTCAACATTCATCAAGAGCCTCCTACTATTGTGTAATCAGGACAGGTGGAAGGAGGAGCAATTGAAGTGCCTAAACAAGGACAACATCTCACATTGTCCCTAGAATGCATGTAGGTAATCCATGAAATGTCCACATCAACAACTATGATCGTGGAACTAAACTTTGGACCTTTTGTGGAGTTTTCTCCTAAAGCTATTAGGGACCAACTTAAAGGGTTCCCATTATGGCCTATCCTCTCTGGAAGTGGTGCTTGGTACTTAGGAGAGATATACCAATTTTGGCACAATAAAGAAGAAGGCACCATAGTTGACATTGGTGGTGTGTCTATAGATTTTTCCACCAAGGCCATTTCAAAAGTGTTGAATCTTCATAATGTAGGGCCAAACGTTACTCACCTGCCCACTCACTCCACTATCAATGCATGAAAATTTTGGTTAAAAAGGGTGTATGGCAAAGAAGACAAGACATATGGAGAATTAACTCTAGAAGAAAGAATATATTTCAAGATTGGTACTTATCACATATTCCCCACAAAAGGATTGAACAGAATCTCCATGCATGTAGCAAAAGGAAGTACTATATTGATGGTCAAGGTTAATGCTAACTTACCCCACTTATACCTTATGGAGATTCTAAGGCGGTTTGAGAAATGCAAGATAGGGAAGTTTACATTGATGTACCCTTGTCTCATTAGGAAGCTATGCAAACATGCTAGAATTCTATGATACACCAATGACGTCCCTAGAAAAGCCCAAAATGCTTCGTTTGCTAAATTGCTAAAGCCACCAGCCCCAAGAAAAAGTGCTAGTGAGACACTAGAGCCAAAACAAGAATAGATGGTGGGGCCCATTGCAACTCAAACTATAGGTCCTAGCCAACTCCCAAGCATAAGGCCCCATCAACAACGAGAATCAGGGCCTAGCACAAGCCAACGAGACTAATTGCCACCACCGCTGTAGGATTATCAACTGTCAATGAGCCATCTCAAGGCCATCGTTGAGATGGTCAGTTGGGGAAGTCATGATGATGCCAATCTCTTCCAAGTCATTGACAACACCGTACAATCCAAAATTTCTATAGATCCCACATGGGGTGAGGTCTCCATTCAAATAGGAGAAGGGGAGACACATTGGTCACAATAGATTTCAAGGAATGCTACATATTTCCAAGTGCAATTAGAAATTAATGAAGGGATCATAGTAGTGGTCATGAAACACCAAGATGTAGTGGGAGCTATAGAAGTGGTCACAAACCACATCAAAGAGTCTTTCAATGTTCCTGTTGTGCCACCGATGAATTTCACGGGAGCATGCGATGCTCAAACTCTGGCTGATCCCTCAATGACTCCTACAGAGCATGAGGATGTCCTTGATCTATTGCTACATATAGGACAAGTAATGATGTCCTTGTTCAATTTCCCGAAATATGTCACAGCAACTCAATCAGACCTCATCTCCACCAAGGAGAAGTTGGTCATGGTATAGATCAGTGTTGAGCATGCGGAGGTAGAGTTGGAAAGACTCCAAGAGAAGCTCGTTGCCTTGCAAGCTACATAGTGGGACCCATCTCAATTCATTCTTCTAGACCAACTGGAATCTTTTAGAATCAAGAAACTTAATAAATTATTGGCAAATAATAAAAAGGTGGTAGAGGAGAAAGAGAAGGTCGATTGGGATGCTTTCAAGGCACAAATGCAAACATACATGCATGCCAAAGCACTCAAGGTCTTACAAGAAGAGAATAAATAGCTTTTCATGGAAAATCTTTGGTTGACCACTGTGGAGAAACAAAATAATGTTCTCAAAGAAAATTTTTAGCAACTACGAGAACCAGTTAGTCAAGGTCAACCAGGACATGAATCACTTGGTTAGAGAGAATCAAACCCTCTCAATGGAGAAGGTATGCGAAATCCATTAGAAGATGGCCATTGAAACAAGTGCATGGAAAAACGAGGCCAAGAGACATGAAAATTTAAAAGAACACTTTAGAGACTAGGTGGGGATGTACAAGTAATTCATTGAGAAAGAAATCCATATGGCTAAGGCCCACATTAATACCTTCAGTGCTCAAGACATTTTGGACACATCTGCATTCATCCACCAGCTAGAGCTAAAAGGCTAGGACTTGTAGGTACAAGATCTTATAGAGTACATGGAATTGGCAAACCTGTAGTATGCTAATTTAGCCATGTTAATAGCAGGACACCCAAGACCAAGTTGGAGAAGCAGGTAGCTACCACCTATGCCAAATATGAAACCAAATTTTCAGAGCATAAGAAAACATTGGAAAGGTTAGAAGTTGCAAATTCTAAGTTAGAGGTGGTTAAGGCCAACTACCAAAGGTAGGAAGATGTCATGGCAGACTTGGCTCAATGGCTTATTGATTACTAGGACTACAAGGATAAAGCTAGAGCCTATGAGAAGGAATGACAACTATTTGTAGCCTGGTACATCAAGGCAAATCAGATGTTCCCACAACTTCCATGTCCATGGGAAGTGCCAACTCTGTCAAACATTGGAGCATCAGCGTGGATAACATAGGACCCCTAAATTGAAGAGGAAAATCTCTAGGCACTCCTTTAGACCCACTATATCCCAAAACCTAGAGCACAAGACAAGGATAAAGTGACCTATGGAAGAGCCACCACCACCTAGAACCACATGAGTTCCAATAAAATTTTGTAATTAAAATTTTATGTTCATGTCCCAATTTTTTTGTATTCAATTCCCTACTATGGCATGAATAAATTCCTAGTCGGTCAATAATCCCATACCTATCCACTGTGTAATTAATTGGGCTTGTTCTTGTTTTTTCTAACTCGAGGAGAAGTTTTCATTTAGTCATGGGGGTATGATGAACCATGATTTGTTAAGCTCCAATATCAGACCCGTGATATCGGATCCACAATATCGATTATGTGATATCATGACCTAAATAATGATATTGGATACACGATATTGTGACTCCTGTGTGGGCCTATAAATACACATGTGGGCACATAGGAAAGTCAATTAGGAATTAGTTCTTAGTCAGTTAGTTTTTTAGTCATTTGTTAGTTCTTCTCAACCCTTTCTCCTAGTGCATGCCCATAGTTTGGTGATTGTAATTGTACGACACCTTTATTCAAGTGTGACGTACTTGGACATTCACATGACCAACAATAAAGATCAAGATGACTTCATCATTGTAGCATTCACTTAGTCTTAGTTGTTTAATTATTATTTATTTCTTTCATAATTAATATCTCTCACCCTCATTTCCTATCCCTATTATTAATTGTGGAATGAGTACAACTTAACCATGAGCATTTAAGTGTGACTACTTGGTAACCCAATAGTGTACCTAGGACATGCGCTTGGTAATCCCAGTGGTAGTGGTACTTGAGGTCCAAGATGTGTATGGATGATTAAGGAATGAATACTCATCGCATTTAGGCTAGCTTAGATTCTCTCCTCCCATTTTCTCATAGTTAGATTCTATCTCTCTCTCTCTCTCCTCCTTTGTTCAATTAAATTTATTTTCCATTGCCTCTAAGAGTAGCACTAGTTTACAACCACATCACACACCTCACTCTGCACGAAATCATATGTGACAACATAAATACTAGTCTAAGTGGGAAGATAGCAAACTGCAATCAATGAGTAACTATCTAGATACCACAACAGGCCCATTTGTGGAGTTCGATTGGATTGTGCATAAATGCTCATATTCATATGGTTGAGTGTAGGCGTACCTTGACACTCATCAACCCTACTCGGAAGAGGGGGAAGATGTAGTCCTAGAGTATAGACTCCAAGTTGAATTTGTTTTGGCATTATTTGTAGGTACATGATGATCCTTCAAACTCTAGCACATGCAATCTAGGAGGTGTGGTCATAGTTTGGTAGTTTCTGAGTCCCTGTTCCTATCCCATAGAGCATAACACTTTGAGCTTAACATTTCAAGCATAACATGTCAACTTGACTTGTCCATGCCCATGCTACATGGGACCTAGGCCACGTGGCATCCAGTTCACATCTCATGTCTACCCTAGCCCTATAAATACCCCAATAATTAGCATTTTAGAGGTTGGTCGACAAGATCATTTTAAGCATCAAGCATTATAGCACTCTTAGCATCTTCACCACTCTTACACTTGAGCACCCAAGCTTGAAAATTGGCTAAGTATTGTGACATAGTCTCCCTTGCATCCACATAGTGTGATAACTACCAACCCACTAGGTCCAGCCTCCTTTGCATCTACCAACACCACATCCATGATGTCCCAAAGACTATGACTGCACCGCTACACTAGCGTTGTGCCTGTCTAATGTCGTGTACTAGCTTCAAACATTATTCAATTAAACGTTGCATGCCCTGATCTTCGGGTAGTAAATTTCTCCACCCTTGAACTCTAGTTCTATATTCTCAACATTTGTTTCAAGTTTCTTAGCATTTACTTTTTGTCTTTCTTCTACTATCAATCCGTATTTACATATTCACGTTACATTACATTTTGTTCTTGATCATTGTCCCAACTCTTGCACAAGGCTCACTAGAAACTTCATTTACAAATAATTATTGGTATAGCATATAAGTCCCTTTCTGATCAACTATACCATTTGGGCACCTCATTTTTGTTTCACCCAACATTGCCCTCACACATATTTAAGGTTGGGTTGTACACTTGTGGACCTCTCGATGTTCCAACCACCAAAATTTTTGGATGTTACATTAGGGAATATAATGATATTGAACCATCGCTTTTTCAGAGTTTGACCCTTCCAACATCCTCTAGTGTGACTACAATCATTTATTAATATTAAGATACAAAACAACTAATGATTAAAATTGATTAAATTAGCCATAATCATAACTTAGTCAAGTGTAACCTTCCTAACGAGATAAGGAATCCCAATTATTTCACGTTACACAATAATTGCTAACTCATGGTCATGTTGTGATTATTGATGACATCAAGAACAAAATGATTGCAGGAAGGAGGACCATCTCAACTAAGGAAGAAATGACCCAAAACTAGAAGGGGCCAACAAGAGCAAGCCCAAGAACAAGTAGAAGAAAGCCATGCAATGGGATCACTTTGGGAGGATCTCAAAGTGGAATCTATTCGATAGATTCTCAAGGAAGAGGCTGCAATAGAATAATCACAACAAGGTGAGGCACTAGGGCCCATATCGAGACTTGAAGTCACACTAAGCCTACCTCAACAAAATCAGACCTCGTAATGTCCAATGCTTAGTTCTTTAGAAACTAAAACTTCAAGCCATTTTTAGAACATGTTCAAGCAAAGGTTAAGACACAATTGAAAACCTCTTCCATGTGGCAAATTATTACTTCTAGTGGGGAGTGTTAAATGAGAGAGACATATCTCTTTTGGAATAACAGATGGGTAGGTTCCACCATGAAAATCAAGGACATTTAGGTGTTTTACTTAGCTGAAGCCCTCACGCAGGCTCTTAAGTTGCTTGATTCCAGAACACAATTGGTATAGCTATCTTTGTAAGCTAACCCAGAGGCCAAAAAGGAGTGGACCTAGTAGTGTTATAGTGTCAACCATAAGGAGTTTGGTGCACTCACACCAACGGAGTGCATATACTTCAAGATAGTAGCCTGTCACCTCATTCTGATGATGAGGCTCAGTAAGGTAACTGGCTTCTCCACTCAAGCATGTGCCACTCTAAGTAGAAATGTTTTAGCAAACCTTCCATAATTAATCTATTTAGATATAGAAAAGCATTTCAAAGAAAATGAACGTGAAAGGAAAACCTTGTCTTTTCCATGTCTTATTCAAAAACTTTGCAAAAGGGTAGGGATAATCTCCTATGCAAATGGCATGATCAAGCATACTGTTATAGCCTCTTGGACCAAAATGATGAAGGATAAGACATTTGTTGTGTCTAAGGAAGAGGATCAACAACCACCACCTCCACCATGCACTCAAGAAACAACACCAAAGGCCCACATAGCCATTAAGAACTTATATGACATCTAAGAACAACTCTTGTGAAAGTAGGAATAGCAAGTAGAAACGAGTGGTGGAGACCCATTTGTATATCAACTTGTAATGAGTCACCTTAATGAGGTGGCTTAAACAATTAGTTAGATGGGGGGAGGTGGTCCAATATTCTCAACTCAATGAATGTAGCTGCAAACAAGATCAAATCCTAGTGCTTGAGAGGTGAGGATGTCTCTATCTCAACACCATCTATTCCCAAAAATCTTTGGGAATGTTGCCTTCTTCTCAATGCGCTTGGATGAGGGTGAAGGGGAAATTGTACTAGTGATGCAGCACCAAGGATAAGAGATAGCTATAGAAGTGGTTGTTGACCAAATCATAGAAGCACTTAACATACCTACAATGTCTATACCATACATATCTACACTTCAAGATGTGCAAATGTTTACAAGGACTATCAATGGAAGATTAAGTGCAATCCAACATGAAGAGTTGCTAGACTGACTAGTGGGGATCAAGAAATCAATTCTGGACATCTTTCATTTTCTAGGACAACATTATTGCAACCTAGTTGGAGTTGCTCGAGGCAAAGGAAAAATGTATCATCTTGGAAGGGTAACTTGAACTAAAGCATAAAACCAACACTTGGACATGAAGGTTGCTGAATTATGTGTCCACTTTATTGACCCTGCAATCCTCAACCCTACAATAACCAAAGATGAAACTTTTCAGTAGCTTCAAGAATGATTAAAATAAGTTGAGGAGGGAATGGTGATGTCTATCTTTAACCAATCTATGGTTGAAGTAGACACCTATTCAATTCAAAAGGACTTTGTTTAGATGCACCAAAAAAATGAAATGCTGATCATAGAAAACCATTACCTAGGAAATATTTATGCAAAAAAACAACAAATGCAAGAATTTATTCATTAATAGCAACAGCAACTATCCAAATCAAACATGGAATTGAGGAAATTGACAACAGAAAATTGCAATATACCTATGGAGGAAGTCCATGCCATATGCTAGAAATTTGTTATTGAAATTTTCACTTGAAAGAATAAGGCTCTCAAATTTGAGAAATTCAAGAATCACTATAGAGACCAGGTTGGCCTATAGAAGGAGGTGAATGAGAAGCATATCCAAATGACTAAGGCAAAAGTAAATGATGCCCTCCAGCAACTCCAATAAGGTAGAGAAGTATGACAACCTATCATTGATGGGATAGATGCCTATAACAAAGCAGAAATCTGCATGAAGGAGTTGCAAATCAAAGAAATAATAGAATATATGGAATTGGCCAATCTCTAGTATGCAAATCTAGCAATGTTGACTACTAGATGACTACTATCAAAACTTGAAAAATATATGGCTAGCTTGTACTTGCTATACAAGGCTAAGTTCAAGCAGCACAAGGACACCATGCAAAAGCTTGAGATGGCAAACACTATATTGAAAGTTCTCAAGGCACAATTCACTAATCAACAATCAATTGCCAAGAACCTAGCTAAGAGAATAAATGACTAGCAAGAGCTAAAAAACATAGTTAGGGCATTCAATATCGAACATAAATAATTCATTAGCTAGTTTGTCAATGCTAAGGAGCTATTACCACCAATTTCTTATCCTTGGGATGTGTCCATTCTAGTCCACATTGGCAAAGCTACATGGACCATGCACGATCCTAGGAGTAAAGAGAAAAAAATGAAAGCATTGTTGGATGCTTTCTGTTTGCCATCAAAAGTTGCAAAAGTAGCTAGATAGCCATAACAACCTTAATCGTCGCATGTGCCTGAAGCTAGATAAGATCCGTTAGAGCCTCAAGAGCCTCCACCACCTAGGATCATGTGATCTTTTTAATTACCTTCATACCATCAAAGGACATGTTGTCCAATTTTTATTCAATGTTCAATTTTGTGTTGTGAATACCAAAATTAGTAATTTTATTAATCCGTACACTTGGGTACTCAGTTTTGTCATGCAATTTTGTTGAGTCATGTTCTAGTCAATAATCCCATACCTTCCTAATTTTGTAAAGAACTCAAGGACGAGTTTTCATTCAATCGTGTGGATATGATGAGTTGTAGATTAGTTACATTGATGAGGCCTCATTGACTAGGCCCCATCAACACATCATTTGATGTGTTGACATTGCATAATCAACATAGGGTTTGTTCTTGCCTATACATATGTGCCAACCCACTATTTTTAGACATCATTCTATCATAGTTGTAGCAAAGCTCTTGTAGTTCTTTCATTCAAAATTTAAAATATTTTTTTGAGTGCCTACAGCAGAAGTCATTGAGTGTATGAATCTTTATTTGAGCACTGTTGTACCTGAGCATCACAATGTATGCAACAATAAAAATGAGTTTTTTGATAAACCTTGCAACATTCTCGATAGTTTAAATATTTTATTCATATATTTAATGCTTTTAGTCATTTATTCCATGTTTCTCAGTAATTAGGCTAAATAAATACTTAAGCACGATAAGCTAAATAGCGATTAAGTAAACACATAAGTACAAGTACTTTAAGCATGCGCAATATGTTTGGTAATCCCAGCAACGCTTAATGCTTGGTAACCCAATAATGTTATATGTGTTCAAGATGTGAATGGCAAGTGAGACCAAATATGTACGTTAGGACTAGTTACACAATAGTTAGTCAATTAGATTAAAGTTGACATTGAATTACTTTATTCCTTATCCTATTTATTTCAAGTATCAAAACAACAAAATATCAAATGATAAAATTTTTTTACCTCAATTACACTTAAACCATACCCTTGAGGTTCACAAGTGTAGTTGAGAAGACAATGAATGTTCTCAACACCTAGTTCACTTCCTAGAGAACTAGTGCATCAGAAAACTATAGAGTTCGTGGAATTCGACCGGATCGTGCGTGAATGCTTTGTGATTCATATGGTTGGATGTAAGGGTACCTTCACCGCTCATTAGATGTGTAGATATTTTCTAGTAGCAAGAGCATAACTATGGCATATCTTCAGAAGATAAATACCAACTTCTTTAAAATGTTGCTTTTCAGCTACAACTTCAAATAAAAATTCCTCCAAGTGAAAGTTGAATAATTGATTTATTTTCTATATTATTAATTTCTTTTTTATTTTATTGGCTCAAAGATGGGAAGTTTTTTATCTTTGTTGTTATTTATTCTTTAAATGTGATTGATGTATTCTTTTATGTTTAAAAAAAGTTTTCTCCCTTTTTTTACAAGTAATCCTTGAGTAAGACTGAAAATCGTAAAGGAGCTTCTAAATAAGGGCAAGACACAATCTTTTTCCTACCCCATATGAGAGATTTTTCAGAATTGGTTGTAATGATGAAAACTTAAAGAAGCATTTCAAAACCATTAGGCTTTTTCTTTAAACTCTCTTTGATTATATAATGCATTTTAAATTTTTTTAATATTATTATTCATTTTTTAAAGCCTAGATTTTTTTGAAAATCAGAAACAGGGTAAATTCACCTCCTCTATGAAAGTTAACCTTCCCATTTTATTTTCTGTATTATTTTTTTAAGGTTAGCTAGCGGGGTCAAAACAGTAACATGGCACACGGAATATTGAAACCGAAAATTTATTGAATAAATAAAACAACCGGTTCGAAAAGACTTTTTTAACCACTTTGTTATCCGTTAGGAATCCGACCCTATAAAAGTAACAGGCACCATTCGATTTCTTGGATAGCCAAAGTAACTTACATCGAAATTCGTCATAATCTACCGTTCTTGAGCTTCCAAATCTCTATCATATACCGTTTTTTGTGCTTCCGAATTTCTTTCATCTACCGTTTCATCTTCCGTTTTTATTTCCGCCATTTCTCCCTACGCTCTGGTTGCATTTGATCGCCCAGAGTCCGCCGGTGCCGCCATTGCAAATAACAGCGATTTGATGGTGGGGAACGTTTATGTGAAGGTTGGATGGGGTAGGAACATAACAATGGAAGATTAAATCAAGGTTGGATAGGCCATCGTAATCAGGATTCAGCTATAAAATCAAGATTCAGCTATAAATCAAGATTCAGATATTAATCTCTCTGGGATTCATGCCGGGCTTCATCAACGCAGCAGGGCTTTACCAGAATCAGGGCCATCGGTATTAGGTGCTTCAGGTTTTTGTTCAGGTCATGGAAGGATGAAATGTTTTGTTTATTTTAGTGATTGGGATGTTATTATGAGATAGATTGATTAGTCTTTGACCTTTGTTAGAATTCTTCATGCGTTGGTAAAACTTCATGTGTTTCGGCTTTACTTTCAAAATGGACAATTTGTATAAGGATAACTATGTGAATTCAATCCAATTTTTGACATATCTACTTAATTTTATGTATAGAATTTTAAAACTAAAACCGGATTTACCTTATTTTGCATCGTAGCCGTTCTTTTACAGATGTTTTTAACTAAAAAAATTTAAGATTTCATGGGGTTTCCATTAATATAATATCATGTTAATATATCAAATTTACCTCTGCATTTTGGCAAGTTTAGCAAGAAGATATAGGCATTAAATTTAAAAAAATTTAAGATTTCATGGGGTTTCCATTAATATAATATCATGTTAATATATCAAATTTACCTCTGCATTTTGGCAAGTTTAGCAAGAAGATATAGGCATTAAATTAAATTCAAGTTCTACTTATAATGTCTAAATAGATGGGCAAACTGCAAGAATATATCAGGTATGAGAAATCATACTCCAAAACTATGTACTTCAATTTCTTGTTAGCATTCCTGTTGCAGTTACCTGCATTGTTGTTGTTGTTCCAGTTCGGGGCAATGATTGTTGAACCTTGGTGCTCTGATCATGGCTTGGATTCTGTTTTTCGATGATTCCATGTATGATTAGCTTGATGAATACAAGTTTCTGCGCACAAGTAGGGGTAGCTTTTACCGATGCCAAGCTACAGTAACTCTCTCTCTCTCTGCCTGCAGTGGAGATTTGGTTGAATCCTGGAAGGAATGGGCTGGTGCAGGTTGCTTTTATAGTATGGGAAAGGTACCATTAAAAAGACGTTTTAAAATTAGTCTTTTATATAATAAATTTTATTTTGCAATTTTATCCAGGCTATTTGAAAAAAACTTAAATTAGGAAACTCTGGGCTGTAGCATGATCCTACTAGTGCAGTGATACAAGAAGGTAAATGTGATCCATTACAAGAACTATACAAACTATGTTAATATTTTAACCCCTTTCAACAAAAAACTTTTCCTACAACTGAATTTATGTTTATCTTTTTCCTTTTCAAAAAATTGTATATCACTTAAGTTTTGATATTGGTTGGCCAAATCCATCCTAAGCTAACATAAAATTAAATTGGATCAACTTTTTTCTTTTTTGAAGTCATGCTTTCATTAGTGTGGTTTGAAGTTAAGAAAGAGACAAGGGTATTCAAGCTTAGGTTTAAAAGTTTCATTTATGAAGCTTTCATGAAAATTGACATAATATAATGATTATTTTGTTAAATTTTTTGTGGAAAAACTCATGGGATTTAAGCGCAAAAAAAATAAAAAAATAAAAAAGAAGAAGAAAGAATTAGTTCCTATTTTTAGCCGTTTCGAATTGGTTAGAGTAGGGGACATGGGACCTACAATATTTTTTAAATAATATTTACCTTTAAGATATGTAATCAGATTAAAACTTTAAAACTTATTATTGCTCCCTAGAATTTAACCCATAACTTAAAGTTACCAAATTAAGAGCCTTACCAATAGGTTAAAACCTCATTGTAAAATAAAATTAGAGTAGTTTCACTTAACAAATGGGAAAAGGATATTCTTTTGTTAGCTCATGAGTTTAAATCTCTCATAAGGTACACATGGTAGTTACTCTTATGTTTCATCATTTGCCCATAACTTAACATTACCTACTAGAACTAAGGTTGAGGGGAGAGAGGGGAAAAAGTACTCAAATGTAATAATACTACTCTACAGAAGTACTACCCCACATGACCTTTGAGTTCTAAAGTTTTCAAATATTCTATAATGGACTAAAAATGGGCTACATCTCAATACATACATATACACAAAACATTATAGAGAGCACTAGCACTCACATCAAGAGAGCTAAGAGACACCCCTCTTCCACATGTATCTAACCCTATACCCCATTATCCATATAGTAGGGGTAATGTCAAAGCTAATGGCTAAAGCCCCAATAGCCTACATATTTTTGTTTTGTGATGTAATCTTCATATTTCTTTTACTTCCATTCTAAAAGGGAAGCAACCTTCGAACCACTAATAAGGCATACTCTCTATACTCTTTCTAGTTTCAAAGAAGCAATATTCTTAAAACATCAATCTTTGTTCATATACTTCCCAATTGTTGAGAGTAAAGTAGGTATCATGAGTATCAAATAACTCAAAGCCCATCCAACAATTATAGACAAGAAGGCTCAATGACTAGTGATGAGTGGTAGGGTATTCCAACACTCTACTATACAAGTCATGAGCACACATGCACGACTAGATCATAATTCATGGATGGAAAATGTAAGTATGCTAGAAGTTGATAATCGATTCATGATCATTGTCTTCCCACTTTGAGTTAGTGAAGTGCAAGTGTATGGTTTAACTCTAAGTGAGGCATATGATATCTAGATGTTGTTGGTTGATGTTAATTCTAAGTGCAAACATATTGAAAACGAGAATTAATTCTAAGTTTAAGTGATAATAGAAATGCAAATCTACTCTATCCTATGATGATGAGCAATTGTTCTTGGCTTGCCATACAAGTCTTGGGCTCATGTAACTGTTACTGGATTACCATGTATTATGCTATTGGAAAAACCAAGCAATAACACTACTAGGATTACCAAACGATTACACCTATAGGCTTGAAACCAATTGTACTCCTTCCACCTTACTAGTAAATGTGAAAAGTAAAGTATTTTAGAAATGTAAACAACTATAATAAAGTAAGCATATTAAAGAAATTACAATTAAACTAAGTAAATAAATTAGTTAAGTAAAAAAAGAAACTAATTGAATGCTGCAATGATGGAAAATAATCTTGATCTTTATTACCATTCATGAATTGTGCCCAAGTACAATCCACTCAAATAAAATTCTTTTCAACTATTCAATATCAAATTGGAGGCATTCACTCTATTGCTAAGTGTAAAAGACCTTTGATGCTAGTTTTTGCATTAATGTTGCTTAGCCATGTCCTTCCCATGATGATTGGGAAAGTCCCCTTTGTAGTTCTTCACCTTGATTACCAGGAAATCAACAAGATAAGACCACCCACAAACAATGGTCATAATGTCTTCTACTAGTCTCAATGAAAAAGTGATGGATTGGTCTACCAATTCTAATATGATATTTCTCTTCTTGAGAGGTGGCAAGTTCCATGTAGTATACATCTCATGAGAAATTAGGTTGACATTGGAACCTGAATCAAGAAGATCTTTACATGATTCATTCCTAGTAATCTGCAAATAAATAAGAGGACTCCCAAAATTTGGTAATTTTCTAGGAAGGTTTCTAGCATGGATCTAATCAAATTTGACATGAGTAAGCATAACAATATGGATCCTAGGTGGTATTTGGTTTGAAGGAAACTTGAAAGAATTTGGTACAAAGGGAGATGGAGAAACATGGTTGCCAACTGTAGGTGTATGTGAGGGCTTAGGTAGACTATGGGATTTGAAGAAAGGTCTTTTCTTTGATCAAGTGTCCAAACCACTTAGTTGATGAACTAGTTGTAGATTAATGGCTTTGGTAACATTGCGCTATTATGATTGAGCTAGAAGTTCACCTTACATAGATGGAGTAGGTGGTAGTTGTGTTGAGGGAGGAGGAAGATGTGTAGGAACAGGAGGAGGATAAGGCTAAAAGGTGGTATTCCTCCTTGTATGTGGAGAATGAGTTCAATAATAATTAGATGGATGGTAGTGAGATTGGAAAGTAGAAATGTGACTAGAAGAGTCACGTGAAAACAAGGGTTGCTAAACATAGTACCCATATGGATTAGGTTATCTATAAGGGGATTGCTACCTTGGTAGTGTTAGTGCCCATGACTATGGCTGCTACCATAGTTGATACTACTCATATGGTTGCAGTGAAGTTCCACTTAGGTAATATTGTTGTTGTTGGTGGAACTACCCAGAATTGCCTTGAGGATAAGGTAATCTTTTGGGTGTTTGCCTTTGTGCTAAGTGTGGATTCAAACCATATATTCCAGATCTTTGTAAGTGTAACATAATAGCATAACATCCCTTAGGATGTTCATAATGATTGATGTCACATCCACCATCATCATTTGATTCACTTCCTGCAACTTCCTCTATTGCAACAATCTTTCCCTTACCTCTTTGATTGGCACATTCAGCTTCCTTATGCCTCCTGTGCTCGTGATCACTACCTTGTTCTTTGGACTCTTTAGTAATTTTTAGGATAGTTTGAAATCTACTATCCATGGAGTTCCATAATTGATGAGTGGCAAGGTACCCCTATGCCTAACCATACAAATCACAAGTGTTCACATGCAATCCAGTTGAATTCTACAAATTATAATTACTAAGTATACTAGAGCTAAACAATGTGTGCATGTTGTTCATTCATTATCTTCCTAGTCCCACTTGTGGAATGTAATTATATGGTTAAGTGTGACTGAGGCATAATATTTTTATTATTTTGTGTTTTTATAGAATTACTCACCTAGAACAAGAATAAAAGTAACACTGATTAAAGATAAGAGTAATTAATTGCTAAGTAAACTATAGTCTGTAATTGTTCCCACTTCCCAGACACATCCTAACATTGTGCAAACACCACTAGGCTATAAAATGCTAGTCGTTTCTAACCTACCAAGTGTCACATGTATGCTCAAAGGGGTTATGCTTGTGTAATTTAATGATTTGCTTAATTGATCAAAATTAATTACTACATAAATAACATTAATGTAAATTGCATCAAATAAGAATATGTAAATGCATAGGAAAGAAAATCTCAAGTGCTGCAAGGAATGGATTAAAGAGTTCATCTTTATTGCCAACACAATGATGTGCTCACGTACATCAATGCTTGAATAAAGATCTATTCACACTTAGGCCTCCTACTATAGGCACTTGGAAAATATTCTAACTTCAAATAAACAAACTACAAGAGTTTTGCTACTTGACTACCAAAAACTTACTCCCAATTATGTGCCTGGGCACTGTATTTATAAACTTGTAAGTAATCCTATAATATCAAATGTATGATATCACATCTTGGGCCATGATATTACATACCTAATATCATGTACTTGATATCATAGCCACCCCGATATTAGAATATTGAAAAACATGATATGTCATACCCCCATGACTAAATGAAAACTCATACTTGAGTACAAGAAGAAGAACAAGTCCTTTACAAAATATATTAGGGGGTGTGAACTTATTTGTCTAATATGTAGAATGACATAGAGAAAACATACAAATACAAAAGTGCTTAATTATTACAATTGTGTACAAAATTGATGTTCATGATAATAGGAAAGAACACGAATGGATTCAAAGGACATCCAACCCCTCTTGGAAATAGAAGAATGAAGGATAGGTAGAAGAGATCCAACGATCATGGACAACCTCTCGTGAGTGATATGGTTGCATCCTCCTTGGTGACGACAATTCCACTTCTAGTCCACGCTTCCCACTATAGTCACAAGAAAACCAAGGATTAGTATATATAGTACAATAGATAATGGATGAATACCTTGTCTTGTCAGTGATTTTATCTAACCAAGTTATGATTGTGATAGATTGATTGCTTGATATTGTTAGTGGAAAGACTGATAAATGGGTTAAACAAGAGAAGTGATTCATATAATTTAAAAAAGGCTTGACACAAGGAGTACTAAAAAGAGGGTACTCACAACAATAAAAAGGAGTTCATTACAAATAGTTGTGAAGGCACATACAATTGGATAACATGGATAGGATAAATAAAAAGAATTTGATTGTAACAATGTATAAGGGTAAAGAACTTAACTTAACCAAACCAAAAGATATGCAACTAGTTCCTCCCCAAAGTAGGAATAGGCCTTTTATGCCCTTTCATATCTTCAAACCAAGGAGCCCATGGGCACCATGGATGATCAATGGTTACAAAAAGTTAAGTACAAAAAGCCAAAAGTAACTGACTGAGAAACCCACCACATCAAACCAAAACATTGAATCAAAACATGAAACTAGTAGTGAGGTGAGGCATGAAAAGCATAGATAGATGATAGAGAGAGTGAAATGGAGTTCCTAATTATGGTCACATGCAATCCCTTGTGGAGTTTATGATTAATTGACTTGGTAGGATCCTTCCTTAGTCTAGATCAAAACCAACCACTTTTAGTGACTTCGCATCGACATTCTAAGGCAAGTCCATCCCCTGAGACACAAGAATGCTTCCACAAAATAACCACTATTCCAAATTGGAGTGAAGCTAGGAAGTTAGAAAGGGCCTTAGTCAAAGGAGACAAGACAACTCTCATAACCAATGCTTTTATCCCTTTTTATTTGGTCTAAGGGATGTGCTTTGAATTCCTATGTGTTCTTTCTTGAATGGGAATCACACCATGCAAAGACCCATGTATTTTTTGCATTTATTTGCTCCAAGGGGCATGCTTTGAATCTTCATCTTTCTTTCTCTATGTTTTTCTTTCTTTTTTTTGTGATGACAACCACACCATGCAAGAACTTATTGGACTTCCTATTGTGAAATGACTTGGAATGGTGAGAAGCTTACAAGAATACTCCTACACATAGGAAAATAGAAAAATAGAAAGAATACTCCATCTCTTTGAGGCCAAACCCTATCCAAACCTTTAATTTCTTCCCAATTCTAGAAACTACGAAAGTCACCAATTTATTAAAGTTGCATTAATGAATAAGAGACTACATGCTTCCAAAACAAGGAAAATCATAGGGTATGTGAATGAGTGGATGATGTGGACTCACTGCCTATTACATGAAAAGAAACCATGTCGTAGTCATCATTAATGACATTCAAAGTCAGAAACCAAGCATCAGCAATCAAATTACAAATAAAGCATATCACCATCGAGTAGTGTATTACCATTGTACCTACCACCTTATTAGCAAAAAGAGTAGAGAAACACATCAAACACAAGAAACATAATCATAAAAGAAAGTAAAAATGTAGATAATAAATATTGAATATATTAACATTGGTGTAAAACAAAAACTAAGGAAAACCAATAACCTTAAAAATACAAATATGTAAAACAAAAAATGTAAAACAAAGAAGATGAAAACAAAAAGTTGTAAAACCAAAAATGTGTAAAACAAAAAGGTCAAAAACTAAGGAGCCACCTAAGGTGTTACTTTGGGTGGCCATCTCCCCCAAAACTAAGTTGGAAGGGAGAGATCCAAAAAATTGAGTGTGGTTGTCTATCTAATGAGGTGTTTGTTGTGTTGGTTGGCTTGGGCTCATGGAAAGGTTTTTATTTGTTGAATGTTAACTAGTTGGTTTTTGTCTAGGCTATCAAGTTTGTAGATAATCATGGTCCCAAATAGAAAATTCTCATCAATGATGTAAGGTCCATCCCACAATGTTTGAAATTTGGTTTGTTGGGATACATGTGCAAGATTCCAATAAAGAACCTTGTCTTCTAGTTGAAACTTGACTTTTCTTATTTTGAGGTCATAGCATTTCTTGTTGAATGCCTTATGCATTTTGTTGGATTATAGGACCATTAACTGATTTTTTTCTAGTAAGTTAATACCCATTAATCATTATTTCTATGCTAGACTTAGATCTATGTCAAGGTCATAGGATATAGAGAGTGTATGGAGCTTGGATTGGATGGGCAATGTTGGTAGTTTTCCATACATAAGCTCATAGGGAGAATAACCTATGAAAATCTTCCATGTGGAGCGATAGGCCCAAAGGGCATCATTTAATTTAGTGCTCCAGTCCCTTTGGTATTTGCTAATGGTACACATTACAATTTTTGTAATCTCCCAATTAGTGACCTCAACTTAACCATTTCCTTGGGGGTGATATGGTGTTGTGAGTTTATGTTCAACCCCTAAGCATTGCATTAGTTTTCAAAAAGTGGCACCTGTAAAATGAGTTCCATTATCAGAAATTAACACATGAGGTATACCAAACCTATTTACAATGTTTTTTTGTACAAACCAAGTAGCAGTGATGGATGTACAGTCGATGACAGCTACTGTTTCTACCCACTTGGTACAATTGTCAACTGCAACTATGATATATGCCTTTTCATTTGATAAAGGTGTGGTGAGAACCATAAAGTCAATGCCCCAAATATTGAATGGCTCAAAAGGTTGTATCAACTATTGTGGCCCCTCCATTCAAGTTGTCATTTCATCATCCCTCTAGCAATGATCACAAGTGTAGAAAAATTGGTGTGCATCTCTAAAGATTGTTGGCCAATAATACCCTACCATGAGGATTTTTATGGTTGTGCATCTCCTAGCATAATGGCCCCTACAAGGACCTTCATGAGCATCCTAAAGAATGCACAATTGATCTATATCAGGGACACACCAATGTACCAGGCCATCGAGACAAACCTTGTAAAGGGTTTCATTAATCTCCATGAAATATTTGACCCGATGAAGAAACTATTATTTCTTTCTATTGTCTAGCCCTTGTGGAAACTCTTACTTGAGTAGGTAAGTGAGGATGGTGTTGTACCATTTTGGTTTATTAGGCATTTGTACATTAATAGCATCTAAAAGGAGAGATTCATTAGGGAATTGATCAAATAAAGGGCTTTCTTTCTTCTTGTCATCCCATATTAGTTGCAATAAGTGATCCGCAATCACATTCTCCACACCTTTACAATATACCATCATGAGATTGAATTCCTACAAAATCACAAGCCACCATATGACATAGGGGCTCACCATTGGTTTGTTCATTAGAAATCTGATGGTGCTATGATCTGTGTGCACAAACACTTTGTAGCCAAGCACATGGTGCTTGAACTTCTATAAATCAAACACCATTTCCATCAACTTATTTTCTATGGTTGTTCACCTACAATGCTTTGGCTTGCATAGTTAATGTAATATGGATATTTTTTATCATCCATCTGCATAAACACTTCCCCCAAAGAATAATTTGATGCATCGGTCATCACATGAAATGGTCTAGACCAATTTGGTGTTTGAAGAATAGGAGTTTCAACAAGAATTTTCTTCAATTATTGAAATGCTGATTCATAGGCAGGGGTCTAGACAAACAATGCATCCTTTTTTATCAATTCTACCAATAGCTTGGTGATTTTGGAAAAATTCTCAATGAATCGTCGGTAATAGCCAGTATGACCAAGGAATGACCAAACTTCTTTGAATATTTTAGGTTGGTAGGTTATTCCTTGGATGATCCTTATTTTTTTAGGATCCACCTTAATTCCTGCTTTTGGGATGTAATGCCCCAAGACTATGCCTTCATAGACCATAAGATAACTCTTTTCCCAATTAAGCCAGAGGTTTGGTTTGACACATCTCTTTAACACCTACTCAAGATGGTCCAAGGCTTTCTCTAACATAGCTCCATAGGTAGAAAAATCATCCGTAAAGACTTCTATCTCACTATCAATCTATTGTTGGAAAATGTTGAGAACTAATCATTGAAATGTGGCTGGGGCATTACATAGACCAAATGGCATTTGATGGTAAGAAAAAGTCCTCCAAGGACTGTGAAATTTGTCTTTGCCTACTCCTCTGGTGCAATTTAGATTTGGTTATAGCCACTATAACCATCCAAAAAGCTATAAAAGCTATGCCCTATCATGATGTCCAGTACTTGATCAACAAAAGATAATGGAAAACGATTCTTGAAAGTTGTCATGTTGAGCAATTGGAAGTCAATGCACACCTGTCATTTGCCTACTTTCTTTGGCATGATCACGAGTGGGTTGACCCACTCACTATCTACAATAGGGTAAATGAATCCTACTTTCAGAATTTGTTCAATCTCCTCTTGGATAATCTATTTTAACTTGGGATTCAAACATTGATGTGGTTGTCATTTTGGCTTGACGGTGGGGTTGGTGTATATCTTGTTCTAGCATATTCTTGGATCTATCCCAGTGAGCTTGGAATATCACCAAACAAAGGCTACTAACCACTTTCCATAAATTTTATTAAATTTTTCTTCTGTTTTGTAGCAAACCTAAAATTAATGATAATTGACCTCCCATTTTTCAAAAATACGTATTCCATTCTAGCCAGTAGCATCTTCAATGTAAGGGGCTCTTATTTAAAATTATCAAGAATTTCTAGCTCATCCCAATCAACATAATCATTTACTTCTTCATAGAGCTGGTGGTGAACTTGCTTGAGTTCATCCATACTTGCAACGCACTCATACATTCGTCCCTCAGTTGGTTCCATGCATAATGTACTACTGTTAGCATCAGCTATCAGCCACTATGTGCCCTCTTGTTTTGTGGCTACTACGTATAGACATCTCTGGATATCAGCTTCTGGTGTACATTTCTTGCATGTAGAGATAGATGTTTGCTTTATTGATCATAAATTCTGCATACAATGGCACCCTGAATCATTGTATGTGCTACATGGAACTCTCTTCTTCTCGATCCTTCCACATGCTTTTTCTTTTGATATTTCCAAAGAAAGATCTCTAATGCCCATTTTGGCATCGATAGTACTTATCCATGTCCTTCCCATAATAATTGGAGAGTTCCCCTTGTAATTCTTCACTTTGATTACTAGGAAATCAATAGGATATGACCACCTACAAATGGTGGTGATGATTTTCTCAACCAATCCCAATGGAACAGTGATGGACTAGTCCATTAGTTCCAACTAGATGTTGCTCATTTTCAAAGGAGGAAGGTTCCAAATTATGTACATCTAATGCAAGATCAAATTAACACTGAAACCAAAGTTAAGAAGAGCTTTACAAGGCTCATTCCTAGCAATTTTCAAGTAAACTAGGAGACTTCTAGAATCATCTAATTTTCTAGGTAGATTACCAACTCAAATCCAATTGGATACAACATGTGTTAGCATTACAATATGGATTCAAGAAGGATTTTGGTTTGAAGGGGACTCGAATAGAAAGGAAACAGAGGAAGGTGAAGGAGTAGGATTACCAACCACTAATGTGTCTAAGGGCTTTGGTGGACTGCAAGGTCAGAAGAAGGATCCTTTCTTTATTCATGATTTTGACTAGCTGGATGGGTTAACCAATTGCAAATTAACTATCCTTGTAGCATTCATTTGTTATGGTTGTGCAGGTAATTCACTTTGCATGGATGGAGCAAGGGGTAGTTGTGTAAGAGGTGGAGGAGTAGGTAGAGGAACAGGAGGTGCATGAGGGTAGTAGGTGGCATCTCTCCTTGGATAGGATGATTGGTATGTTTTAGGAGGGTTGTGGTGAGGTTGGTAAGTAGCCATATGACCAAAGGAGTTCCTTGGAGATAAAGGTTGCTAAACAAAGTAACTGTAGGAATCTGGTTACCAATAAGGGTATTGTTATCTTGGAGGTGGCAATGCCCACGATTGTGGTTGCTATCTCTACTAGTATAATTCATGAGGTTGTGAAGGAGTTTCACTTGGATTGTATTTCTATGGTTGGTGAAACTGTCGAGGGTTGCCTTATGGAGAAGGCAATTTTTTTAGTGTTTGCCTTTGTGCAAGTCGTGGATATAAGACATACACCCCAGATTCTTGCAAGTGTGATATAACTAGACAACATTTCTTATGATGTTCATACTGGAAAACATCACATCCACCATCATCATCTAAATCACTATCCACAACCATCTCTATTGTAGTCATTTTACCTTTACCCTTAGATATGGTACGTTTAGCTTCCTTATGTCTTTGACAGTCTAGGTCACTGTTTTGCTTCTTAGACTCTTCAGTGATTTTGAAAACAACTTGAAACCTATTTTCTATGGAGTCCCATAATTGATCAACCTTAGCCATAATTTTTGATTGCAATTTCTGGAATAGTAAGGTTTTCTGATTAACCACCTCATCTCTAGTGAATTCATCCTCACTATCACAAAATCTAACCCTTTTTTTTAAATAGAAGGGTCTCTATTGTATTCTTCTACACTTTGAAAGTTTCTCAACTCTCCCTCCTCCTTGGCTATCTACTCAATTAGTTTTTGGATTTTATGGGTGCTTGACTTTGTCAATCTCCCTTGGGCATAGATGCCAAGGGTTATTTTTGTTTCAGACCATAATCCATCTATGATATGGCAAAGTTGATCAAGTTGAGAGTATCCATGGTTGGGACACCTATGTAATAGAGAGTAGTATCAGCCAATAGTAGCATCCAAGGGCTCATGATTTCCTTGTTTCCACCCTTGAATTTATTTCCTTAGATTGGATACTTGGGAGTACATTTGATATTTGTCATTGAATAGTTCCAACATCATACTCCACCACCTGATCGATTTTGGTTCCAAGGATCAATACCAATTTTCTACTTCCTTTATGAGTGTCGTTGAAAATAATTTCAACTTTTTCCATTCATTCTTAATATTTTTCAAGGCACATGCATCTTGGAATGCCTGGAGATGATTTTGCAGATTAGCATCATATCCTCCCTCGAACTGAGGAATGTTATTCATATCTAGACTCTTTATTCTATTGTCCTTCACATTCCTTATTGAAATCCTCATAGACTCTACAATATTCAACATGTCCCAAGTATCAAGTAGAGGTTTATCAAGTCCATGATGGTGGTGCCTATGATGTTTTCTACTAACCCTTCTTTTTTGAGGATGGGCCTCTCTGGATTGCCCATGTCTTTGGTCACGACTGTCTCAATGGTCCCTTCTATTATTTTGGTCTTGTTGGTCACCTCCATCATGATTATTTATTTTTTGACCATGATCTAAACTAGATGAAGAAGAAGACGATGACGATGAGAGGGAAGAAAAGGCCAACTTCCTTCGCACTGACGTCTATCACCCTTCCTTTGATGCTTATGACCACGATCGTGATTATGATCTCCTTTATCCCCCTTTTCTTAACTTTCTTCTCTAGATCCATTTTTATCATTAGATCCATTTTGATCAGAACCTAGATTATGGGTTGTGGATTGTACATTCTGGTTGAGGACTCCTTGAACAAACTTAAAGAGAGGAGAATCACTAAAGAAGTGGTTACCTTCATCAATCAGGCCAAGTGGAGGTGGAAAGATATTTGACCCCTTGTCCTTCATAAGCTCATGCTAATGCCCTACTATTTATTCCTTAATTTTTTTACTTTAGTGAGATGATAATCCCTTGAGTTGGGAACTCGCATCTCGTATTCTCCATGGAGATGTTGAAGCCTGTGTCGTGCAAGCATTAGTTGAAGCATTGCTGGAACATATTGGTTAGGTGGCAACAAAATGTTACCTTCCATATCATGCCACTGCATTAGTTCATCTTGATGTAAGATGAAGGTGAAGTCTGGTACATGCTCATTGAGATGAGCATACACCACTCGGTATTGCTGAGGCACCTGAACTACCCTAGGTAAAGATGGGCTCCTGTGAGAAGAAGACATTTTGTGTTAATAAACAGTGTGAAATTGAGATTTAATTTAATGATAATAATTTTTGTTTTTATAGGATTTGACTCTTATGGTTCTAACAACGAGGTTACTAAGTTTCACTAGGTTTAGATAGCACATGAAGAACTACAGTCCTCAGCAATGGTGCCAATGATGAGTGGCAAGGTATCCCTATGCCCAACCATACGAATCACAAGTGTTCACATGCAATCCAATCAAATTCCATAGAATATAAGTATAAAGTACACTAGATCTAAACAGTGTATGCTTATTGTTCATTTGTTGTCTTCCCAGTACCACTTGTGGAATGCAATTGTATGGTTAAGTGTGATTGAGGCATAATATTTTTATTATTTTTTGTTTTTTATGGAATTACTCACCTAGAACAAGAATAAAAGTGATTATAAATAAGAGTGATTAATTGCTAAGTAAACTATAGTCTAATTTAGCCTAACACAAGTAACCATCTCCACTTCCCGGACACATCCTGAACTTGTGCAAACACTACTGGGCTATCAAATGCTAGCTGTTTTTGAGCTACCAAGTGTCACATGTATGCTCAAAGTGGTCATGCTTGTGTAATTTAATAATTTTATTGATTGATCAAAATTAATTACTACATAAATAATATGAATGTAAATTGCATGAAATAACAATATGTAAATGCATAGGAAAGAAAATCTCAAGTGCTGCAAGGAATGGATCAAAGAGTTCATCTTTATTGCCAACACAATGGTGTGCTCAGATACATCGATACTTGAACAAATATTTGTTCACACTTAGACCTTCTACTATGGGCACTTGGAAAATATTCTAACTTTCAAATGGACAAACTGCAAGAGTTTCACTACTTTATTATCAAAAAGTTACTCCCAATTGTGTGCCTAGGCGCTATATGTATAGACCTGAGAGTAACCCTACAATATCAAATGTACGATATTGCATCTTGGGTTGCGATATCGCGTACCTGATATCATGTACCTACTAGCATGGCCACCCCAATATTGGAGTATTTAAAAAAATGATTTATCAATAATTGATCAACCTTAGCATTATTTTAGACTGAAATTTTTGTAGTGGAAAGTTTTTCCTATTCACCACCTCATCAAGTGATGATTCTTTCTCATTATCACAAAATCAAACCTCCCTCTTGCGAATGGAAGGATTGTAGTTGTACTTTCTACACTTCCTCATTTTCTTAATTGTCCTTCCTCTTTAGCTACCTACTTAATCAATCTTTAGATTTGATGAATGCTTAATTTTGATAGTCACCCGAATTCTCCTTATTTCTAATCAAAGCTTGTCTACAATGTGATAAAGTTGGTCTAGTTGAGAATAATTATGGCCAAGGAATTTGTGCACTAAGGAATAGTATCACTTAATGGTGGCATTCAAGGGTTCATATATCCCTTGTTTTCATTCTTGGATCTACCTTCTTAAGTTGGACACTTGGGAGTACATATGATATCTGTCATTGAATAATTTAAGCATTGTACTCTATCATATGATAAATTCTAGTTCTAAGGACTAATACCAGTTGTTTTCCTCTTTAATGAGTGTCCTTGGAAACAACTTAAGCTTTTGCCACTCATTCTCTATATTCTATAAGGCGCATGCATCTTGGAAGCTTGAAGATGGTTTTGCAGATATGAGTTGCAACCCCCTTTGAATTGAGGAATATTGTTCATATCTAGTCTTTTGATTTGACTATCTTTTACATGCCTTGTTGGAATTCTCACTACCTATGTAATGTTTAGCATACTCCAAGTAGCAAGAAAAGGCTCATTGAGGTCATGATTCTACTACCTATGATGCCCTCTACTACCTCATTCATGTTAGTGGATCTTTCTTGAATTCCCACACCCCTAGTCTTGACTTGCTCGATGGTCCCTTTGATCATTTTAGTCCCATTGATTACCTCTATAATGGTCACAACCCCTACAGTTGTGGTTGGAGCCAAAAGAAGAAGATGATGACAAAGGTGAATAGGAAGGAGAACTAGCACCATCATGATGCCTACTACCCCCTCTTCAATGATCATGACCACAATCATGATCTTATTTCTTGTCTACATCCCTGCCTTGACTCTCCTCCTTAGATCCTCCTTTGTCATTAGATTCATTCTTGCCAGAACTAGGGTTGTGGAATTGCAGGTTCTAGTTTTAACCTCATTCATAAAAGTTAAAGAGAGGAATTTCACTAAATGAAAAACCCCTAGAGAAGGGTTCTCCATCATCTTTTTACTAGAGCAAAAATGGAAAATCATTAAACCACTTTCCCTTTATAGATTCATAATGTTGTTCTCACTATCGATCCCTTAGATGTTGTGTCTCAGTGGGATGATAATCCCTAGTGTTACTATCCTACACAACATACTTAACATGAAGTCCTTAGAGATCCAATCGTATAAGCATTTGTTAGAGAATCATAGGAATGGATTGATCTAGTGCCAACACAATGTTGCCCTCCATGTAATGCCACCACAACTATTCATCTAGGTGTAGGATGAAGGTGAAATTGGATACATACTCATCAAGATGAGCATATACCACTCTATATTATTGAGGCACCTACTGATGTACTCCATTGGACTTGGGTAGAGAACCACTCCTATGAGAAGAAGATATTTTATGTTCAAAAATACAAATGCAATGTGCTTTTAGAAATTGTCGTAGTTATTTTAAAGTATGATATGACTCTAGGGTTTGTTTCAATGATTTTGAATAATTTTCACTAAATGCTAGATAGCAGATGTAACAACTAAAAGGTCCTTAGCAACAACACCAATGATTAGCAGTGAGGTACCCCTATGCCCAACCATACAAATCACAAGCATTCATGCATAATCTAGTTGAATTTCGCAAATCTTATGTTTTTAAGTACACTAGTTCTAAAAAGGTCAAATCTAATTAGGACAATCATTGTCTTCTTAGTTCCACTCATGAGGTACAACTTTATAGTTAAGTGCAACTAAGGTATATGAATTTTATCATTTTATATTTTGTAAGTATAATTTCCTAGAACAAGAATGAAAGGTAGAAGAATTTAACATCTAATTGAGCTACTACCTAGCTAGCCTAACATAAGTACTCGTTCCCACTCTCCAAACACATCCTGAATGCATATAGCACTATTGGGTTACCAAACATTAAGCGTTTCTAGGTTACCAAGCATTATATGTATGTTTGAAGTGGTTGTACTTATGTTCATTAACAACTAGAAATTAATTACTTAATTAAAATGCATTAAGGTAGAGTGCATGAATATCAAACACATTAAAGAAAACATTAATCTATTCTTAGTTCTACAAAGATTATCAAAATGGCTCATCTTTATTTCCATCACACTACTGTGCTCAGGTACATTAGTGCTTAAACAAAGATCCATACACACTTATACTCCTACTACGGGAACTCAGAAATATTCTAACTATGGAATGGCTAAACTGTAAGAACTTCATTACTCTATGAAAAAACTAATAATCAAAATCATGTGTCCAAGTGCTATATTTATAGGCCAGCATATACCCCATGATATCAGATATTCAACATCGCATCTTGCGGTTCAATATTGAGTATCTGATATTGAGGCTATGATATTGCATATGTGATATTGGAAAACATCAAAACATGATTCATCCATAGCTAGGCATCAAAGACTTATCCTTGGAGATTTCTAAGGAAAATAGTTTTGAAAAAATAAAGAGGAAGCATGTTCCATGCACAACGTATAGTTACAAAATATGTCACTATGTGCAAAAATTATGGATTATGAAAAGTACAATAATCATAGCATACAAGTAATTTGTAGATGTCACAAAAATCCAAAGGTGCTTGTACATGGCAACCACAAAATAGGAGAGCATCCCATGGCTAACAATTGAACCTAAAAGTAGTTTAGCCTTGTGTATGAAATAAATTGAGAGCCTAACAATTACCTAAAACACCATAAAATTTTTGGTCTCAGCATCTCAACTGCAAATTTGGCTATGTGTCAAAATAGTGACACTTTGCCCATATTTTTCCAAGTGTTGAGTGTAGTTGGCACCAAACTCCCAAACTTGAGAAATTGTTCTAACTATCAGGACGGCGACACTTTCTGTAGCACCCTACCATGTTGTGTAGCGTAGCACAGTGTAGCACACTGATGTGCTATAGTGAAGCATAGCGCAACATAGCACACTGATGCACTACAGTGCAGCGTAGCGCTATAGTGTAGCGTAGCGCTACAATGCAACTCCTTGCTACGTTGTGTAGCGTAGCACAGTGTAGCACATTGCCACGCTATAGTGTAGCGTAGCACATTTCTAGGCTGTAGTGTAGTGTAGTGCTACAGTGAAACTACTGATACACTGTGTAGTGTAGCACAACGTAGCACACTGCCATGCTATAGTGGAGCGTAGCGCTACAGTGCAACATAGAACTATAGTGCAACACCTAGAGCTACAGTGTAGCGTAGCACTACAGTACAACACCCAGAGCTATAGTGCTCTACATTTTGGGCTAATCTTATCCCTATAAATAACCCTGTGTCTTCTTTTAGAAAGGAGGTTGGCTTTCATTTTTTCACCAAAGAGGTAGTTGGCACTTCCATTTTTCATTTTTGACACTTTGGCATCTTGGCACCTATCCCCATGGGCGAATGAGATCTAGAGCACACCATACCAATAGAGAAGAACATTAACATCGCACAACACACTAGATCCCCATTGTAGATTTGTACAAGATCGCACAGTACACCATGGCTACCAACCTAGTAGGCATAGTTCATCACAGTGAGCAGTAGACTTCATAGCCCAACACCATGAAGGTTGTGACTGTGCTCCCACTGCGCCTATTGTACACTCTGTATACCCGTATGAATCAGCTACACTTCCTTTTTTTGGGGCAGTGCATCTTCCTATTCAAACCCTCTTTTTTTCTTATTAGAGCATTTATTTTTTTGGCATTATCAAGTGTTCAATTGTGTCCACTATCTCGTTACGCGTTTAGCACATTTCTACTACTATGCACATTATGTTTTCTTTTATTTTACCATCAGGTGTTCCATGCAAAATCATTGTTTGCAAAAGGGTTATTGTACATCGGTTAAGTCCTTGTCTGATCGACCAGACCATTCAAGGCATCCCGAATCCATTTTCTCTAGCACGGCCCTCATGTGAATTTGGGGTTCGATTGTGCATCCAAAGACCTCTCGGTGTTTCTAGCCACTGACATTTTGTATCACTAGAGTTTTTGGTGCTAGAAGGAAGGCCAAATCTAAGTTTGTGTCAAGTATCATTTTTAACTGTTACGACTTGTTTTGTATAGCATAGTAGCTGCACCACATGTAACATAGCAGGGTGGTATAAGGCGTAACATAGCAGGCATACGCTGTGTAGTGTAGCGTAGCGTAACACACTGCAGTGCTACAGTGTAACGTAGTGCTACAGTGCAGCGTAGCGCTATAGTGCAACACTCGGTTGTAGCACTATAGTGCATCATAGTGCTACAGTGCAGCATAGCACTATAGTGCAACACCCGATGTTATAGTGTAACACCCTATTACACTACACCAGAGTTGGCCATTTTTAGCAATTTTCATACTCAGCATTTTTTCTACATTTTCATACTTAGCATTTTTTTCTACATTGTTACACTTACCCATTTTCTATATATTTCTATATTTAGCCATTTTCTTGCTACTGATAGACTTAGTCATTTTTCTGCCATTTTCAGAGTTGGCCATTTTTTGTAAATAACAACTCTCACAACTTGACCTATGAATATGAATCTAGATCAACCTTCCACATTGGTGTTTAATACATTTGATACCATAATCCAGTGAAAGCATGCCGCATTAAGCCATGAAAAATAAAATTTTTTTTGTGCCAAAATCCAAGTAGGACTACCAGTGGATTATCTCGATTTGGAGGTAAAACAGGACTATGAACGAGTCCATCGGAATGAACAGGGGTACAACCTCTCCTTGTTTAACATAATCCCACTCATGGAGTCCTACCACCAATTTTTGTCCCAACTCATCCATTCAAACAAGCATGATGAAAAAGCAACGTATGAGAAAGCCTCATAGAAGGAGGAAGATGAGTTCGAGACCCACTCCGAGCATGAGAGCCCCCTCCACATCATCTTCCAACAACCACTCCCGAGCATAACCCCTACTTAGTTTGGTCCACCCATCCCCTCTGAGATGGTGACCATGCTAATTCAGCCTTCCTCATAAGCAACTAATGCATTTTCCCAATACTATGCTCATGTAGCAGCCACCTCCCAACCCTGAACAACTCAGGCATCCTACATCTTGCATGTCTCATCGATGTCTATAGTGTCTGTCCAACCCACCCATGTGTGGCCCACTCCAATCACCACATCCATCACTCAACCAATACATTAGCAATCATCCACTATGACGTTAAACTAGCAACACCCATCCAGTACGACGTTAAACTGGCAGACTCCACAACCAAAAATTCAACCCCATGTTATCCAACCAACACAAGCCTAGCCAATGTAATAGGCTAGCACATCCTCAAGCTTGGATCAAGCATTCCAACTAATCCAAAGCTTGATAGAGTAGATCAACCAACTTAAGGCTACCTCCTCCGACACCATCAAGGTGGTGGAATTCTATGGAGATGAACCCATAAGTCCTATGGTACCATCCCTAACTCTTCCAACTGGGGCCCAACTGCCTCAATTTACCAAGTACAATAAATAAGGGTATCCTAATGCATACTTGGTCACATTTCAATTTGAATGCCTACTCCTTCAAGCTTGGCAACATGCCATCATACATGTTTTCCTTGTGTCACTCACTGGAAAGGCCTTAGATTGGTATCGTGCATTACCTAATGCCTCAATCTCCTCTTTGGAGGATCTCATAAGAAAGTTTGTGTTGTACTTTAAGTACAACCTAAAGCTTGAACGAACCCTTGATCAAGTGATGCAAGTTAAGTAGTGGCCTCTAGAGCCCATGTCAAAATTCCTCCAATGTTGGAATGCTGCATTGAGTGAAATGCATGAACCCTTAGTGGAGACACACTTACTAGCTATCTTCAAAGGTGTAGTGAATGACTTCATCAAGTCTAAATTGTATTAGCTAGCCCTGAAGTCAATTTTCCAAGCCTTTTCCCCAACAAAAGGCATAGAGGAAGTAGTGCAAGCTAGCAATGATCTAGCCTATGTAGCCTACAGAAATCAACATGCTTGCAAGAAAAACACAACAGTGATAACAGTGGCCACAAGCACAAAAGCAACGAACTGGGGACTGATAGCTAAGTAGCCCAAGGCCCTAGCTAACAAAACCACCAATTCTAGTACCAACTCACCTACAGTAATAGGGGCTATTCCAAGGTACAACTTTCAGCATAAGGACAGCTCAAAGCATACACCACTACTGGTGCAACCCTCTAAACTACTAGAGCAACTCTTTAAAGCTGGGAAAATCTAACACAAACATGTATTGGAAATTACTTATTAAAAGCATGCTAGGTACTATGAACTACTAAGGAAACCCACTTTAGAAATGTTAAATGAGCCCCCAGTTCAACAACACTTCAACCTGGACCAATGTTGTCATTACCACCAATTGGCTAGTCACAGTACAAATAACTATCATGCTTTGCAGGATGACTTGCATAGAATGATAGAATGAGACCAATTGGTGATCAACATGGTGAGTCAATCCAACATAAATGATGCCTCCTATGTCATAAATTCCATTAGTATAGGTGGTAATTCTAAACCTACGCAACAACCTTTTGTGATCCATGTGCCTCCTAGCAAGGCAAGGGTCCCCTCCACCTCTGCAAGCAAGAGCCCTCTCTTTGTTATCAAAGTGCCACCTAAGGTACCCATAGCACCCTTTGTAGTAAAAGTTCCACAGCAACCATCTGCTAAGACGTTAAATTGGCATGATGCAACAAAAACCGCTAAGCAACCTTTCATGAACAAGGTTCCACAATGCATTGACCATATAACAACTCTGCCTAAACCACCATTTTTCATAAGGGTTCCACAACGTGATGGCCCCTCACCTACCCAAAGCCCAATAGCAAGCAATGTATCAATCTCTCCTCCCTCAAGGGTCAACCCCACTAGCAACCCGAGTGGGCCTACCAAATGGCAATGCAAGAAGATAAATGAGAACCTCGCAACCCCCATGGATAAAAAGAAAACTCCATGACTAACAAGAAATAACTAAACACTAGGGCCCCTACCCCCCAAAAAGCCAAGAAAACCAAGCCCAAGTCCCCTCCGTGAGTGATCCGTCTCTGAAACCACATGGAGGAAGTCAACGCCAACACAACAACTAATGACAAGGACTTTGTAGCTGCACTAACCTAGGTGAAACAAATGCTCAAACAAAAGAACATAACATTGAGCTTGTACAACCTAGTCATGACCTTAGCTACTCACCACCAAGCCTTGGCCCAAATGTTAGCCTCCATTCTTGTTACGGAGGACATCCCCACAGATGAGACATCCATCCATGCAATAATGTTGCTCCCTACACCACAAGAATTGTGTTCAACAACCCTAGCCTTTCATGATGATGCAATCAAATTCAACTCCGAATAAGGGGAGGTCACTATAGCTCTACTCTCCATTAGCATTTTTGTTGGGTAGTGCATAATCTGTAGAGTGCATGTCGATGATGGTGCAACAACAAACGTAGTCTTGCACTTCGTCATCAACAAACCAGGTCTAGCAGATGAAATCAGGCTAACCAAAATCATGTGTCTAAAATCCTTCAATGGATCACGTGTCACAATCAAGGGTAAAATCAACTTAGCCTTTGTGGTAGGAGAGAAATTCCCCACTAGTGCAGATTTCATAGTCATAGAGGAGATGCTAGGTTTCAACATGATTCTACGTAGGCCTTGGCTAGCCCAACTAAGAGGGATCTCCTCTCCCATCCACCAAGAAATCCACCTTCCTTTCCGACTATCCATGACATACATATGGCACAAATTTTGAAAGAGGATTTTCTTGGTCATACACCTACGACAACCAACGCAGCACCTAAGGCTAACACACATGAACGACTGGTTGAAGCCAATAGCCTCCTAGAGAACCCTAAACCTTGCACACCTCCTAATCCACGCTGGGTTAGGATGCAACTACATGATCAAGTCTTATCTTTGGCCAAAAACATGTTACACACCAGTTCATGCCTTGCCTCCATTAGCCATGCATTTTTGGTTTTTTCTTGGGTTCCGTTTGTTCATGCATCTACATTTCACCTACTTGCCTAGTTTACACGCTACTTTTCTTTGTTTACACATTTCTACGTTGTTTACACAACCATCTACTTAGCTTATGCATTGAATTTGAAAAAAACTACAAAAACACATGGCCTAAAAAGGCCTTAAACTAGCCTATGGCTCGAAAAGGTCTCAAAATAGCCTACGGCCCAGAATGGCCTAAAACTATCAATTTTTGCATTTGTTTCCTTTCATTCATCCATTTTAACTCTATTTACAATAGGTATTGCTTGATGTTGTTTTCTTTCTAGTTGATATTTTGCAAGATCTTGTAGGCACATAGCATGGCCATGCATGTAGCATTGCACCTTACACAAGCAAGGTAAGCACCAGTCCGCTATGACTATAAACTAGCACAGATAGTCTGCTATAACTATAAATTGACACAACTCATCCTTGGGTAATAATGTTAAATTGGCACAACATCCACTATCTACTACGACATTAAACTAGCATCTAACAGTCTGCGAGGACTATAAACTAGCACATCATGGTCTGCCAGGACCTTAAACTAGGTTCACGGTCTGCTAAGACTTTAAATTGGCATGTAGCTGATCTAATCCAAACACTTGCCATCGCCTTTGGAGCACTCATAGCATTATCACCTCCCATCATTCCAGTGATTATTTTTGAGCACTTACCATTAGTGTGACATTCAAAAGACTTGTAGCATCATCGCCCTGGCACTTTCACCAGCTTCCTGAGCACTTGTGACTAGCACAACATTCGATACATTTATAGCATCTTCACAGTTTTTCACCTGTAGCATCTTCACATCTAGCATTTGCACTTGCATTTCATGTTTTGTGGTTTTCTTGTCCTCTCTGATTTGTGTTTGCAGGATGAAACCTTGGAGGCAGTCATGCAAAGGTGCATCTCATCACAGCGGCAAGTCACCACATTGCTTTGATGTGCATGATTGGACTAGTTGAGCCACTCAAGAGTGCACATCCCCCTTATCCCTATTACAGCCTATGCACATTCATTCCTTCATTCCAATATCCTATCATCCTTCCCATACTCATGATTTCACACTCCTCTGATGCATACGCACTATGACACACATGGCATTCTCTTCACATCAACCATTGAACCCATGGTCGATGTAACACAACACATCCTGAGGAGGAAACGCCTATCCTACAAATGCAATGTGGATGCATCAAAACAAAGCCCATCTTCTCGATGGACAAATTATATCTAGTATTCAAGGGTAGGCTAAACAAAAAGAAGGTTCGCCTCACACACAAAAAAGAAATTTGCAACTAGTATTCAGTAGTAAGCTAAACCCAAAGAAGGTTTGCCTCATAGTAAAAAACAAATCAACAACATTGTAGCTTCATAATTGGCTCATCCTTGGATCGACTTTGACCCTCCCATGAGTACTCTGATGAAAGTTCAACATTTCAGGGGCAATCTACTTCATGCCATGGTCACCATTAGCCATGTTGACTTTGTGGTTTACATCATGATCCACTATTTGGATTTCATTTCCACAGTTTTCATTTCATCTTCCTAGTATCGCCTATACCCATTTTCCCTTAGCATAACCTTATTCTCATAACACTCTTGAACATGGCCAAATCATATCTAATCTTGTATGACGAGTGATGTTGATGGAATGTCTGCTATGGTGTTTTGTAATTCTTTGTCGATGTCTCTCGAGCCACTCCTCCAGACGTCAACAAAGAGGGGCCATTGAAACACCACAAAATTTTGGGTCTCGGTATTTCAACTACAAATTTGGCTAAGTGTCAAAATGATGACACTTTTCCCATATTTTTCCAAGTGTTGAGTGTAGCTTCCACCAAACTACCAGAATTGAAAATTTGTTCTAAGTGTCAGGATGATAGCACTTTCTATAGCACCCTGCTACACTGTGTAGCATAGCGCAGCGTAGCACTCTGATACGCTATGTAGCATAGTACAGTGTCACACATTGACGTGCTACAATGTAGCATAGCACTATAGTGCAACTCCCTGCTATGCTATATAGCATAGCATAGTGTAGCACACTACCACGCTACAGTGCAACTCCCTGCTATGCTGTGTAGCATAGTGCAGCGTAGCACACTACCACGCTATAGTGTAGCATAGTGTTACAATGCAACTCCCTTCTACGCTATGTAGAATAGCGCAATATAGCACACTACCACGCTATAGTGTAGGGTAGCGCTATAGTGCAACACCCAGAGCTACAGTGTAGCGTAGCACTATCGTGCAACACCTAGAGCTACAATGCTTTGCATTTTTGGCTAATCTTAGCCTTATAAATACCCTTGTGACTTCTTTTAGAAAGGTGGTTAGCTTGTTTTTTCACCAAAGAGGTAGTTGGCACTTCCATTTGGCATTTTTGGCACTTTGGCATCCTGGCACCTATCTCTGTGGACGAACAAGATCTAGAGCACACCATACCAATAGAGAAGCACATCAACATCATGCGGCACACTACAACCCCATTGCAGATCTATACAACATCACACAGTACACCATGGCTACTGACCCATCAGGCACAGTTCATCAGAGTAAGCACCAGACTTCATAGCCTGACACCATCGAGGCTGTGACTACGCTCCTACTACACCTATTGTTCGCTCTGTATACCTATATGAATTAGGTATGCTTCCTTTTTTTGTGGAAATGCATCTTCCTATTCAAACCTCTATTTGTTTGATTACAAAATTTATTTTTTTGGCATTTTCAAGCGTTCAATCGTGTCCACTATCCCGTTACGTGCTTTAGCACGTTTCTACTATTGTGCACATTACGTTTTCTTTTATTTTACCACTAGGTGTTCATTCAAAATAATTGTTTGAAAAAGGGTTATTGTACACTAGTTAAGTACCTGTTTAATCGACAAGATCATTCAAGGCACCCTGAATCCATTTTCTCTAGCACGGCCCTCGCACGGATCCAAGGTTAGGCTGTGCGCCCAAAGACCTCTTGGTGTTTTCAGCCACAAACATTTTTTATTGCTACAATGCCTACATTGAAGGCATGGATAAAATGAAACAAATCCATCACCTAATGACACCAATTAGGAAGATCCCAAAATCCCTAAGAGCTTTAAATAAAAGCTCCTTTAGTTAAAAACTTTACCAACCAACATGAAATATGCTTTCCTAAAAAAATGGCAAATCGATCACTATGAATGCCAACCTTGCTCTTATGTAGAAAACGAAATTTTTGGAGGTGGTTAAAAAATAGCCAACAACCTATGCCTAGTTATATCATGAGCTAACTAAAATTGATCCATAGATATGCCAAATCCACATCTACACAAATGCCTCCATCAAGCTAAAGAGGCAACCATAGTAGTGGTTAAACCTTAAGTTGAAGCAAATTATCAAAGAGCAAATTGAATAATTCCTCAAACCAAGGTTCATCTACCCCATTGAGAATAGTGAGTGGGTTATCGCACTCATGATAGTGCCAAATAAAGGTGATAAATGGAGGATCTGTATTGATTTTAGGTTGTTGAACATGACAACATACAAGTATCACTCTCCATTGCCATTTGTGAACCAAGTGTTGGATACCATTTCTGGGAATTATTTCTATAGATTTCTAGATGATTATAGTGGCTATAACCAAATCCATATTACACCTAAAGATCAGGCCAAAAATACATTCATGAATCCTTGGGGAACTTTTGCATAAAGAAAGATGTTGTTTGGCCTATGAAATTTTCCTACAACATTCTAATGCCTTGTCCTAAGCATCATCCAACAATGTATTGGTAGCAAGGTGGAAGTCTTTATGGATGAATTCTCCATATATAGGGCTACATTTTAGTAAGCCATAGACCATCTTGAGAAAGTACTAAATAGGTGCATGAGAAAAAATCTTAAGCTTAACTGGCAAAAAGGTCACCTGATGGTCTAAGAGGGCATTGTGTTAGGACATAGGATATCTCTAAAAGGGATTGATGTGGATCCTAAAAAAAGGATCATTCAAGGAATTACCAGATAACCTAAAATCATTAAAGATGTGAGGTAATTAGTTGGCCATATTGGCTATTATTGGTGCTTCATTGAGAATTTCTCTAAGATCATAAAACTATTGGTTGAGCTAACAAAGAAGGATGCTTCATTTTTCTAGACTCAGAAAAAAGAGCATGCATTCTAAAAACTCAAGCAAAAGCCTATGGAAACTCCAAACATACAAGCACCTGACTAGTTTAGACCCTTTCATATCATGATGGATGCATCCAATTATGCCTTGGAAGCCATGCTCACATAGTTGGACAATCAAAAACATTCTTACCACATCCACTGTGTAAGAAAAAGCATTGTAAGTGCACAATTTAATTACACTACCATGGAGAAAGAGCTCATGGTAGTGGTGTATTCCTTGAAAAAATTTAGGCACTATGTTCTTGGATACAAGGTGTTTATGCACACTAACCACAGTGTAATTTGGTTCCTTGTGAATAAGGCAATGGTAAGCCCCTATTTCATGTAGTGGCATGCAATCTTACAGGAATTTAATTTGATAATGGTAGATTGAAAAGGAACTAAGAATGTAAGGATTCTTTGAATCCATGCAGTTTGAAGTGTGGGAGCCCATCCTTTAAGGTTACACTCTACTAGTTGACAGCTCCATCGGCATCATCAAGCCTCACAACAAATGGACATAAGAGGAAAAGGATAAGTTCATGTTTGATTCAAAATAAAAAAAATTATTTATATTGTGCATTAAATAAATCTAAATTTAATAAAGTAGCAGAGGTAAAATGGCCAAAGAAATTTAGAAAACCTTAGAAGCTACCTATGAAGGAACATCTATTGTTAAGCAATTGAAATTGTTAGTTTTACAAAGTGAATACAATAAACTCAAAGTGAGAGAAGGTGAGAAAATAAAAGATTATTTCTATAGAGCTAATGATCTTATTGTAGCTATTAGAGGAATATTTTCTCGAAAGTAATGTCATCATCAAAATGATCCAAAATCTACAATTAGAAGTCAGACTAAAGGTCACAGCTATGGAGGAGATTAGGAATTTCTCAACCTTAAAATTTGAAGAACTTCAAAGTGCTCTCATTACTTATGAAATGAGTCTCATAAGTGAAGGAGCATTCTAAGAAAAACCTATAGCTCTAAAGATTGCCTCCACAAAGAAGGAGTCCAATGAGCATGATGAGAGCAGTGAAGATGAGATTGCCCTTCTCTTAAGAAAGCTATAATGATTACTAGCAAGATGAAACAAGAAGGCATTTAAAAAAATATCCAATCTACTTAAAGGTAGAGAAAGAGGTAAAAAAATTTTAAATTCTAACCTAGATTTCTCTTCGATAGAATGTTGGGTTTGTGGAGGAAGGGGTCATATGGCCTTCAAATGTCCTAGTGATAGTAAGGTACAATTAAGAAATAAATCCAATGATGAGAAATTGAAAAAGACCGAATTTTATACAAGTTATGATGATGGTGATCAAATTAAAGAAGAAGAATGCAATTCTTCCAAAGATTCATACCTCATATGCATGGCACTTATAGATCAAAATTCCTTACATGTGGCTGAAAAAGATGGTAAGTGTAACAAAAGGTATAGCAAATTTAAAGAAGAAAATATTCAATTACATCATTTTATTATAAAGGAAAATAAAATTATAATTTCTAAGTTAGATTCTATTCATACTAAAGTGAAATAAGATATCTCAAACATAAAAGCTGAGATTTGATAACTAACCTCTTTTAATAAGAATTGCAACAAGGTTCAAGAAGAGGAAACTCCTAAAAAAAGCCAAAGAATTTAGAGGATGATACACATGAAAATTCAAGCTCAAGCATAGTTATGTTTGATCATGTTGATCATGAGGATAATAATTTATTTTTTTGTAAAAATTATGATTGTAAGAAAACTATAAACTATTCTCATAATGATCAAGGAAAGATTAATGTTTGGTCTTATCAAAAGAGGCTTGGTAAGGAATTTGTGTAGGTACCAATAAGTAAAGATGAAGAGAAGTCGAGAATTGAAAATTTTACAATAAGTGATCAAGATTTCTATCACAAAGAACATATACAACTGATATCATAGGCATGATAGAAAGAGAACCTAAAGATGAGGAGGTACTTCATGATAGGGGAGCTCATCTCAAACTTCATTAATCCTCTATTCTTCCCTACAAGCAAGGTAAGTTTCCATCTCTTTACTTGTTGGTTAATAGTATTTGAAGTCCAAAATTGATTGTGTCTTACCTAGATAAAAAAAATAATGGAAAGTGTTTCGAGTATCTCTTACATTTTTTTAAGCTTGATACAATTGGTTCTATGAAAATATGTGTGTAGGACTTAGTTTATTTTTCTTTGAGTCATTATTTGGTTTTAATCCTATTTTCTATCATGCTTAATCTAAACTTCTTGTAATGATCTATTTCTATCCTCATATCCTTTGGAACATATTTTTCCTATTTATGAGATAAGATAAGCTTTTAAAAATTCTATTAGTATTACTGACTGAAGACCTTTGTCTCCACACTTGATCCTAATGATGACCCACAATTTTAGTGTTTCGGGTATTCACAACATTTATAGATTAATCTAAAAAGCCCAAGATAAGTAGCACATGTGTAAGGGGAGCCTATTCCTCTTTATCTATCACCATCTTGGAGATAGCCAATGTAGGGGGAGTTTTTGGAGACTTCAGCCAAGAAGTACTAAAACATAAGGACATCAACAGGTATTTTTCTTTTAAGAGGATGGCTAAATCTTGATTTTGTATTCCTAATATCCTTTAGTATAAATAAGATATATGAATATATGCATTCAATCAGCATGTTCCATTTTTGATAATTTATTATGGTTGTTGCATTGCCTCGTACAAATAGTGAAATATGCATGTTTCTCGCATGGCTTTCATATCCTTGTATTTATGTTTTTGAAATTTCTAGTTAAGTATATAGATACAAGTTTTAATGAGATTATTATTTTAAATAGATAAGTTTCTTATTTCTACATGATCTATCTTTGGTCTTTGGCATCAAATTATGAGTTTTTGGTACTTTTTGGTTTAGTTGTAGCTCCTTGTTTTTGAACTAAAAAGAGCAAATCTCAATGTCTCATTAGCTCACCTTTTCATATTCAAACATAAGTTGAAGCAAGAAGTACATATATTTTTATAAAAAATTTAGATATTTGATATAAGCATACATGATCATTTTGGTTGTGGCAATGTTTCCACAATTTTAATTGAAACATCTTTTGATTCATTTACCTTGAGATGTGCTACCTAGCTCAAGAATTTAAAATGTGGCATGACTAGTTTCACATTTTGAAGTTGTATTGCTATATTCTTCTTATCTTACAGATATGCCCTATTCTTTTGTGAGTGTTTTACAAGCATGGAGGATATTTTGAATTATTTATTTAGAGATAGGTTACTTAATCTTCAAGGTTTATACTCCTCTTCAAGATTTATTTTTGCATATCACTTAAAAGGCTTGGATCAGGGCAACACTTCTTGGAACTTAGTGCTGAATTGATTTTCTTACTTCTCTAAATGGTTTTTTTATTTCCTTGGGATTATGACATGTTTTTGCTTATGCATATTCTATGCTTCTTTAATCGGATTATGTGTCTTATCATTTTTGAAATTGTTCAAAAAGGGGGAGAGTAGTATGGTTATATCTATATGATCACTAACACATTTTCTTAAGTTTTAAACATCACCAAAAAGGGGGAGATTGTGGACCTTTTGGAGTGTCAAAATGTTAAGGAAAATGGAGGAAATGGTTGTGTGTATGGTTGTATGGTTGTTATGATTGTAGGACCAAGATGAGATGACATGAAATGCACTAATATTAACAAAAGAAGAAAGTCACTCACAAGGTCTCAAGGTCTCATCCAAAAGGAAAGATTAAAGGAAGAGAATTTAAAGACTGTGGACAAGCAAAGTTTTCATCATTAAAATTTATGAAAGATCAAGGTTGTGGACAATGAATGATGAATTCATCATGCAAGGGAAGATATAAGAAAGACATCTCTAAGAAACAAGAGACATCTTGATAGAATTGGAGGATGCATAGCCAAATATGTCTTTAAGAAATATTAGACATATTTTCATAGGCAAAGACATCTTCACTAGGAAAATAGGAGATGTCTCTAAGAAATAGGATATGTCTTGGAAGAATTGGAGGATGCACAAGCAAAGACATCTTCAAGGAACAATAGATGTATTTCCTTAGGTAAAGATGTCTTTACCATACAAAGATGTCTTTATACAATGCAGGCCACTTTTAGAGAGATATCTTTTCCAAGAGGAAGATGTCTTCCCATAATGAATATTTCAAAAATATGTCTCTTCCAAACAAATAAATATTTCTAGAATAACAGGCTAACATATAATGTCTCAGGCACAAAGAAGACATATTCCATGATCATTGCCTACCATTGGCTGGCCACTACACATGTTCCAAGATGGATTTGAAAACATGATAGCTATAAGAAGACTTCATATGCATTGGGAAATAAGCAAGCTCTTGTACAATCATTGTCTAATCATTTGTCTCTCATTATAATCATTGTTAATATTCATTGTACTATCATTTGTCCATTGTAAAGTGTGGTGTACCTCAAAGTACAAGGATCAACAAACTAAGTTGCATTCATCCCTTGTAATTATTATTCTTCCTTGTTGCCCTACGGGGTTGATGTACTTCTTGAAAGAAGACATCTTGATTAAGCTATTCAAGATCCTATGAGATTGAGTGGTTGGTGTTATAGCATAACACTCTAGAGTAGAGCTCACAATTGTACAGGTTGTAGAAGTGTGGAAACCACATTCCAAGCTTCACGGGACCTTGTGGGGTTCAGTGGCTAATGTAGCATCACAACACTCTAGAGTGGGGCTTGATGATTATATAGGGTGTATGATGAGTGGTGAGGTACCCATACACCCAACCATATGAATCATAAAGCGCCCATGCATGACTCAGTCAAATTTTGTAGACTATATCATTTTCGATGCACTAGTCCTTTAGGAAGTAAATCTTGCCTTAAGGTTAATTGTTGTCTTTCCAATTACACTTGTGATGTTCATTGGTATGGTTAAGTGTAACTAAGGCATCCAATTTTTATCATTTTATTTTTTATAAGTTAGTGCTCAAATGTAGATAAAAGGAATTTGATTAACTAATCTAAATTAACTAATTAACTAGCATTTAACTAATCCTAACATAAGCATCCAACCCTACTTTCTGTACACGTCTTGAACCCATGTATTCACTGCTAGGTGACCAAGCACTACACTTATGGCTATACCAAGTAATAACACTACTAGGATTACCAAGTGAATACGTGTTACACTCGAAGAAGTCATACTTATGTGTGTGATCTATTTGGCTTAATTGCTTCATTAATGTAATAATTGGAAAATAATTAATAACTAATTGAAAACACTTAATAAACAATTAAAAACATTAAATACATAAATGAAATAGCTAATCTATCTAGAGTACTACAATTTTTACCAGAAATCTCATCTTTATTACCACACACATTGTCATGCTCAAGTACAACAATGACTGAATAAAGATCTATACACTTAATGACTCATGTTGCGAGCACTCAGGAAAAAATTGTAACTTTCAAATGGAAAAAATGCAAGAGCTCCACTAGAACTACAATCTCCCTTTTTATAAATGCACCTACAAGTGCATATTTATAGTCAACTATAAGCACTACATCAATGGGGCCATGTCAATGCATGATATGATGCATCAACTAGGCCTCATCGATGAAGCTGATATGATGAGGCTATGTCAACAAGGTCTCTTTGATGCAAATAATAGAACATGACTCATCATACTCCCATGACTGAATGAAAATTCATCCTCAAGTTCTTTTACAAAATTGAAAAGTTATGGGATTATTGATTAACTTTTCCTTAAACAAAACAAACTAACTGACTTGACAAAAAATGGAGTGCCCAAGTGTATGGATTAACACATTACAAAAAATGATGGTGTTCAGGATACAAAATTGAATACCATAACTCAAATTTTCAAAAATTGGATAGCACATTCCTTGATGTTGTAAAGCTATTGGAGAAGATCAAATAGTCTCAGGCGATGGTGGTTCCTAAGGCTCTAAGGGACCTTCACCGAGCTCATGCATGAGTGGTGGTTAAGGTGGCTATGGCTGTCCTACTACTACTATGACTTCAAGTGAGAGGTGAAAAGCATCCATTAGTGCTTTCATTTTCTCCTCCTTACTCATGGGATCATGCACCATTCATGTAGCTTCCCCAATGTGGGTTGAAATAGGCACATCCCAAGGACACAAAATTGCTAGAAAAAACTCCTTTGCATTGATGAACTAGGTGGTGAACCATTTGCATTTAATGTTGAACATCCTAACCATGTTCTTCAACACCTAGTAGTCATTCATCTATCTAGCTAGGTTCTTAGTGATAGACTGTTGATCTCTAAATCGTCCTTTGAGAACATCAAGTTTAGCATTAGTAGACTGAAGCTTCTGCTTGGCATTCTTATGGTCCTTGAACTCTACCTTGTATAAGAGATGTGAGCTAGCCACTTATTTTTTTAACTCTAACTATGACTATTTGGTAGTTAGCATTGCTAGGTTTTCCTAATGGAGATTGGCCAACTCCATATACTTTGTCATCTCCTTGATTTGCAAATCCTTTAAGTATATCTCTACTTTGTTGTAAGCATCGATCCCATTAACAATGGGTTTCCACACTTCTCTTCCTTGTTGGAGTTGCTAGAGGGATTCATTCATTTTTACCTTTGCCATCTGGATGTGATTTTCATTAAATTCTTTCTACAAACTGAGTTGGTCCCTGTAGTGATTTTTCACTTTCTCAAATTTGAGGGCTTCATTCTTCTAGGTGGTGATCTCAATAGCAGACTTCTAATGAAATGTGCATACCTCCTTCACTAACAGATTACAATTTTTTACTGCCAATTTTCTTAGTTCAGTGTTTACCCTAACTATTGATGAATGAATTCTTGCATTTGAGCTTTTTGAGCATCAACATTTTGCAAGTGATGATTCTATGCAGTCAATGCTTCATTATCTTGGTGCATCTAATTCAAGTCCTTTTGCATTGAGTACATTTCAACTTTAGCTACAGACTATTTAAAGATGCCCATCACTACCTCCTCCTCAGCCTTCTAAATCCATTCTTGAAGTTGTTTGATAGCTTCATCTCTTATCATTGCTATGCTGAGGATTGCTTGATTTGCAAGTTAGGCACAAAGTTCAGTAATCTTTATGTCTAATCATTGATTTTGTTCTTGAGCCATTTCTAGTTGCCCCTCCAAGAATATTTATTTACCCCTTACATCTAGTAGCTCTGACTAGGTTGTGATGATGTTCTCCAGAAGAACAAAAATATCCAGAGTCAACTGCCTAGTTGCTACTAATCATTTCAAAAACTTTTTTTGCTAGGCCATGTTTAATTTCTCACTGACCATGCCTATGGATGTCTGCATGTCTTGAAGTGTAGATATGTCTCATATAGATGTTGTAAGTGCATTCAATGCTATGACATGGTCAAAAACCACTTATGCCACTATCTCCTATTGTTAGTGCTACATCACCAAGATAGTTATCTCTTGACCTTCTTCCAACTACACCAAAAAGGTGGTAGAATTCCTAGAGATTTCTTGGAATAGATGGTGTGTTTCTAGTAACACCATCACCTCTTGAGCATTAGGATCTAACCTTGAAGGTTACTGCATTCGTTGGGTAGAGAAAATGGAACCACCCCTCTCCATCTCACTAACTGTTTAGGCCACCTCGTTATGCTAACTCATTATTGCTTGATACATAGATGGATCTACCCCACTCATTCCTACTTATTTCTCTTGTTCACTTAAGAGCTATTCTTAGATTTTTCACAGATGCTCAATGGCTACATGGGCCTTTAGTTTTGTTTCCTAAGTGGGTGGTGGTGGCAGCAGTTCCTCTAATTGAGTTGTTACTGGCATCTTCTCTTTCATGATCTTGGATCATGAAGCCAAAGGACTATGCCTGAGTGTATCATTAGAGTAGCGAATGATTCCTGCCCTCTTACAAAGTTTCCTAATGAGGCATAGAAAGTGTAGGATCTTTCTTCCATGTTCTTTTCCTTTGAAACACTTCTCAATCTCCAAGTATAGCATTTGTGAAAGATTAATAGGGAACTTTCCACTTAGAGTGGTGCATGCTTAGGAAAAGAAAGTAATTACCTTGCTTGGCCTCACCATTGGATTGAGGTGATAAGCTACAATCTTAAAGTAAATTTGCTACACTAGTGTGAGTGCATCATACTCCTTACGATCCACCCCATAGCAATGTTGGATCACTCCTTCTTGGCCTCGGGGTCATCGTACATGGATAATTTCACCAACTATGTTCCAATGTCAGGCAACCTAAGTGCCTATGCAATAGCTTCTACCAAGTAGGACACTTGAATGTCCTTTATATTTACTATGGATTCTAACTTTTGATTGTTCTAGAAAAGGTATGTCTCTTCCATGTACCACTCCCCACTAGACATGATGATTGGCCACATGGGAGATGTTCATAGTTGAGTCTTGACATCCTCTAGAGCTTTCTTCAAAAATGGTTCAATGTTAATATCTTGAAGAATAGATTATTGAATCTCTCAAGAATTGATGATATCAAGGTAGGCTTGAGTTAAAGTGACTTCAATCCTTGGCGTAGGAGCAAGCACTTCTCCTCATTTTAATTGTTCAGTCAACACTTCTTCTTCTGGAATCTGTTAGATAGATTCCTCTTGAGGCTCCTTAAAAAGAGGTTTCATTACATGGGTTGCCTCAAGTAATTCTTAGCCTTTTTCTTGTTGACCCCTTCTAGTCTAGGCTACTTCTCCACAGTTGTGAGGGTTTTCTTTCCTACAAAATTTTTTGCTTGGGTACAATCTATAATCACAATAAGACCATGGATTAGCAATCATTGTGTAACCTTAAAACAATTAGGATACCTTACCTCGTAAGGATGGTTACACTTTGGATAAGTTGTGATTATAGCTAATTTAATTAATTAATTATCATTTATTTATGTATTTTCATTAATAAATTATCCCAAAGGTTGTTGGAAGGGTTAACTTGTGAAAAAGCTTATGTTTATATATGGTTAAGGTTATTAACCCTTTGGGGAGTTAGAAAATTTTCCAAAAATTTTCATCAATTTTTACTCAAAAACCTTAAAGTTTGTATCCCCAATAATAAAGATCTTACCTCCAATAAGTGTAAAATCAAAAAATGGAGTGATTTGGACAAATAGTTGGGAAGTTATAAGCTCTAGAAGGTTTTGAGCTCTAAAAATTTTCAAAAACTCCCCTTGTGTTATGAGCAAGTGGCAAAAACAAATTGCAAAGTGTTTGGTGGTATATATAGGGTTTTTTCATTACATCAATGAGGCCTAGTTGACTAGGCCTCTTCAACTAGGCTGGATGCATTGATGGAACCTCAAAAACATAACCATTGGCCATTATAGTCAAACTTTGACCTTAGTCAAACTTGCAAAATATGAAGAGTTTTTAAGTGAAATTGATGTCAAATGAAAGCTTAAAAGACCAAGAATTGTATGAAAACATGAGAAGAGGGTGTTGAAACTCATAAATTTTGGAAAAAGGAAAAAATTTAATTTAGTGGATGAATGAAATGACAGATTAAGGAGCACTAAGTAATTTACTCAATGAAATATGTGAAAGATAGGATTGTGACAATGTCAAAGGTAAGGAACATTAATTAACCAAGCCAAAAGCTATCCAAGAGGGTTCTCCCCATAGTAGGCTCATGCCCTTTTGCCCTTGCATAACCTCAACTAAGAAGTCTATAGGCCCTATAGCCAATTTGATGATCATGACAAATTAAGGACCAAACTGAAAGAATCTACTCAAGAATCCCAGCAAATCAAACTAAGACATAGAGCATAATGTAGAACAAAATAGTGAGGTGAGTTATGGCAGCATGGATGGATGATAGAGAAGGTGGAATGGAGTTCCAAATTGAGTTCATCAGAAGTCCGGTATGGAATTTATATTTAAAATGACCTAAGAAGTTCCATCCTCAGTCTAGACCAAAACCATCTACTTTTAGTGACTTCACATCCCCACTCTAAGATTGATCCACCCACTCAAGATATAAGAATGCTTCCACAAAACAACCACCATCTCACAAAGAGAGGAAAAGAGAAGTAGAAAGTAAGAGAGAGGGCCTCAGTTAGAGGGGACCTTCAGTCATAAGTGCATGTTGTTTGAGCCCCATAACTAGTGCTTGTAGCCCATTTATTTGTCCAACGGATGTGCTTTGAATTCCCATCATTTTTATTTTTTTTCTATTTTTTTAAAAATTGGAACCACACCATGCAAGGACTTATTCATATTGAAGGGGCGTGCTTTGAATTTTCATTATTTTTGTTTTCTTCTTGAATGGGAACCACACCATGCAATGACATTATTTGACTTCCTATTATTGGTTGGTTTGGAATGGTAAGAAGTCCATGAAAAACACTCAAGCACTCAAGCAAGTAGAAGAGTACAAAGAGTATTATGTCCCCTTGAAGTCACATCCTTTACAAACATTTGAATCCTTCCTAATTCTAGAGCCACCAAGGTCACCAATTAATTAGAAGTTTCTTTAATAAAAAGGAACCTCAAATTCCCAGAATAAAGGAAACTATAGAGTTCATTGGATGGAGCAGATGATGTGGACTCACTGCCTATTCCATGAAAAATAAACCATGAAAAAATCATCAAACATCAGAATTCAAAAATAGAAATTAGACATCAATAATCACACATTAAGCACAAACCATCATTAGTAGATAACAATAGTAGCACTGTGTGCTATGGCAATAAAGCAAGTTTATTAGGAAAAATGAGGAAATACCATACTTAAATCAAACCAAATAAAGAAAAATATAAGAAAATGTAAAATAGTAAAGAAATTTTGAAGGTACTAAAGATGGTCTAAAATTAGAAAAATTTGAAAAATTAAAAAAATTGGAAAATAAATAGTTTGTAAAAATCAAAAATATAAAAAAAAGTAGAAAAACTAAGAATCAAATTTGATGATTAGCATGGATGGCCATTTGTCCTATGACTAAGTTCAAATGAAGAGATTCAAAAAATAAAATGTGGTTGTCCATCCATTGAGGCAGTAGTTACACTAGCCTATCTTAGTTCTAAAAAAGGCTTTACTTATTGGATGTTGACCAACTACTTTTTATTTGGGTTGTTAGGCTTGTAGATCACCATGGCCCTAGAGGGAAAGGTTTGATCAATTATATAAGGTTCCTCTCACAATGTTTGATATTTTGTCTTTTGGGATACAAGTGCAAGGTTCCAATAGTGAACCTTATCTCCTAGTTGAAGTTTTACTTTCCTAATTTTAAGGTCATGATGTTGCTTGCTAAATGCCTTATTCACCTCATTCAAGGATAGGACCACCAATTGATTTTCATCTAGCATGTTTAGGATGATTAGTCTTTTTTTTTTGCTAGACATAGGTCAAGGTTTCCATCATAGGTCGCTGAGAGTGCATGGAGCTTGGATTGAATCATAAGCATTGGAAGTTTTTTGTACACTAACTCATAGAGAGAGTAGCCAATAAGAAGTTTCCAAGTTGAACGATAAGCCCAAGGAGCATCATTAAGCTTTCTATTCCAACCCTTCCTATATTTTCTAATAGTTCATGTTAGTATATTTGTAATCTCCCAGTTGGTTACCTCTACTTGACTATTGTCTTGGGGGTGATAAGGTGTTGTTAATTTATGTTCTACCCCCAAGCATTGCATTAATTTTCTAAATGTGGCACCTGTGAAATGAGTTCCATTTTTAAAAATTATTTAATGTGGCATCCCAAACCCTTTCACAATATTTTATTGTATAAATATAGCAGCAGTAGATGATGTACAATTAGTAACGACTACTACTTTTGCCCATTTTGTGTAGTAATCAACTCCTACTATAATATAAAACTTTCCATTAGACATGGGTGTGATGGAATCCATGAAATCCACATTCCACATGTCCAAAGGTTCTAGTGGTTGAATCCACTATTGAGAACCTTCCATGCAAGTGGTTATTCCCCCATCTTGTTGACAACATTCGCAAGACTTGATGAACTAGTGAGCATCCCTAAAGATTGTAGGCCAATAGTATCTTCCCATTAGAATTTTTATCGCTATGCATCTCCCTGCATAGTGGCCTATGTAAGGCCCTTTGTGAGCATCCTAGAGAACATGTAGTTGATTTTTGTTAGGGACACACCAACGAATTAAGCCATTGGCACACACCTTGTAAAGGTGTTCATGGATTTCCATGAAGTATTTGGCATGATGAAGAAATTGTTGCATTTTTCTAAAATCCAAGTCTTGTGACATCTCCTGAGTGAGAAGATAGGTGAGGATGCCATTATGCCATATTATTTTCATACGTGTTTGTTCACTTATTGCTCATGTAAAGATAAGTTCATCTAGAAATTGATTAAGGAGTAGGCTCTCCTCCTCTTTATTATCCCATCTTAATCAAGAGAGATGGTCAGTGATCACATTCTTAGTCCCTTTTCGATCTACCATCATGAGATCAGATTCCTATAAGATCACAAACCACTATAAGACATGGTGGCTCACCATCAACTTATTTATGAGGAACTGGATTGCATTATGGTTTATATGCATAAATACTTTGTAACCAATCACATAGTGCCTAAAATTTTCTAGCATCTAGACTAGTCTGATGCTCGTAGGATTGGTGTTTTTACAAGTTTCTCCTTTAATTATTGGAATGTGTGTTCACATTTCTTGGTCTAGATGAATGATGTATCTTTCTTTGTAAGCTCTACCAATGGCTTTGCAACCATAGAAAAATTCTCTATGAATAGCTGGTAGTAACCAATGTGTCCAAGGAATGACTAGACATCTTTAATGGTTTCTAGTTGGCATGTTATTCCTTAGATGACCCTTATTGTTTCTGAATCTACCTCAATCCCTTTTTGTGAAATTTGATGCCCTATCACAATGCTTTCTTGGACCATGAGATGGATCTTTTGCCAATTAAGTCATAGATTTGTTTCCACACATCTTTTTAGTGCTTGATCAAGTTAATCCAATGCTTGCTCAAAGGTAGCTCCATAGGTGAAAAAGTCATCCATGAAGACTTCAACACCACTACCAATTTGCTATTGAAAAATACTATGGACCAAGCATTGAAGTGTTTCAAGGGCATTGCACAAACCAAATGGCATCTTAAAATATGCAGAAGTCCCTTAAGAACACATGAATGTTGTCTTGGCCTAATCTTTGGATGTAATTTGGATTTGGTTATAGCCACTCTAACCATCCAAGAAACTTAAAAAAAATGCCCGAATATGATGTCTAACACTTGATCTACAAATGACAAAAAAATGATCTTTAAATTTTTTCATATTCAATAGCCTGAAGTCAATGCAAACTTGCCATTTGCCACTCTTCTTTGGTACAATTACAAGTGGACTAACCCACTCACTATCTGCGATGGGATAGATGAACCCCACCTTGAGGAATTGCTCTATTTCTTCCTTGATGATTTGATTGAATTTGATGTTTGATTTATTTTGTGGCTACCTTCTAGGCTTCATGGCTAGGTCGATGTAGATGTGATGCTAGCATATCCTTGGATCAATTCCTATTAGCTCTAGATATGACCAAGCAAAGGCTATTGACCATTTATTCACCACTTTCAATAACTTTTCCTTTTGCTCAGGAGCAAGTTTGGCATTAATTATGACCACTTTACCATTCTTTAGAAATGCATACTACATACCAACTAGTAAAGTTTTTAGTTCTAAGAGCTCCTCCTTGAAGTGATCAAGGATTTCCAACTCTTCCCAACAACTATCATCATCTTCATTAGAGAGTTGGAAATGAACTTCTTTAATTTTGTCCATGCCTTCAACATATGCACATGTTAGGCTCTCAATTGGCTTCATGCATATTGTGTTGTTATCTAAATTAGCTACCAACCACTGGGTGCCCTCCTACTTTGTGGTTGTTGTGTACAAACACATTTGAATTTTAACTTCTTGTTCACACTCATTGCATGCCTTAATGTATGTACTCTTGATTGACCAAATCTTTTGCATGCAGTTGCACCCATTATCATTGTACGTGATACATGGAATACACTTATTCTCAATATTTCCTAGCTTATTTTCCTTGGATATTTCTAAAGATAGGTCCCTTATGCCCATTCTTGGATTAACCATGCTTAACCAAGCTCTTCCCATGATGATGAAAAATTCATTTTTTTAGTTGTCCACCTTGATTACTAGAAAATCAATAGGATAGGACCACCCACAAAATATGGTCATAATGTCCTTTACTAAACCCAAAGGAATAGTAATTTACTGATCTACTAATTCTAGATGAATGTTGCTCTTCTTAAGAGGTGGTAGGTTTCAGGCCTTGTACATGTCATGGGAGATGAGGTTAACTTTGGAACTAGAGTCAAGAAGAGTCTTTCATGGCTCTTGTCCAGCAATCTATAGAAAAATTAGTGGACATATTAGATTAGATGTTTTTTTAGGAATATTACAAGCCTTGATCCAGTTAGAAACAACATGAGTTAGCATTATAGTGTAGATCCTAGGTGGCACTTGATTTGAAGGGCACTTGAAGGTATTTGATGCAAAGGATGAGGATGCTAGAGATGTAGGGAAATCAGCTAGATTAGATTGTGAGGGCTAAAGAGGACTACTAGGCTAAAATAAAGGTCTTTTTCTTGAATGATTATCCAAATCACTTGGTTGAAAAATTAGTGTGAGAGTACAGGCCTCATAGCATTTCGTTGTTGCAATTGTGAAGGAATCTCACCCTGCATGGATGGAGCAAAAGGTAACTAGGTTGAAAGTGGAGCTTTATGTGTAAAGGAATGTGAAGGATGATATGGATATGAATATGGATTTTTCATTTAAGTAGATGATGAATGTGTTAGGTGGTACTCTGGAGGGTAATAGTGATGTTGGAATGATGTATGACTTGTAGAGCTTCTAGGGAGATGAGCTACAGAACATAGTACCTGTATAGATCTAGTTGCCTTTAAGGGTATTGCTACGTTTGTGGTGGCATCCCCTATGATTATGGTTGGAATCCTTTTTGGTATTGTTTATAAGGTTGTGGTGAAGTTCCACTTAGGTAGTAAGCTTGTTGTTGTTGGTGTAACTATCTTGGACTGCCTTGAGTGTAAGGCAATCGTCTTAGAGCTTGCCTACATGCTAGGCAAGGATTCAATGCATACACTCTAGACTCCTGTGAGTGTGAAACCATAGTGCAACATCCCTTTGGATGTTTGTATTGGCATATGTCATATTTAGTTTCATAATAAGAGTCAGACTCCACAATTTCCTCTATTGCAGCAGCTTTGCCCTTACCTCTTTGTTAGCCACGTTTTGCTTCTTTTCACCTGTTGTGATTACAATCACTATTTTGCTCTTTGGATTCTTCAGTAATCTTTAAAGTGGTTTAAAATTTTTCATCCAAAGAGTCCCATAACTTCTCAACCTTGGATGAAATATCAAAAATAGATTTTTGGATGGGAAACATCTTTCTATTAATCACTTCATGAAATGGTGACTCCTCCTCGTTACAAAATTGGACCTCTCATTTTCTAATGGATGGATTCCTATTATACTCTTCAGAACCTTCCCTTTTTTGTAGCTCACCTTCTTCTTTTGCTACTTGCTTAATTAGCCTATGGATTTGATGAGATCTCAATTCAGACAATCTTCCTTGGGCATACACCCCAAGGGTTCTTCCTATTTCTGCTCCAAGCCCATCTATGATGTGGCAAAGTTGTTCTCTCTAAGAATAACCATGGCTAGGGCATTAATGTAAGAGTGAATAGTAGTAGTCCATGATGGCACATCATGTGCTCCATGTTTCTAGCCTTGGATTTTCGTTTTCAAATTAGACACTTTGGAGTACATCTGATATTTATCATTGAATAGCTCTAACATAGTACTCCATCTTTAGATGTACTCCAGTTCTAATAACTAATACCAACTTTTAGCTTCCTTAATGAGTATCCTTGGGAAAATGTTGAGTTTCTACCACTTATTTTCTATGTTCTGTAAGGCATAGGCATCATGAAAATCTTGTAGATGTGTTTGTAGATTAGAATTATATCCCCCCTCAGATCTTGAGATATTGTTCATGTCTAGGTGCTTAATCTAACTATCCTTCATATGCCTTCTTAGAATTTTAACTACCTCTGTAATGTTGAGCATACTTTAAGTCACCAATAGAGGTTCATCATCATCATTTCGTTGATGACACTGATGATGGTTTTAGCCACCCCTTTGATTTTGGTGACCTTCACAATTATTGTTATCTCTTTAATTACCTTCATTGCAGTTGTTTCGATGGTAGGTTCCATGAGATCCATCAGATGAAGAGAAATGTTTATAATTGGATGAAGAGGAAGGTGGATCACCATCACCACCACAGTGTCTTCCATCACTTCTACACTTATTACGATCATCATCCTTACATTCCTTGTTGTTGTGGTGTTTACTCGAGTCCCTACCTTGGCTATCTCTTTTTCCTGAACCTAATTTATGAATAGTGGATCATAGATTCAAGGTCACACCCTCATCATTAGTAGTAAGGGATGGAGAATCTTCATGTTGAGAACATTTAGTAGGAGGATCCTCAATGTCATCTTGATTTAGTAGAAATAAGGATTTGGTGTAATGTTTTCCCTTTTTAGCTTCATAGAGTTTCTCCTTATGTTGATCTCATTTATGTTCTGTTTCAGTGGGATAGTAATTTCAAGTGTCATATCCATCCAAAACATATTCTTTATGAAGATTTGCTATGCCCAACCTTTTAAGGATCTTAAATAGCATCCCATGCACAGATCTATCAAGGGGCAACACGATGTTGCCCTCCATATCATACCATCATAGTTGTTCATGTTGATGTAGAATGAAGGTGAAGTTCAACACAAACTCATATAGCTGACTATATAGCACCTTCCATTCTTGTGGGATCAATGGTTTGGTATCTTCATGCTTGTGAGAAGAAGAAGATATTTTGCAAAACAAAATGAAATTATTAGTGTGCATTTATAATTTTATGTATAGTGGGAATGATATTGACCTTGAAGTTCATACAATGATATTAATGGTATTTACTTAGACCTAAATACTACACATTCCACAAACAAAGTCCCTGTTAATGGTGTCAATGATGAGTAGCGAGGTACCCCTATGCCCAACCATATAAATCATGAAGCATTCACACATGACTCGATCAAAGTTTTTGGACTTTATCATTTCTAGTGCACTAGTTCTTTAGGAAGTAAATCTTGCCTTAACATCAATCTTTTTCTTCGTAATTAGACTTGTGTAATTGAGGCATCCAATTTTATTATTTTATGTTTTATAAGTTGGTGCTCAAATGTAGATAAAAGGAATTTCATTAACTAATCTAAATTAACTAATTAACTAGCATTTAACTAATCCTAACATAAGAATCTAATCCCACTTTTTGTAGACATCCTAAACCCATGTATCCACTACTAAGCAACCAAGCATTACACTACTGAGCATACCAAGCAATAATGCTACTGGAATTACCAAGAGAATACATGTTATGCTTGAAGCGATCATACTTATGTGTGTAATCTATTTGGATTAATTGCTTCATTAATGTAATAACTGTAAAATAATTAATAAATAATTGAAAAAATTTAATAAATAACTAAAAACATTAAATGCATAAATGAAATAGCTAATCTATCTAGAGTGCTACAAGATATATTAGAAAGCTCATCTTTATTATCACACACATTGTCATGCTTAGATACAACAATGCTCAAATAAAGATCTATACACTCAATGACTTCTATTGTGGGCACTCAAGAAAAAATTCTAACTTTCAAATGGAAAAAATGCAAGAGCTCCATAGCAACTACAATCTATCTTTTTATAAATGTGGCTACAAGCATGTGTTTATAGTTGACTATAGGCACTACATTGATGGGGCCATGTCGATGCATGATATGATGCATTAACTAGGCCTCGTCGATGAAGCCTAGATGATGAGGCCTCATCGATGAGGTCTCATCGACCAAAATGATAGAATGCGACTCATCAATTTGGATCCCTTAAATAACATTTAAGAGTAACAAAGTTTGAAGGTATGGTTGTGATCTACCCTTTGAGTGTGGAGTACCCAAGTTGGGAAACCACATAAATTTGATGTGTGTGGTTTGTCTCATAAAGTTTTTATTTGGAAAAATTATTCCTCCTCCACTTCTAAGTTCTATGATCCATAGGATGAAAAACTACCAAGAACTATAGAATGCTATCAAGGTATTTGATATTGAGTAAAAATAATCTATAGCCTAGTTTATCAATGTTAAGGAGCTATTTCTAGCCCATATTTGGGGATGTCACATGGACCATGTATGATCCTCAAAGAAAGAAGGAGAAGATGAAAGCATTGCTAGATTCTTTCCATCTTCTACCAAAATTTGCAACTGCATTAGGACAACCTCAGAAACCATAGCCTCAATAACAACCAACGCATGCACCAGAGGTAGGAGAAGGTCATTTGGCATCATTGGAATCTCCACCACCTAGGACTATTTTATTTTCTTCTTGTCTCCAAGATGCTAGAGGGGTTTGGCTATCAATTTTTGTAATGGTGTTTAATTTTATCATCATGAACATCCATTTTTGTAAAAGTTGCAAGTCGTACACTTGGAAACTTAGCATCTACTTGTTTGAATCATTATGTCACTCAATAATCCCATACCTTCCCAAAATTTTGTAAAAGTCGTGTTCCTCCTTTGGTTCACTCAAGGATGATTTTTCATTCAGTCATGGGGGTATGATAAGTCATGGTCACTAGATTGTGTTAACGTGTACCTATTGATGTGATTCCATTGATGCATACATATCAACACATACTTTGATGTGTCAACATAGTGTCTAGTATTTCCTATAAATGTGTGCATAACTACCACATTAATTGTATCCAATCATTAGCCTCTAGCTAAGTTCTTGCAATTTTATCTTCCTAGAGTTAGAAAACTTTCTCAAAGTGCTAGTAGTACGAGTTGAGGAGTATACAGATCTTTATTTGAGGACTGATGTACTTGAGCATCTTAGTGTGAATAACAATAAAGATGAGATTTCTTGATAAAACTTGAAGCACTTGAACTTAGCTTACTATTTACTTCATGCATTTAATATTCATGTAATTTACTTTATTACATTTAGGTAATTAATTCATAATGATTAATTAATGCATATAAGTACTACCACTTTGAGCATACATTAATTCTTTGTAATCCTAGAAGCACTTAATTCTTGGTAACCTAGTAGTGTTGCAATGTGTTTAGGATGTGTATAGAATGTGAGAACAGATGATTATGTTAGGATTAGTTAAGTATTAGTTAGTTGTTAGATTGATTAAACATTTAATTACTTTATCCTTGCACTTAGAAGAATTAAATGAAAAACATAAAATGATAAAAATCATGTGCCTCAACTACACTTAACCATACCTTTTCACTTCACTTCACAAGTGAAACTATGAAGGCAATGATCATATCTTTTAGATTCACTGCCTAGACCAACCGTACTTAGAGAGATAAAGTCTATGGAATTTAACCAGATTGCTTAGTGAATGCTAGTGATTCATATGGTTGGGTATAAGAACTACTTGTTGCTCTTCAAATTTTATTTTGTTAAATTTATTTCTCAATAGTTTCTAACTTGATGCTTCAAGATCTATTAAAATTTTGATTTTCTGATGACCACGATTCAACCACAACTTCAACATAAGTTATGGTTTATAATACTACAAGTTGTGGTATTACAACATGAGCTATGAGTTGGTTGACAACAAAGATTAAGAATTTCTAAGGATGCCATGACTTCATGAGGAGTCATGGTAAATTTACCTTATTTGAATGTCCATCATGAATGGATAGTTAGTCATGATCATTACTCCATAAGATTACCATGAGTCATGATGAAATTTCCTTAAGTGAATTTGAATCATGAGACAATCAAGGGTCATGGTTGACAACTTTGTATCAATCATGAGAAAATCATGAGTTATGGTTGATACCATGACATGATCAAAAGTTGTGATTAACATGAAAACTTAATCATGAATCATTGTATTTAACCATAAGTTGGTCAAAAATTTTGGTTTGAAGAGAAATGATATCAATAATACCATGAGTCATGATGGAATTGTAGTCTTGAAGCTTGGAATACCATGACTTGACGACAAATCATGGTTAAACTATTTTTTGAGAATTTCTTAATGTTGGATAATCCAAATATGATGAATGTTATATTTCAAGGTTCTCCATAAAATTTTCTATCTCAAATAAATATCTACAAATTCCTTTCTGATGAGTGGCGAGGTACCCCTACACTCAACCATACAAAACGAGTGTAGCACGTGCGATCCGGTCGAACTCCATAGACTAAATGCCTAAATGCCCCATGGAACACTTGGGGTTAATCATTTGTTGTCTTTCCAGACTTACTTGTTGTTGTCATGGTGTATGGTTAAGTAAGTCCAAGGTATATGATTTTTATAGCTTTTAATTTTTTTCTTCTATGCTAAGGGGTGAAGGGTTGAGAAAGCTAACTAACTCTAACTAAGGACCTAAGTCTAAATTAACTAGCATCAGCATCCGTTCCCACTTACCGTACACACCTTAAACTATGCAACTGTAGCTACCAAATGCTAATCGTTACTGGGATTACCACACATAATGCACATGCTCGAAGTGGTCATATTGAGGCACTTAACTAGCCTAAATGTGATGAGCAGCTGATTCCTTGACTAGCCGTACACACCCGTAGATGTTCGTAGTCAAGTCATACTCATCCCACATTCTAAGAGTTGAGGGTGAGAGAGACTAATCGCAATGAGTAGCTGATTCCTTGATTAGCCATACACATTCATCAATGCTTGTAATTAAGTCGTACTCATGTCACGCTAATGTAGGTAATAAATAAAATGTAAGAAATAACATGTAATAAACCTATTCCATGCACTGCAAGGTTTATCCACAAAGCTCGTCTTTATCGCCGTACACAACTTGCGTTCAGGTACTAACTACCCGAATAAAGATCCATTCACTTGGTGACTCCTACTATGGGCACATGGAAAAATATTCTATCTTTGGAGTGATCAAACTGTTAGAGTTTCCCTAATTTTAGCCTAGGATGAGAAATGAGGGGAGTTCCACCTCTTATTTATAGATTTCGCGATGGACCACGATATCCCATACGGGATATCGTAGGGGACGACGCGATATTGCGTGTGTGATATTGCAGCCTATGTGATATTGCATCTCATCATACCCCCATGATCGAATGAAAACTCATCCTGAAGTTCCTTACAATAATATCGAGAAGGTATGGAATTATTGAGGGGAATGGAACTAATGAGATGACATGTCAATGGATCATTATTACAAGACTTGACAAAATTTGTGTTCATGACAACAAGGGTGAACACCTTATTACAATGACATCAGGCCTTTGTTGGTAGCTAAGAAAGAGAGAGAGAAAGAAGTGTTGCTACTACCAATGCCAAGATTGCACCTTCGTTGTCCATCTGTGCGTGCATCGTCGATCTTCCTCCTTGCATAGTTGCTGTAGCGCTGCTCCATTCCAAGTGTTTGCTCCAGATCCAATTCATTGTTTGTACAATTTCCATCTGCACACATGACAAAATCTTATATTAGCAACGGTAAATGAATCATCATGTAATTGATACCTTGCTTTGGTGAGGGTCATGAGTTGCGAGGTACCCCTACACTCAACCATACGAGCATAGCATGCGCGATCCAGTCGAACTCTGCAGACTAAATGCCTAAATGCCCCATGGAACACTTGGGGTTAATCATTCGTTGTATTCCTAGACTTACTTGTTGTTGTCATAGTGTATGGTTAAGTAAGTCCGAGGTATATAATTTTTATAGCTTTTAATGTTTTTTTTCCTATGCTATGAGGTGAAGGGCTGAGAAACTAACTAACTCTAACTAATGTCCTAAGTCTAAATTAACTAGCATTAGCATCTGTTCCCACTTACCGTACATACCCTGAACTATGCAACTATGGCTACCAAATGCTAATAGTTACTGGGATTACCACATGTAACGCATGTGCTTGAAGTGGTCGTACTGAGGCACTTAACTAGCCTAAACGTGATGAGCAGTTGATTCCTTGACTAGCCGTACACACCCGTAGATGCTCGTAGTCAAGTCGTACTCATCCCACGTTCAAGGAGTTGAGGGTGAAAGAGACTAATTGCGATGAGTAGCCAATTCCTTAATTAGCTGTAAACACCTGTAGATGCTCGTAGTCAAGTCGTACTCATCCCGTGTTGTAGGAGTTGAGGGTAAGAGAGACTAATTGCGATGAGCAGCTGATTCCTTGATTAGCCGTACACATTCATCAGTGCTCGTAATCAAGTCATACTTATGCCGTGCTAATGCAGGTAATAAATAACAGGTAGGAAATAACATGTAATAAACCTATTCCATGCACTGCAAGGTTTATCCACAAAGCTTATCTTTATTGTCGTACACAACTTGCATTCAGGTACAAACTGCTCGAATAAAGATCTGTTCACTTGGGGACTCCTACTGCAGGCACATGGAAAATATTCTATCTTTGGAGTGATCAAACTACCAGAGTTTCCCTACTTTAAGTCTAATATGAGAAATGAGGGGAGTGTCGCCTCTTATTTATAGATTTGATGGCAAACCGCGATATCGCGTACGCGATATCGTAGGGGACAACGCTATATCGCAGCCTATGCGATATCGCATATCATCATACCCCCATGACTGAATGAAAACTCATCCTCGAGTTCTTTACAATAATATCGAGAAGGTATGTAATTATTGAGGGGAATAGAACTAATGGGATGACATGTGAATGGATCATTATTACAAGACTTGACAAAATTGGTGTTCATGACAACAAGGGTGAACTCCTTATTACAATGACATCAGGCCTTAGTTGGCAGCTGAGAAAGAGAGAGAAAAAGAAGTGTTTCTACTGCCAATGCCAAGATTGCACTTTGTTGTCCATCCGTAAGCGCGCCATCGATCTTGCTCCTTGCATAGCTGCTATAGCGCTCCTCCATTCCAAGTGTTTTCTCGAGATCCAATTCATTGTTGCATGTCCACCATCTGCACACACAACACAATTGTATATTAGAAAGGGTAATTGAATCATCATGTAATTGATACCTTGCTTTGGTGTAAACTCATTGGCTAGGTTGTGGTATGGCTGATATGGATCTGGAAATATATTAATGATGACTACCGAAGGTGTAGGGGTTAGGAAGAAAATAAAAAATTTTGGGTCTAGGAGAAAATCGAAAAAATCGGGACTCGTACCCCCATGACTAATCGCGAACCTCCGGTAGCGTTAGAATGAAAAAAGAAAAGGAGTAAGAAAGATAGGTAAAAAGGGACAACTATAGCATCGATGAAATGGATGTCAAGATGAAAATGAACAAAATAAAATTAATTGCAAAATGTTAAGGGAAAGAATTTAACTAATGCACCAAATAGAAATGTTAGTGGGTCCTCCCCAAAGTAGGCTCATGCCCTTAATGCCCTGACAAACCCACATTCAAAGAGTCCATAGGCCCTGGGAATGTCATTGGGAACAAGAGTTAAAGTCTTAACCACAAGAATTTACCGAAGAGAAAACAATGCATCAACCAAAATATATACACTAATGATACAACCAGAAATGAGGGGAATAATGGAGAGAAGGATGGAAAGAAGAAAATGGAAGGGAATCCCAAGAACAAGGTGGTGTACAGCCCCTTGTGTGTTGCATGATTAATGTGACTTGGCAAATCTCATTCCAACTTCGGCCTCAAACCAACCACATCTAGTGACTTCGCATCCATGCATTCGGCTAAACCATAAACTAGAGTAACGAGAATGCTTCCCCCAAGAGCCACCACCATTTCAACGAAACAAATGAGAGAATGGGAAGCAAGAAGGGCCTTAGTTAGAGGGAACACTTTGGTTCCTTAACCAATGCTTGTTGTCCAAGTTTATTCTACCTAAGGGGCATGCTTTGAATTCTCACTTAGTTGTTTTTTTTTTGAATTTTGTGTTTTGTATTTTTATGTGTGAGAACCACACCATGCAAAGACTTCTTATTTTTATGGTCTCAGCTTTCGATAATTGGGTAACATCAGAACGGTGAGAAAACTCAAAAAGAAAACATCCAAGCACCCAAGAGAACGGCCAACAAAAAAGCATCAAGTTCCCTGAAGTCACACCCTTTTCAAACCATGAGTCCTTCCTTAGTTTGAGACATACCCAGTCACTGATTCATTTAAGTTCTTTATTAGAAATGGACTATACATTTCCAAGCCAAGAAAGACCATAGAACTGGTGGATGGATGGATGAAGTGAACTCATTGACTGCCATATCAAAATAAACATACCTTAGTATCAACATTGTGACTTAAAGGTAAAAACCAAACATTAGCAATCAATATGAAAATAGTTCATACCATCATTTCGAACACTTATTGGGTGACAAACTTACAATTTGGATACACACACACACACACACAAAATGGAAAAAGTATAATGATGTTGTAAAAAAAAAAATAGAAAAGTTAAAGAAATTTGTAAAACAAAAATGTGTAAGACAAAAACATGTAAAACAAAAACGTGTAAAACAAAAACATGTAAAACAAAAATCGAAAAAGAACTGAGGGCCCCATATAATTAGCATAGGTGGCCATCTCCGCCATGACTGAGTTGTAAGGGAGAGATCCAAAATAATGAGTGTCTATTTGAATTTCTAAGAAGTGTCCAACTTCTCCCAATTGATGATCTTAGATTAAGGGGTGAAATTTGGCAGCGCTTATGTTCCAATGTATATATGCTTTCATTGTTAGCATGAGTTACCTCAGTTTTTTCCATGCATATTTTTTTGCTCCTTCAAGTAGCTGTCAACCACGGGGTGTCTACTGCTTCTTGTGTGGTTGCTACATACAGGCATCTTTGTTGGAAGGTTTCGTGGGCACACCTATTACATGGAGACATTTCCTCCATGTCATCACCTGATGAATCATTGTATGTGATGCATGGAACTTTCCTCTTCTCGATCTTTCCACAAATGTTTATCTTGAAAATTTCCAAGGAAAGATCACAAATCCTAAGGCATGCATCTACTGTACTTAGCCATGCCCTTCCCATTATAATTGGGAAGTCCCCTTCGTTGTTGTTAACTTCAATCACCAGGAAATTAGCTGGGTAAGACCAACCACACACAGTGGTGATGATGTCCTCCACCAATCCCAAGGGAATGGTGATGGACTGGTTTGCCAGCTCTAGTTGAATGTTGCTCTTCTTAAGTTGGGGTAGGTTCCAGGCGTGATACATCTCTCATGAAATTAAGTTGACTCCAGAACTTGAGTCAAGAAGAGCCCTATGTGGTTTATTTTCGGTGATTTGGAGATAGATTAAGGGACTCCCAGAGTTAGTTAGTTTCCTGGGAAGGTGTCCTACCTTGATCCAGTCAGTTACGGTATGCGTTAACGTAATCGTATGTGTTAAGCTCTGATTTTGGACTGAAGGGTGCTCTGAAGTGTTAGATGGTGAATGAGTGTACATGGTCTCAACCGCTTGTTGTTGCAAGAGTTTGTCTAGGCTTTTGATTTTAAAGTAGGATCTTCTCTTTTTACAGTTGTCAGAACTAGTAGCCGATTGAATACTTATAGCTCTCGCAGCATGATGCTGTTGTAGTTCAGGAGGAAGTTCCCCTTGTATTGTTGGAGTAGGAGGTGTTATGGGAACTACTTGTGATGGAAGAGGTGCAGATGGATTAGGAGGATGGTGTGGGTATGGAGTGTCTCCTGAAGGAGAAGGAGTCCTTCTGAAGTACTCCTGAACTTGGTAGTGACGGTTGGCAGTTGTGTGACCCATAGAGTTACTTGGAGAAATTGGCTACTGCACATAATATCCATAAGGCTCAGGCTACTAGTAAGGCTACTGATGTTTTGACGATGGCATCCCCCATGACTATGGGCATTGCCACTGTTGATGCTCTCCGATTGGCTGTGGTTGAGTTCCACTTGGATAATACGTTAAGGGTTGGTGGAACTGCCTTGGGTTACCTTGTGGATAAGGTAACCTTCAAGGTGTTTGCTGTTGGTTGAGTCTTGGATTTAGGGCATACACCCCAGACTCTTGTAGATGTGAGATAATGGGGCAACATCCCTTAGGATGGTCATAATAGCAGATCTCACATCCACCGTCATCGTCTGTGTGCAGGGCTTAAATCTCTCCACTTTTTCTTACCTTTGTCACTACTTTGTTCAACCTTAGACTCTTCTATAATTTTCAAGATAGTTTCAATTTTATAGTCTAAGGAATTGCATACGTCGTCTACCTTAGCCGCTATTTCCATTGTGAGTTTTTGGATCGGCAAGATTTTCTTGTTTACCAACTCTTTGAGTGGTGACTCATCCTCTTCATCACAAAATTTTACTCCCTTCTTTCATAGAGAGGGATCTTGGTTGTACTCTTCTGCACTTTCCCTTTTGCATAGCTCACCTTCTTCGTTTGCTACTTACTCCAACAAGCTTTGAACTTCATGGGCTCTAAGTTTTAAGAGTCTCCCTTGGGCATAAGTCCCAAGGGTTCTCCAAGTTTCATGCCTTAGCCCATCCACGATGTGGTGGAGTTGATCCCGCTGAGCATCCCCATGGCCCGGACAACGATGTAACCATGTGTAATAGCGGTCCATGGCAGCATCCAAGGGTTCATGATGACCTTGTTTCCAGCCTTGGATCTGCTTACGCAAATTGGACACTCTGGAGTACGTTTGATACTTTTCGTTAAACAATTCTAGCATCGTACTCCACCTCGTGATGGTTTCTGGTTTTAAGGACAGGTACTAGCTCTCTGCTTCCTTGGTGAGTGTCCTTGGGAACAACTTAAGCTTTTGCCACTCATTTTCTATATTCTGCAAGGCACAGGCATCATGGAATGCCTATAAATGATTCTGCGGATTAGCATTGTATCCCCCTTCAAATCATGGGATGTTGTTCATGTCTAATCGTTTGATCTGACTATCTTTCAAATGCCTTGTGGGAATCCTAACTACCTCTTTTATGTCAAGCATACTTTGGGTTGTGAGTAGGGGCTCATCATGATCATCTCTTTCATGATGCTTGTGATGTCTGTGTTGTTCCCTACTCTTCCTACGTCCTTGCCCTTGTCCTCTCTCTCGACTTTCCTGTCGAGGTCTTTCGTCCTTCTTACCTTTATCCTCACATTTATGTTCATGGTGGCTGCACCCAGATGTGGAAGGATAGGGTTAGTGATGTGAATAAGGAGAAGAAGAAGGGGAACCATTGCCATGATGATGTTTCTTACCTTCTCTTGTGCTGCTACGGCCCCGATCGTGGTGACGATCTAAGTGTCCATCCTTAGCATGAGTAGTTGTTCCCTCTATGAACAGTTGGTGTTCACGGGCATCAGAACTAGGGGTATGTATCATTGATCGTAGGTTCTGATACCCTTCCTCCTCACCATCGTTAGGAGGGGGAACATCATTTGTTAAAGAACTTGTGATAAGAGGTTCCTCATCTCCTATTTCGCTAAGGACATGCAGGGCTTTGCCCTTCAGAAAAGCATGTTGACTATCCTGCCTTAAGTCTCTCATAGGTTGGGCATCTGTGGGATAATAATCCCTCATATCAAAATATTCCACAACATATTTAGCATAATGATCTTGCATGTCAATCTGTACCAAGGCATGGAAAATCATGCGAGAGATTGATCGATCTGGGGGTAACACGATGTTACCTTGCAAATATCTCCACTGCAGTTGTTCGTCTTGATGGAGAATAAAAGTAAAATTGGGAATATACTCATTAGGATGAGTATATGTCATCTTGTATTGTTTAGAACTTGGCTGATTTTGGTTATGTTTTTTATGTTGCCGACTATCTCGTGTATGGTCCTTAGGTGGTGAGTTGCTCTTATGAGCAGAAGGCATTTTTATCAGTGTGCTATTTCACCATTATATAATTTTTATCTTCATTAACCCGAAGGTTTGTTAAGGCTCACAATGATGTGAGTGATGTCCCTTATGTTCTAATTGGCATACAAACACTTAGTCCCCAGCAATGGTTCCAATGATGAGTGGCGAGGTACCCCTACACTCAACCATACAAAACGAGCGTAGCACACGCGATCTAGTAGAACTCCACAGACTAAATGCCTAAATGCCCCATGGAACACTTGGGGTTAATCATTCATTGTCTTCCCAGACTTACTTGTTGTTGTCATGGTGTATGGTTAAGTAAGTCTGAGGTATATGATTTTTATAGATTTTAATGTTTTTCTCCTATGCTATGAGGTGAAGGGTTGAGAAAATAACTAACTCTAACTAATTTCCTAAGTCTAAATTAACTAGCATCAGCATCTGTTCCCACTTACTGTACACACCCTGAACTATGCAACTGTGGCTACCAAACGCTAATCGTTACTGGGATTACCACATGTAACGCACGTGCTCGAAGTGGTCGTACTGAGGCACTTAACTAGCCTAAACGTGATGAGCAATCGATTCCTTGACTAGCCGTACACACCCGTAGATGCTCATAGTCAAGTTGTACTCATCCAACATTCTAGGAGTTGAGGGTGAGAGAGACTAATTGCGATGAGCAGCCGATTCCTTGATTAGCCATACACACCCGTAGATGCTCGTAGTCAATTCGTACTCATCCCACATTCTAGGAGTTGAGGGTGAGAGAGACTAATCGCGATGAGTAGCCGATTCCTTGATTAGCCGTACATATTTGTCAATGCTCGTAATCAAGTCGTACTCATGCAGCGCTAATGTAGGTAATAAATAATAGGTAGGAAATAACATGTAATAAACCTATTCCATGCACTGCAAGGTTTATCCACAAAGCTCGTCTTTATTGCCGTACACAACTTGCGTTCAGGTACAAACTGCTCGAATAAAGATCCGTTCACTTGGGGACTCCTATTGTGGGCACATGGAAAATATTCTATCTCTGGAGTGATCAAACTACTAGAGTTTCCCTACTTTAAGCCTAGGATGAGAAATGAGAAGAGTGGCAGCCACTATTTCCCTAGGTTTCCATCCAATCTTTTTAAACTTGGTAGTAATGAAAGTTGATAATGATAAAGAATCACTATTTCCCTAGGTTTCCATCCAATCTTTTTAAACTTCTTGAGAAATAGTACTAGATTCAAGGTTTTCTAGTCTCCTTTTCATAAAAATGAGATTTTCATGTAAAAATACTGAAACTAAACCTTACAAATAAAAGGAAATTTTAAAATGATGCTCAGTGATCTTATATTAGATCAGATTATATCCAATACAAGTACAAGCATGTAAAAGATATAGAGATTAGGGTACAATGATACAATTGAATGTTTCTATTTGACTCTCTTTCTTGCACTTTTAAAATTTTCCCAGAAGCTTACTTTGATCTTTCTTATTAATGTTGAAATACTAGTCCTTATTCAATGATCCATCTCCACTTGAACAACAATAGATAAATGATCTATGATGTTCATGAAGAAATGTTTCATCCCTGAATATAAATGGTTAAGCTCGAATCTTAATGCGTTGTTTGTATCATAAATTTTGAGGGTTGTTTTTGCCTTTTATTTTTATTTTTTTGTTATTATTCCCCTAATACATCATCCTAAACTAGGATAAATTACCCTATATACTTTTTTAGTCAACCTATGCTTGGGCTAATTAATCTTATGTTGAAATCTAAAAAAAACTATAAACTCTAACTTTGGTCTTCTTACTTGATCTTAGGTTTTTAGAACTCTGCATCTAACAATAATAACCTATATTAAATAGGTCAACCTATGGAAAGGTTGTTCAATCTTAAAAATATGCACTTTGGTCTAGCTAGAACTATACTGAACTCAGGTTGGTTGATCTTTGAAGGGGTCAGTTAACCTTTGGGATAAATAGATAAACCTTAGAAGTGCTGATTTTTTTTATTTCTAAAATTCTCTATCATTCAAATAGGTCAACCTAATAAATAATAATTTTAACATAAATTACATTTTATCATTTTAAGTTACCATTCCATTAACAATCATCCCTAATGAGATGAAGAAATTGGAATTGGAAAAATGAATTATTACCATTGGATTATCCTTTCTCTTCATAATTGTTCTTCAAAGGATCTTTTTAAGGGATTTCCTTCTTGCCCATTCAGTGTGGGGTCTTCTCATCATCATTAATCATCCTATCCTCGAAGGTCTTACATAGTTGTTTCTCCTCTTCAATCGAACTATCATGAAGTTCTTATATTGAATGATACTTGTACTACTTTCTGTTTCTTTCCAATCCTATAAAATAGTAAATCATCTAAAAGATATATATTTGTTAGGGTCTCCATGATACCTTCATGTATAGCTTAATTTGATTCCTTGCAAGATTATTCAATTACATTTTTTCACCTTTCTTTCCTATCATGGTGGCAAGCTAGGACCAATAGTAGTTGAGATTGATTCATCACATTCTCAAACAAAACATGTAAAATCTTTTACTTTTCAAATTAATTCATGCTAAAGGTTCATATACCTTCCACATAGTCTACCATTTAACTTATAAGTTAAAATTTGCATATAGATACTAAGAAAAATATACACATATTGAAACTAAAATGCAAGAATTTGAATGTATAAGCAAACTATTTATTCAGTATGCATCTTTCCTAATAATGGCACTAATGATAGGGGCTCCCTTCAAGTGAGACCAAAATAACTATATTAATTGGTACACTTGGTGAACTAGTCATTACCATTAAGAATAAACAAAAGTGAATTATAGAGTTTATTTGTGTATCATTTCAAATGCATAAAAAAATATTATAATACATATCATACAAAAATAAATCATGTTACCATAGTGAGAAATTAAAATATTTGTAATGTTTATATATATTTTACATTAAGAATAAAATAAAAAAATAAACATACTTATTGCAATCCCTTATGGAATTGCTACAATGCTGACATATCTAATGCAATTAAAGGCATACTGACATTGTAATTCCTTACAAAATAGGTGCAATGCAAACACACATGAAAAATAAATAAATGACTTCTAAATTGCATTCTTGATGATCAAACATCATGTTATAGAAATACAATATTCTTGTATAAGGTAGAATCATTGTAGCTTTATAAAAATACTTAATTAATTCATATCTAATTACTTAAATAAATAATAATAATTTTAGAGAATTTAATAACTAATAATAGTTCATGGAGATCATATTTCTAGTATTTTTTTCATACATGTTAATAATTTAGAGGAAAATGGAAAATCATGAGCTTTATTCACTACACTAACACTCAACTCCACATTGACTAAACAGTTTTAGGATATGAAAACAGGATAGCACTACAACAAAGTCTTATTGTATAATGAATCATCAACTCAAAATAGATGAAAAAAATAAAGATAATGCTTTCTTTCCTAAGGGATAAAAATATTTATAATGAGAAATTCTCAAGAAGAACTTGTAAAATTAATGTCTCATTTTAGGCTCTATGCTTAGTTATTTATGGTTTTTTAGGTTTGCAACTCAAGTAGTGTAGTGTCATACTAGGTGTTTCAATGCTAAGTTATGATTAAGTTGGGAAATATAAGATATTTTAAGAGATTTTACCTTTCATAAAATTCATATTTTATATGTTTTCTTACTTATCAAGGTATTACTATTGGCATCCATTTAAAACACATAAGAATTGTTTCTCCTCAATGTCCTCTCTACGAAAGTAAAGATTCATTTTTTCAAGTTTTTTTTGTCCTATTACTGAACATCCTTGGAAATGAACATCCAAAATTTATAATAACTTTCAACCAAGCATAAAGAAAGTCATTATTGGTGATCAACCTACTTTGTCTACTTTCTTTCTTTGGATTTGAAAGTATCTTAGATCATTTGTTTTTTGCTCTATTTGGAAGCTTGGGTATGCAATTAGTTTCTAGAAATAAGAGCATAACTATGACCTATCAATAGAAGTTAAATATCAGATTCTTAAATATTTTACTTTTTAGCTATAGCTTCAAGCAAAAATCTCGCAATGAAAGCTCATCAATTAATTTATTTTATATAGCATTAATTTCTTTTTATTTCGGAGGCTAAAGAATGAGAAGCATTTAGTTCCTATGCTATTTTTTCATTATTTCTAATTCATATATTCTTTTATCTTTAGAGAGTATTTTCTTCTTTTTTTACAAGAAATCTTTTAGTAGGAAGTGAAAACCCATGATGGTGCTTCTAAATAAGGAAAAAACCTAATCCTTTTCTAATCCAAACAAGAGGTTTTTCAAGATTGGTTGTAAGGATGAATGCATAAAAATGCATTCTAAAAATCATTATGCTTTTCCTTTAGAATTTTCATATATTAATCTTAGGTACTCTAAATTTTTTTTAATATTATTATTCATTGTATGAGATTGAACATCTCCTTCCCTCCCCTCTCAAAATATAAGATTAAATAATTATTATGTGCATTGTATGAGAGGTTTAAAATCATAATATAATAAATAATTGTACTTTCAAATATTTTTAGGCAAGGTTCTTTTTATAATAGGGTATTAGCCTAGTGGTAAGACACTTCATATGGAATCCTCAATTCATTGGTTTGATTTTAGTGAATAATACTAAGTTATAGAGTACTAATTGAACTATATATCTTGGGATATATTTATGTTTCAATTATTTTTGATTCTAACACCCCTTCTCTTAATTTAATACCTCCAAGTTATAGATTCAATTTTGATGATTAATATTGATTTGTAAAGTTCTAATTTCACTATATGTTGTAGGGATAGATATTAACATATTTATGACATATGTCTATTATTTTATCAAGAGAATATTTTATATTTTTTAAATTAATAAAATCTCAAATTATTTCACTTATAATTAATTTTTAACATTAAAAAAATGAAAACCAATGTAGGTTATCTCAACTAGAATAAAAATTTTATGAAAAAGTTTTCTCTTAGCCAAACATCATGATGATAACTATTTATTTATGTTGATAAAGCCCAACTAGCTAGTAAGTGGCACTCATTCTTATGATGATAAAATTATTAAAATATTATACCATGAATGAATAGAAATCTCTTGGATGGGGTTGGTAGTTGACCTTTCAGCCAAAATTTAAAAAAACATTTCAAGTTCTAACACCCCCCTTCTAAAAATAAAAACTAAAAAATAAGGTGTTAGCCTAATAGTAAGACTCTTGATTTGGAAGCTGCAAGTTATGAGTTCAAATATGGTGGATAATGCAATATAATAAATTTTATTTAACTATATATCTTAGCATCAAATATTCCTTTTAAAAAATCCAAGGTTTAAAATCTCTCCACTACTCTTCCCTAAGCCTAAAACTACAAACTAGTTCACTAATTGGTTTATTAGATAACAAGTTCATTCTTTGTAATAATCTTGTATGTAAAATGAATGTGCAAAAAATATTTAGCATGAAAAACAATAATTCCATAATATTCAAGGGTAGTCTAAATTACCAATGTAAAACCCTTATTTGGACAAAAAATGTAATAATCTATAGAAATATATATCAAGAAGTAATATCATTTGACAGAGATTTATATAAATCATCAAGTAAAAAAAATTAAAATTATCAGAATCCTTTATAGTCTCTATAGTATAAGAGACATTAGTATTGTCCATATTTAAATCATTCCTACCACACCCTCTCCTCCACCCCTAAAAAAATTTAAGTTCTAACCTCCTCCAAATAATAGAAACCATATCTTAAAATAATAATAAATAGATTCTAATGAAGTAATATGATAACTATAATAAAATAATGAGATGATAGCATAGCACTAAGACTCTTGATTTTTAAGCTCCAAGTTATGGGTTCAATTTTGGTGGGCAATGCTAAGTTATAAAGTTCTAATTAGGCTATATATCTTTGGGTGTACTAGATAAAATTTCTATAAAAGCTTGAAAAGCATTAGGAGATACATGAGCTTCTTAGCTAATATAATTATTTAAGAATATTTAGAGGATGGAGAAATGTCCAACAATTGGAAAGAAACATTATTTTTTCATTTACAAAAATAAAAGAGATGTACAAGATTTTGTAAACTATAAAGGGATCATGCTAATGAGCCATACTATGAAGCTTTAGAAGAGAGTCATAGAACAATGTCTTAGACTTGAATCATTAGCATCAAAAAAGTAATTTGGGGTTTTATTAGGAGAATCTACAATAGAGGTTATTTTCTTGATATGAAAATTGATGAAAAAATTTAGAGAACATAGAAAAAATCTACATGGGATCTTTATTGACTTGGAAAAGCATATAATAGAGTTCCTAGAGATATTATTTGGTGGTTCTTATAGAGGAAAAACATTGTTAATAAGTATATTAAAGTAATTCAAGACATGTATGAATGAGCTACTACTAAAATTAGAATAGCTTGTCAAATAACATCTAATTTTCCAATCATAGTAGATCTACATCAAAGATATATGCTTAGCCCATAATTATTTACCATTATTATGAATGAATTAATAAAAAAAATACAAGATGAAATGCTTTGATATATGCTATTTGCTAATGATATTTTGTTGGTGGATATAGTTGGAGAAAATATTACTTCTAAAATGAAAAAGTGCAAACAAGCTCTAGAATCAAAAGACTTAAAAATTAGCATAAGTAAGACATCATCTATGGAATGCAATTTTAGTAATAGCATAAATAATAGTAAAATAAAAGAGATAATTCAAGGTCAAAAATTCTATCACTACAAATACTTCTATTACCTAGTATCAATCCTCCAATTAGATGATGAAATTGAGAAATATATAAGAAATAGAATTGAGCAAAGATAGTTAAAATGGAAAAATAATAGTGATATTCTATATTATAAAAAAATACTAATAAAAATAAGGGGAAAGTTTTACAATATATTAATCTGACCTATTTTCTTATATGATACTAAATTTTAAGCATTATAAGACATGAACAATAAAATAGTATGATAGAAATGTAAATACTTAGATAGATATTGAATGTTACAAAAAGAGATAAATTGCATAATATAAATATTAGAGGAAGACTTGCATTGGTTCTATTTTAGATAAGTTACAAAAATGATCACTTAGATGGTTTTGACATGTGCAAAGAAGATCAGATAATGAGGCTATTAAAAAGGGTTGCTACATCACTTTTCTAAGAAAGCTAGAAAAAAGAAGATCAAAAAAGATATGGACAAAAATAATTGAAGATTAAAGAAACTATAAATGAACAAAGATCAAGCTCTTCATAGAGGTAAATTGTAAACAATAAACTTATGTAACTAATCCTATTTTATTAGAACAAGGCTAGGAGAATAATGATGAGCTTGATGATCTTAAGATGTATCTATATTACAATAAGTTTAGGGTTATAACCCCTCCACCTTGATAATAAAATAATGAGATGTCAGCCTAGTAATAAGACACTTAAGTTATGGGTTTAATAGTGGGTAATACTAAGTTATAAAGTTTTAATTTGACTATATATCTTGGGGGTGTATTTATGTTTTAATTATTTTTGATTTCAAGATGATGATGTCTTCCTTTAGCGATGGAAATTGGAGTTGATTATCATACTATGGCGCAAGACCTCATCTAATTCTAGAAAAATGTTAACATTGGCATTTCCCATGTTCAACCTTTTGACTCACCATTGATATCAACATTAAAGATGTTACTTTTTAGTAGGAAAGTGGAGCTTGCATGGAACACCTCACTCACTAGGCTTACACTAGAAAGGCATTACTTAGATAAGAGTTCAAAACTATGAAAAATATATATAATAAAATTAAATGGATGCCAAAAAAATTAAATAGACAAAGAAGAAGACATTCGTGAAATAGATGCATACAAGAAAAATGCTAAAAAATATAAAATTGTATAAAAGAATATAAAGATAATAGTCCTATGTGTACAAAACCTAGCTTGTGCAGTAAGAAAAATAGGGCGTATCCTTATTGGTTAAGCCAAAAATTATAATATAGTATTAGAAATATTATAGTGGAAATTAGATAAAAATAATACATTATAATGTAAAAATAACAATTACATCAAAGAGGCCATTAGAATCTAACGTTGTTAATTATTAGCTAATTTTCAATAACTACATAATAATAAATGTAACATAATTAAAGATCAAATAAAAAGTTCCCTATACCAAAGACAAGAAAACAATTAGTAGACAATATTAAATAAAGTACCAAATCCATTAATCCTAGTTGAACATTATAGCATATAATCCAAACATAGTTAAAAATAGAAAGGTAGAAACAATAAAAGGCTAAATAGGAATTTAATAATTAGCTACCTTTTCTAAATCCCCCTTATCACAACTCAATCCCTTCAAAATCATAGATATGAAGAAAATCAAGTATAACATTGAGTAGGGTAAACAACTAATAAAATATTTACTTATGGATTTGGTTGGAGACATTTTGTAACTGGACAATCATGCATATGGAATAGCTGCAAATATAAGTGAGCCAAATAAATACCAATAAAATATAGATAGATAAATAATAATAATAATAATAAATATCTAAAATATAATTATGTAATTAATTAAAATTCCACCACCTATAATTAAATAAATGAATCAAATGAACAATTTGTAGTTATCAAGATATGCTTCCCACATAAATACTCAGCTTACCATTGTGATATGCTTCACATGTAGTTATGAAAAATTAGCTAACACTTATCATGATTTTATTTATGCATAATTTTCTAGCTCACTACGATGATATGTTTCACATATAGTCATTAAAAATTGTTAATGTTGCTAACAACCTAAATATAAAGCTGAATGATCAAATGTCAAATCTAAATAAACAAAAAAATCCTTAGTTGATAGAGAAATGAATCTAAATGCTAAGTAAAGTTAAAGCAATCAAATATCAAGAATTGAATTATCAAATCTCCAAGGATTAAACTTAGCTACTACTAAAATGTGTGTTCTAATGGAGATCTAAAATTGTAGAAAGATACCAAAATGAAATGTAAGCTACTAAAAATGATAGAATATTATTAGTTACTATTTTAGGTTTTTAAGTAGTTAGGAAACTCCTACAAGCTATGCTTTTTGTAATTTTATATTTCTTAGAGTTCAAGGCTCACTTTATAAAATTTTCTAAAATTTTTTAATATGTTCAAAAATACTAACATCATCTTTCATGACCAAGGTTGAAACCTCATAATAGGGTCATGAAAGATTGAAAAGGTATCCTCAAGATACATTTTGATATCCTAGTTAACTATGTATTCTAGGCTAATATTTTCTGGTGTCATTTTATGGGTCATAAATGTAATAAATAGCTTGAAAACCTATTTTTGTAGCTAAATTTTGAAAAAATCGAAAACAAAGATAAAACATGATCAACAGTTATGAAAATGTTATCAAACTTAGCCAAAATGTTGACAAATGTTCCATGCATGATAACAAATCTAAAAAATTAGCAAGATTATAGAAAATAATTAAAAAATTAGATATAAGAATTTAGACAATTTAACAAATAGTTACTAAGCAAATGAAATCAACAAAAACATGTGTGCACGAGAAAGAAATTACAAAAATCCATAACTAGAACAAAATACCAAAATTAGTACACCTAAAAATGATAGTGCTAGAAGAAAAGGATCCTTCCATAACTTCAATCTCACAAACAAGCATAAAATTCTAAGTACTTTTACATATCACCACTACCTAGGTGCATCTAATACTTACCTCAAGTAAGCCTCACCTTGTTCATAAACCTCAATGACCCAAAGCTATTAACAAAGAATGCAAAGTCTACTAGAGGTAGATTTTTAATCATTTTCTAACATCAAGAATCTGAGGTATAGGTTTTGGGCTCCATGAGGACATCTGGGACATGCAAGAAACATCTTTGTTGGGAGGTGAGTCTTTACAAGAGATGTCTCACATGTGTATGAGATGTTTTAAATGAAAGAAAACATCTTATCTTGCTTGGAGATTTCCTAGTTTTTATGATTCTTCTCAAGGAAGACATCTCATACCAAGAGAACACATCTCACACCTAAATGAGATGTCTTCCACTCTCAAGAGATGTCTCACTTGAATTATGGAATTTCATTGAAGATATCTAAAAAAGGGCCAAAGAAAACCCGTACAATGGGGGGAACTTTTGAATTTTCAATTCCAAAGTAGAAAACATCCAAGTTAGAGGAGAAAAAGATGAAAACAACCAAATATCTTTAAGTTGAGCTTGAGGATATGTTTTTACATTTCTTATCTATAATTTTCAATAAATATTATTATTATTAAATAATTTATTTCATCATCTAGTGTATGGACACCTCTTCCAATTCCCTTACTCTACCCTACATACTATGTGTATTTTTGTGATGATATTGTTGAGGATGATTCTTGGATGTTTTGACATGTTTGGAGGTGTTTTTAGCTCATTTTGATGAATTTAGGAGGTTCTTAGATCCATGGTAACTTGTTGGGAGGCATCCAGAGGCTCTTGACATCAAAATGAGCACTTGTATTTTTGGCACCTTCAAAAGAGATGTCTTCCCAGAAAGATAGATGTCCTTTTAAAGATATCTTCCCTTTAGGGAAGACATATACCAAAAATAGTAGATGTCTCTCCTAAGAGTAGGGCTTCCATAGGAGACATCTACATGAAGCCAAAGATGACCTCCACACATGGAGAAACTTTCAAAAACACCTTTTAAAATTTGGGAAATATCCAAAGCAAGATGAAAACAGTCGAGGAAAAGTTGAGAAGACTTGGAAAACATATAAAGAACCTCAAGTTAAGATGAGGAAATATTTCTAGGATTTTTACCTTTTGGTTGCTTACAAATATTGATATAATTCATCATTTTTAGTGTCATAGTGCCAAGTTTCGCAATGCAAAGTGCCAAAGTGCTAAGGATTGAAGTGCAAATGGTGAAGGCCAAACATCCCATTAAAGAGCAAAAGAGAAAGCTCTTGAGGAAAGAGAGATTGTGCAAAGAAGTTGAGTAAGAGGAAAGGAAGAGCACTCAAGAGATATTATAAGTATCTCTTATAAGTGTCTTGTCTTGATTTTTGGCTCCATAGTGAGTAATTTAGGATCAAAAGAGAACAAGTGTGGCCTCTAAGATCCTTGGGAGAGTTGTGAGTTGAGCTTGGCTCCTCATCTTTGATGTATTTTCTATGTATTTTGAGAATTATCTTAACATAAGGAATATCTTCTCCATTTTATTTTTATTCTTATTTTCTAAGCTAGATCATCTTGGAAGTTATGGATTGGATCCTATTGGGATCTATCAAGATGCAACCCCCCTACACTAGATTGGTATCGAAGCTTAGAGGTTTCCACACTTTTATGTTGAAGCTTGGTGTTTTCTTTGAATGAAATGAACATTGTTGTGGATATTTTCTTTTGGATATCATTCTTGTTGATTTAGGTATGGCTTAAAATAATAAGATATATTAAGATCTTAGATAAGAGCTTCAAGAGTTTAAGAACTTCTTTAAATCTTTTGTGGTAGAAATGCAAGAATTTATTTCCAAAGTAAAGGTCCACAAGCACTAAGATTTTGTAGAAATTTCAAAAAGGGATATTAAAAAATTCAAGACTAACATGTAAGATATTTTGAGGAGAATTAAGAAAATATCTTCTAGCCATCAATAACAAGGGGAAGATGATGAATCTGATGAAGTAGAGATCAATGAGAAAGGGAGTTCCCAAGTATCTCTTATTGAATAAGAGAGTGCTCAATACTCAAAGGTTTCAAGGGAGGAAACCAAAAGCTTCATAAAAGAGACCAAGAGATCTTTAAAATCCAAGATGATGTATGCTACTAATCAAGGAGAGTTCCTACCTCATGAGTCATATGAGGTGAAGGATCAAAGTCAAGAAAGTGGCAAAGATCAAGTGACTTCTTCAAGGAGGATCAAGGGTAGCACTAAAAGGTATGATACTCATTTTTTATGTAATTGTTATATACCTTGTGGTAAGGAAAAGAAGCTTCTAAGTCAAGTTGAGACTATCTCATGGGAGAGAGATGAGTCTTCTATCCAAGGTATGTGGAAGAATGATTGCTTTGATGATGTTTTTTTTCTTGTTGAACATGATGTTAAGGCCATGGAGGAGAGTTTACATTTTTAGTTGGTATCTCAAAAGTGGTATGAAGAGCTTGTTGATGATTCCTTTGAATAAGAGAATCCATTTGAATTATGAATTCCTATTTGGGATCATGAATGATCAATCTTCGATGAGATTGGATAGCCACATGTTCAAGATCAAGTTGAACCAAAGATGTATAGGAGAAGACACAAAGAGGTAAGGATGAGCTTTACCTTGTTGATGGTAGTAATGTCTCTCATGTTGAAGCTAGTGTGATGGATGCTAGTGTTTCACTTTAGCCTGGTAGTGGTTTGTTCAATGGTAATGATGAGCATCATGATCATTGTGGTGATTGTGATAAGATTGAGAATCTTATTGTGACTTTTGATGCCATTTTTAGTAAGAGGTAGACCAATAATGGTAAATTATTTGATGATAATGCCTATTGGAATAGTCATTATGAGAGGGTAATTATTGATGTAAGTGAAGATATTGATAATGATATGATTTTCCATAATTCAAAAATGTTTGCTATTGATTATATCAATGATAAATTTGTGATGTATGTTGATGGATTTGATTGTATTAGCTATAAAATTAAAGTGTAGCATGAAGGAAATCTACATTGTGATGATGAAAGGAAGCTAAGTGGTAGTCTTCCAAACACCAAGAAGAAGAAGGTGAAGAAGAGGAAAAAGAATCAAAGAAAGAATGTTGGATGAAGAAATCCTAATATTTTTTCTTTTTCTTATTCTTTATTTGTTACAAGTTTGAGTCATCATGGAGATGCAAGGAAAGCATTCCAAGGAGATTATCAAATGAAGGAAGCATGCTAGGGCATGAGGACAATCCCCCATGAGAAAGGAAAGATTAAAACCAAAACCTCTAATGATATTTATTCTCATGTTTGTAATGCATTAAGTCATGATTATTGTGATGGCCTTAAGTTATGGGGGCATGGTTCTCTCCAGCTTATGAAAGGTCATGAAGCATGATATTTTTAAGGGTGGGAGAGCTAGTGTAGGGACACCTCTTCTGATTCCCTTACACTACCCTACATACAATGTGTCCTTTTTTGATGATGTTGTTGAGGATGATTCTTAGATATTTTGACATTTTTGAAGGTGTTTTTGGATTATTTTGATGCATTTAGGAGGTTTTAGGATCTATGGGGACTTGTTCGAATGCATCCAAAGGCTCCCAGCATCAAAATGAACACTTTTATTTTTGGCACCTTCAAAAGAAACATCTTTCCAAAGACATCCCAAAAATAGTAGACATGTGTCCTAAGAGCATGGCTTCCATAGGAGACATCTACATGAAGCCAAAGATGACCCAAATGCATGGAGAAACTTCTAAAATGCCTATTCCAATTCGAAAAATAGTCAATGCAAGATGAAAACAACCAAGGAGAAGGTGAGAAGCCTTAGCAAACATCTAAAGAAGCTCACGTTAAGTTGAGAAAAGGCTTCTAGGGTTTTTACCTTCCAATTGCCTATAAATATTAATTTAATTCATCATAGTTAGTTCCATAGTGTCATGTCAAAGTGCCAAAAGCTAAAGTGCAAATGCTAAAGGCAAAACATCCCAATAGAAAGCAAGAAAGAGATCTCTTAAGGGAAGAGAGCTTGTGTAAGGAAGTTGAGTGAAAGGCAAGGAAGAGCACTCAAGAGAGATTAGAAGAATCTCTTATAAGTATCTTGTCTTCAGTTTGGTCTTCATTGTGAGTAATTAAGGATTAAGAGAGGACAAGTGTGGCCTCTAGGATCTTTGGGAGAGTTGTGAGTTCAGCTTGGCTTCTTATCTTTCATGTATTTTCCATGTATTTTGAGAATTATCTAAATATAAGGAATACTTTCTCCATTTTATTATGTTATTATTATTTTCTAAGCTATATTTTCTTGGAAGTCATGGATTGGATCCTACTAGGGTCTATCAAGGTGCAACTCCCCTGCACCATCATTGTGAGTTGATGAGATTTTACAACAAAGTGTTATGGGCACACATTGAGTGAGTGCATGATTATGGTTGTAGCTTAAGATTAATTATGTATGTATTTGGACTATGTGTTCTTGAGTTCTTACTTGTAAGATGAGATCTCAATCATGAGTTATGGAAGAGATTCTCATTCAATTGTACTTTGCGTCAAGGATAATTGTTGTATGATTGTAGAGCCTCATGCTCTTGAGTATTGTTAAGTGTTATGAGTGGATTTTGGAACCTAGATTGTAATATTCTTTACATCAATTAAATATAGATAATTTTATTATTTTTTAGAAAATTATTTTATCTTCATGATAACTAGATTCAATAGGTTTTTTTAAAGGATTTAAAAATTGAGTGACCTTGCTCTAGCATTATTGGTAATAGAGCATTAGGTTAATTATTTCTTTGAAATTAATTATGAATTCTTTTCAAATTCAAATAATAACTTGGAAGAAATAGGTTCAAGCCTTGAACAGAGACATACAAAGCATGAAATCTTTCTTGCAACTAATGGTTGCTTATTTGGATGAGATTAGTACTAAGGTAAATAGGAATGTAGGTCCTTGTCATATTCAAATGCATGAAGACGATGAGCATTCATGTTTGAATGACGACGAAGAATTTTTTTAGGTAGGTAGAGAAAATAACAAAAAAGAAAAATCTAGCTATGGAAGTGTAGAACCCCATTAGTATAGGATTCTAATGAGAGAAAATCTAGTTCCTCATGTTAGATTTCCAAGAGCTCTATCAGTGATCACTAGTTCTTCTCATGAAAAGATATATGAGTAAGATGAAGCTAGTCTTGCTAGAGTATTCAAAAATGTTATCATACTTTCATATGTAGAATTGAAGACTTTAAATAATGTCTATGGTACCAATGATTTTTCAAGTTGTCTAGGGGCAGTTGAGAAGCATTTAGAGTTAGAAGATGTATCAAACCAATTAAGGATATGTATTACTGAATCCACATTAGAAGATATTGCTTTTCCTTGATGGAAAAAGAAGTCCCAAAGTTATGAAATAAAAAATGGTTAAACCATCAGATGTTGGAATTAGATGAAACAGAAGTTAAGAAGAAAATTTGAATAGTCTCATTAGAGGTAAGAAATCATTATAAAATTGAAATTCCTATAAAAAAGGTGACAAAGATGTCAAGGAGTTTTACCTCAAATTTTGTAATCTATTCCATGAAGCTAAAATGAATTTGGAGTATGAATAGGCTTAATTCTTCTTACAAGGTCTTAAAAGGATGTACCACCAAGAGTTGTCATTCTATAAGTCACAAAATATTGATAAAGCTTATGATTTGGCATTCAAGGTAGAAAAGAAATTAAGTGGATTTTGGAATAGGGAAAGAAAAATTCCAAGGAAAAGGATAAGAAATCCAAATTTGAGAAAGGATCCAAGTCAAAATTTGAAGAGAAGAATGATATCATGACAAGAAGATAGAGAAGGATGATAAGAAGGAAAAAGCCATGAAAGATCAAGGCAAGAAAGGTAAGGGTCAGTAGCAACTCATCCAAGATTCAATGCTTTAAGTATGAAGAATGGGGACATAAGCAATGGGAATGCTTACATCTGAAGACAACCAAGGGCAAGGATATGTAAACCATGAAAGTGAAGGAGACATCCAAATAAAAACTTTCAATAGGTAACTATAATGCTCCTAGGATTAAGGAAGTTTCTTAATTAAATTTCTTCTACATTTATCAAGAATATGAATAGAGGAGACCATTCTACTAGAAAATATTTGTTTTAAATTAGAGATAGATGTTTACTTAATAGTAAATGGATTTATATTTTTCTTGATGGGGGAGCCTAATAAAATGTTATTTCATCTAGGATAGTTACTATATTATGTTTGGTAACTAATCCTCTTCCAAGATCCTACAAGGTACATTGGTTATCAAGGAATTACTCTTAAGAGGTGAGTGAACAATATGTTTTAAAAGTTAAAATTAGGAGGTTTTGTGATGTTATGAAACATGAATTACTTTAAATAGATTATGCTTATGTAATTCTTGATAGACCTTGAAATTTTGACAATGATGCCTAATTTGATAGGTTAAGAAATGTATGAAGTGTACTTAGACATGATGAAATTCATAAGTTGATTCCCATGATGATTGAATAAGTGAAGTAGAAAAGCATACTTTATGCTTTCTTAATCCTTCTATGAGAGGAAATATATTAAGAAATCTTTTATAGGTATGCTAGGCTTAAATGAGTATTTTTCCAAGGTATTCAAGGGAAAATTAGATGGATTACTAGTAATGATAAATGTATAACAACAAATCAATTTCATTTCTAGTGCTACCATTCCAAATAAGAGAGTATATCCAATGACATTGAATTAGTGGTGATGAATCATATTTTGTCTAGCTATGATATCAAAGCCTTGATATTAGATACCTGATATTGGGGCCCAAGAAGCAATATCAAGTATCCAATATCGTGGATGTGTGCTAGCCTATAAATATAGCACTTGGGCACATGGTTTGGGCATAAGTTTTGTCATAGCATTCCAGAGCTCTTGTAGTTTCTTTTCTCCAAAGATAGAATATTTTCCAAAGTGCCCATAGAATAAGTCATTGAGTGTATAGATCTTTTTTTGAGCACAATAGTGTGTGTGGCAATAAAGATGAGCTTTCTGATAAATCTTGTAGCACCTTGGCTAGATTAATTATTTTATTTATGCATTTATGTTTTATGAAATGTTATTTAATGCTTCCAAGTAATTAAGCTAAATTAATCTAAGCTATGTTAGCTAAGTTAAATAGCAATAAATTAAGCACATAAGTATGACTACTTCGAGCATGCACATGATGCTTGGTAATCCTAGCAATGCTTCACATTTGATAATCCAACAATGTTAGATGTGTTCAGGATGTGTACTAAAAGTGAGACTAGATACTTATGGTAGGATAAGTTAGAGATTAATGAGTTAGTTAGATTAAATTAGCCATTAAATTACTTCATTCCTTTATTTTAAGCACCAAGAACATAAACATGAAAAATGATAAAAATTAGATGCCTCAGTTGCACTTAACCATATCTTTGCATTCAATAATTATAACTAGGAATATAATGATTGTAGCAATTAGATTTCACTTTCTAGAACCAATGTGTACTTGAAGACTTAAGGTCTACGTAATTCGATTGAATTGCACATGAACACTTATGATTCATATGGTTGAGCATAGGGGTATTCACCACTTATCATTGGCACCATTGTCAAGGACGTTTAGTTTGTTACATGTGCTATATAGGATTTAGTGAAAAAATTTATTTAACATCATTAGAAAAAACCCTAAATTCATATCATACATTCAAATAACTACAATAATTATAAGAAAGCACATTGCATTTCTTGTCTTCTAATACAAGATCTCTTCTTCTCACATGAGTGATTCTCCACCTAAGTCTGATAGAGTAAATTAGTAGGTACCTTAGTAATATAGAGTGATATATGCTCATCCTAATGAGTATGTATCCAATTTCACATTTGTTCTACACTAGGATGAACTATTGTAGTGGTGAGACATGGAGGGCAACATTGTGCTGCCACCCAATTAATCCATTCTTGTGATGCTCCATCAAACTCTTATGTGGTTGGGCATCCAAGGGTTTCATGCTAAATATGTTGTTTAGGATAGTGATTCTAGGGATTATGATCTCACCAATGCATAATGTTTGAGGGATCAACAACTAGAGAAGCACTACAAGTTTGCAAGGGGGAAGTGTTCCAATGATTCCCCATTCCTGATGTACTAAAAAGATGGTGGAGAATCCTTTGTTGGGGTTTTTCATACAAAGAGCCTTCTCTCTTTGACTTCAGTTAAGAAGGTCAAAACCAAAACCTATAGTCTATGATACATAATCCTAGTTCTGGTAAGAATGGATCCCATGACAAAGGGAAATCCAAGGAGGAGAGTCATGGTAGGGATGTGGGTAAGCAGCATGATCATGATCATGGTTGTGACCACCAAAGAGGGGGTGGCGAGTATCGTGATGGTGCTAGTCCTCCTTCCTCTTCACCTTTATCATCTTCTTCTTCCTCTTCTATCTCTAAACATAACTATAGGGAATGTGATCATGATGGAGGTGATCAATGGGAACAAGATGATCATAGAGACCTTTAGGCAAGTCAAGATCTAGGGTGTGGGCATTCAAGAGAGGCACATCATCATAAACAAAGGGGTACAAAAGGGCATTGTGGGCACCAAGATCATGGCTATGATGAGCCTTTGCTTACCATTTAAAGCATGCTAAACATCATGCAAGTGGTGAGAATTCCTACAAGGCACATAAATGATAGCCAAATCAAGAGGCTAGACATGAATAATATCATCAAATTCAAAGGGAAATATAACTCAAATTCATAGAACCATCTTCAATATTTTCAAAATGCCTGTGCCTTGAAAAATATAGAAAATAACTGGAAAATTCTTAGTTTATTTCCCAGGACACTCATCAAAGAAGCAAAAATCTAGTACTAGTCCTTGGAGTTGGAATCAATCCACAAATGGAGTATGATGCTGAACTATTCAATGATAAGTATCAAACATAATATTGAGTATTCAATCTAAAAAGGTAGATCTAAGGTTGGAAGAAAGAAACATATGAGCCCTTGGATGCCTCCATGGATAGATATTATTCCTTATTACATTGATAATCTAGTTATGGTTACTCTTAGTAGGAACAGCTTCACCACATTGTAGATGAGCTTTGATCAAAAACATGAAAAACTCCTGGAATCTACACCCAAGGAAGACTATCAAAGTTAAGAGTCCATCAAATCTAATAGCTAAGAGACTAGGTAGCAAAAGAAGAAGGAGAGTTGAGAAAACATGAAAGTGTAGTAGAATATACCAAGAACCTTCCATTTGCAAGAGGGATGTTTGATTTTGTGACAGTGAGGAGGAATCATCACTTGATCAGGTGGTGATCTAGAAAACCTTGCCAATTCAAAATTTTAAATCTTAAATTTTGGCTAAGGTAGATCAGCTGTGGAACTCTATGGATAGTAGATTTTAAGCTATTCTAAAAATTGCTAAAGAATCCAAAGAAGAAAGTAGTAATCATGATTGTAGGAGGCAAAAGGAAGCTGAATGTGCCAATCAAAGGGGTAAGGGAAAGATTGCTACCATAGAGGAAATTATAAAAACTGAATTAGATAATAATGGTTGATGTGACATCTACCAATATGAACATCCTAAGGGATGTTGCCTCATCATGTCACACTTATAGGAGCCTAGGGTGTATTGAATCCATGACTATCAAAATGACAAACACCTAGAAGGTTGTCGTATCCTCAAGGAAATCCTAGGAAGTTCTATTAGAAGCAACAATATTATCCAAGTGGAACTCCACCACAACCATATGAGCAATATTAATAGTGATAGCATTGACAATCATGGGCATTCCCATTGCCAAGGTAGCAGTACCCTTACAAACAACTAGATCTATATGGGCATTATGTTTAGCAACCCCTATCTCCAGATGACTATTATAGTAACATTTCTCTTTTCCAACATCACTACTACCCTCCTAAATACTATAGAACTCATTATTCATATTCTAGAAGGAATACCAAATTTTATTCTTATCCTCCTCTTATTCTTGCATTAGTTCCTCTATCCTCAATGTAGCTACTGCTTTCTCCGTCCATGCAGGATGAACTTCTAGCCTAGCCATAGCAACACAATGCTGCCAGCACCATCAATCTAAATTCAGTTAATCAACTAAGTGATTATGAACCTTATGATAATAAAAGACCTTTCTTCAGACCCAATAGCCTAACTAAACCCTCACATACACCTATGGTTGATAACCCTACTTCTTCATCTTCCTTTGCATCTAATCCATTTAAGTCCCCTTCAAACTAAATACCACCTAGACTTCATATTGTTATGCTCACTCATTTCATATCTAATTGGATCCAAGCGAGCAACCTTCCTAGGAAATTACTTGATCTTGGGAGTCCTCTTATCTATTTATAAATTGCTAGGAATGAACTATGTCAAACTATTCTTGATTTAGGTTCTAGTGTTAACTTGATTTCTCATGAGATTTATGATGCTTAGAACCTGCCACCTCTCAAAAAGAACAATATATTATTGGTGTTGGTAGACCAGTCCATTACCATTTCATTGGAAGTAGTAGAAAACATTGTAACCACTATTTTTGGGTGGCCTTATCCTGTTAATTTCCTAGTAATCAAGGTTGAGAACTATTAGGAGGACTTCCTAATCATTACGGGAAGGGCATTGCTAAGCACTATTGATGTGAGAATGGGCATCAAAGATCTTTCCTTGGAAATATCTATGGAAAATGAATTTGGAAAGATTGAGAAGAATCAAGTTCCATTTATTACATAAAATAATACAAGGTGCAAATTGCATGCAAAAACGTTGGTCCAAGAAATGAGCATCTATTTCCATGAGTAAGTAGTGTGCGCATGAAGTAGATATTCAAAGGTGCCTATATGTAGTGGTCACAAAATAAGAGGATATCTAGTGGCTGACCACTAATTCTAAAAATAGAACAATGTGTAAGGAACCTACTAAGAGCTTGATATGTGCTTATGTCATAGGCATGAATGAACTAGAGCAAGTTCATCACCAACTCTCTAATAATACAAATGATTATACCTATTGGGGAGAGCTAGAAATTCCTAAAAATTTTAAATAAGAGCCTCTTGAGTTCAAAACTCTAACTACTAGAATGGAATATGAATTCTTGAAAAATGAAAAGCTAGTAACAATTAATGAAAATCTTGCTCTTGAATAGAAATAGATGTTGTTGAAAGTGGTTAATAAATGGCCAACAATATTTACTTGGTCATATCCTAAACTCACTAGAATTGATCCATAGATTTGCTAGCACCACATTTATACTAATCCATCCATGAAGCCAAAGAGGCAACCACAATAGTAGTTGAACCCAAAATTGAAGCAAATCATCAAAGAGGAGATTAAGCAACTCCTTAAGGTAGGATTTATCTACCCCATTGTGGATAGCGAGTGGGTCAAGACACTCACAATAGTGCCAAAGAGAGGTGGTAAATGGTGGATTTGTATCAACTTTAGGTTGTTAAACATGGCAACATTCAAAGATCATTTTCCATTATCATTTGTTGATCAAGTGTTGGACACCATATCTGGGCATTGCTATTATAGTTTTTTGGATGGTTACAGTGGCCATAACCAAATCTAGATTGCACCAAAAGATAAGCCCAAACCAATGTTCATAAATCCTCAGGGAACCTTTGCATATCACAAGATGCCTTTTGATCTATGCAATGCTCATGCCACTTTAGTCTTGATCATCTTTCAGTAGCAAATTGGTAGTAGAGTAGAAGTCTTCATAGATGATGTCTCCACTTATGGTGCTATGTTTGAGAAAGTCTTAGACCACCTTGAGAAATTACTCAAAAGATGTGTGGAAATAAAACTTGTAGCTTAATTGGAAAAATACCCATCTCATAGTCTAAGAAAGCATTGTATTGGGGTATATAATTTTGTAGAAAGTGATTGAGGTAGACCCCAAAAAGATAAGGATGATCCAAGAAATTACCCATCAACCAAAAACTATAAAATATGTCTAATCATTCCTTAGACACACTAGCTACTACTAGTGATTTATAGAGAATTTCTCTAAGATTGTGAAAGCATTGATTAATCTAACAAAGAAAGATTCTCCCTTGATCTAGACAAAGAAATGTGAAAAGGCATTCTAAAGCCTCAAGCAAAATCTCGTAGAGACTCCAATTATATAAGCACTTGACTAGTCTAGACTATTTTATATAATGATAGATGCATCTAATTATTCCTTGGGAGCTATGCTTGCATAATTAGATGATAAGAAACATCCATATTACATCCACTACACAAGTTGAAGCATTGTGGATGTATAGTTGAATTACACCACCATAGAGAAAGAATTGATGATGGTGGTGTATGCTCTAGAGAAGTTCAAGAACTATGTGCTTGGATACAAAGTGTTTGTGCACACTAATCACAGTGCCATTTTCTTCCTCATGAACAAGCCAATGGTGAGCCCCTATATCATATGGTGGCTAGTGATCTTATAGGAATTTGATCTTACAATGGTAGATTAAAAAGGGACTGAGAATTTGGTCACTGACCACTTGTATCGATTGCGATGGAACAACAAAGAGGATCTGATTAGTTTCTTGATGAACTCCTCTTTGCCTTGGCTATAACTAAACCATTGGCCAGTAAGCCTAAATGATACTATGGTATTTTCACTTATCTTCTTACTCAGAAGATTCCACAAGAGTTCGATCATTGGAAGTGCTTCATGGAGATCAACAGGCACCTATACAAGGTGTGCACTGATGGCCTAGTTCGTTGGTGTGTCCCTAATGTTGATCAACTACACGTTCTTCAAGATCCTCTTGAGGGTCCTTGTGAGAGCCACTATGATGAGAGACGCATAGCCATTAAAATCCTGATGGTAGGTATTATTGGCCAATACTTTTTTTGGAATTCTCACCAATTTGTCCACTCTTGTGAATGTCACCAATTAGATGTTGGAATGACTACTCAAATGGAGGAACCTCAACATGGTGTTCAACCATTGGAACCTTTCAAAATCTAGGGCATTGACTTCATGGATCCCATCATGCCCATGTTAAATGGAAAGGTGTACATCATAGTCATTGTTGACTATTGCACAAAATGGGCATAAGTAGTAGCCATCACTAACTATACATCTTCTACTACCACTTAGTTTGTATAACAAAATTTTGTAAATAGGTTTTGTGTTTCATGTGCATTAATCTTTGATAATGGAACCCACTTTATAGGCACTACCATTCAGAAGCTTATGCAATGCTTAATGGTTAAGAATAAATTAACAACACCTTATCATCCCCAAGCTAATGGTCAAGCTGAGATTACAAATAGGAAAATCACTAAGATCTTAATAAGAATAGTTACCAAATCTAGGAGAGACTAGATCACATTCTCTGGACTTGCCGATCAACATGGAAAGTCCCTATAGGCTACTCTTCCTATGATTTGGTGTATGAAAAATTACCAACTCTCCCTATTCAATCCGATCTTTGTACATTGTCAACAACCTATGACCTTTACCTTAACTTAAGTCTAGCATAGAAAGAAATATTAATGAATCTTAACCTACTAGATGAAAATTGATTAGTGGCTATCAGATAATGAGTTGTACAAAGCATTCAATAAAAAGCAACATGACCTTAGAATAAGGAATGTAAAATTTCAACTGGGAGATAAGGTCCTCTATTGGAACCCCACCCACATACCTTAACAAACTAAGTTCCAAACATTGTGGGATGGACCTTACATTATTTACAAAACTTTTTCCTTTGGGGCCATTTTGATCTACAAACTTGAGAGCCCAAACAAGAAGTAGTTGGTCAATATCCACAGAAAAAGCCTATCAATGAGCCTAAGCAAGCTTGTGCAACAAATACCTTAATGGATGGACAATCATGCTCAATTTCTTAGATCTCCTCCTTTCAACCTAGTTGTGGAGGAGATGGCCATCCATGCTAATCATATACATGGCTCCTTAGTTTTTCTATTTTTTGTTTTACACATTTTTATTTTTGCAAATTGTTTATTTTATACCTTTTTGATTTTAAGACTTTTTCTTATCTTATCCCATTTTTTTAGTTTACATCATTGTTAGTACATTTAAATTTTTTTTGAATATTTCACAGTTTCTTATATATTTTACTTTATTTTAGTGTGATTTTCTAATTTCTCTTAATAATGTGCCTTATTACCAACTAGGTACAATGTGGTTTGTTTAATGTGTGCATGTTCTATCTAGTTGTTTTATTATTTGTTTTCAGATTCTAGCTTTGAATTTTATTGTTGATAACTAGGACATGGCTTCTTTTTCATGAAATAGGCAATGAGTCTACGACATCCACCCATCCACAAACTCTATGGTTTTCTTTATTCTAGAAGTATGAGGTTCCTTTTTATTAATAAAACATTAATAAACTTGTGACCTTGGTAGCTTTTGAACTTGACAAGTATTCAAAGGTGTGAACAAGTAGGACTTCAAGGGGACTCAATATTCTTTGTGCCTTTATGCTTACTTGGGTGCATGTTTGTTTTCATGGATTTCTTACCATTCCATGTCAACCAATAATAGGAAGTTGAATAAGTCTTTGCATGGTGTGGTTCCCATTTCAAGAAAAAGTAATGGGAATTCATAGCACATCCCTTAGATAGAATAAATGGGCTACAAGCATTAGTTATGGAACTAGAAAAACATGTTACCCATTCTTGAATGTCCCCTCTAACTAAGGCCCTTTCTAAATTCTTCATTCTCTTTTCTTCTTAAAATAAGAAATGATGGTTGTTATATGTGAGCACTCTTGTGCCTTGAGGTGATGGACCGATCTTAGAGTGACAATGTAAAGTTACTAAACATGGTTGGTTTGTCTAGACTAAGGATGGATTTTATCAGGTTATCCAACCATAAAATTCACAAGGAACTTCAAGTGACCTTAATTGGAAACTCTATTTCACTTTCTCTCTCAACCATCTATGCTTTCCATGACTCACCTAACTGTTGGTGTTCATGATCTTGTTTGATGTCTTGGATTGATGGGTCAAAATTCCTAGGTAGTTTCTTCTAGGTTTTTGTACTTAACTTTCTGTAATCATTAATCATTCATGGGGCCCATTGACTCCTTGGTTTGAGGTTATGCAAGGACAACAAAGGGTGTGTGCCTACTTTGGGGAGGATCCACTTGCATACCTTTTGGTTGGGTTAGTTAATTTCTTTATCCTTAGACATTCTCACAATCAAATCCTTTTGTATGCCCCATCAATGACATCCAACTATGTGCATCTTCACAATGTTTTTCAATGAAATTTTCTTTTTCTTGTTATTATGAATTCTTTAAACCTCTTCAAGCATTTCATCACATTTGGCCTTTTTTATAGTTTAATACTAAACCATTTATCCATTTCACCCTACTTTTCAATGTTCCCACTAATACTATTAAATGAATCAATTAACCATAATCACAACCTAGCCAACTATAACAACTAACAAGACAAGGTATCTAAAAGCTATATGTTACACATTACATACTAATCTATGATTTTGTTATGATTATAGTGAGAAGAATGGACTCGAAGCAGGATTATCTTCACCAAAGAAGAAGCAACAATACTATGTAATGAGGACCCTTCATGCTCATTAAATCTTAACGCTCTCTCTTCAGCTGCTAGAGGAGTTCGATGTTAGTTTTAGACAAGGTGTTCAATTCTATTTTTTTTGTAAAAGATTGTAAATCTATACACTTGGGTACTTAGAGTCTGTCTCTTCCATCTAAGTTAGTTTGCGTGTCAACGAATAATTCCATACCTTTCTAATATTTTGTAAGGGACTTGTTCCTTCTTTCATTTACTCAATGATGAGTTTTCATTTAGTCATGGGGGTATGATGAACCATATTTTTTCTAGCTCTCATATTGGATATTTAGTCATGAAGGTATGATTAACTATATTTTTTCTAGCTCTGATATTAGATATCTTATATCGGAGCCTTGATATCAAATACCCAATATCGCAACCTAAGAAGCAATGTCAAATATCTGATATTCTAGGATGTGTGCTAGCCTATAAATATAGTGCTTCACCACATAGTTTGGGCATAATTTTTTTCATAGCATAGCAGAGATCTTGCAGTTTCTTTTCTCCAAAGTTAAAATATTTTCCAAAGTGCCTGCACTGTTGTACTTGATCATAGCTATGTGTGCAGCAATAAAGAAAATTTTTTTAATAAACCTTGCAACACCTTGGATAGATTAATTATTTTATTTATGGATTTGATGCTTTATGCAATTTTATTTAAATATTTCAAGTAATTAATCTAAACTAAGCTAAGCTAAGTTAGATAAGTTGAATAGTAATAAATTAAGCACATAAGTATGCCAGCTTCAAGCATGTGCATGATGCTTGGTAATCCTAGTAACGCTTAACATTTGGTAATGCAACAATGTTAGACATGTTAAGGATGTGTTTGGAAAGTGGGACTAGATACTTATGTTAGGATTAGTTAGATATTAATGATTTAGTTAGATTAAATTATCCATTAAATTACTTAATTTCTTTATTTTAAGCACCAAGAACATAAACATAAAAAATGGTAAAAATCAGACACCTCAGTTACACTTAATCATACCTTTACATTTTACAAGTATCACTAGGAAGACAACAATTGTAATGATTAGATTCCACTTCTTAGAACCCATGTACTTGAAGACTTAAGGTCTTCAGAATTTGATCAGATCACACATGAACACTTGTAATTCATATGGTTGAGGGTAGGGGCATTCGCCACTCATCAAGTGGGTAGAATAACAAAGGAAAGTATAGGAGTTACTTGCAAATGGCTTCATGAGAAAATAAATTTTACCTTGTGTAGTTCTAGTAGTGCTTGTGCCAAAGAAGAATAATAATGAATGGAGGATATGCATTGACTCCAAGAAAGTCAACAGGATAATAGTGAGGCATAGGTTTTTTATTCCAAGGATGGATGATATGCTTGATGTTGTTGCCAATGTACACATTTTTAGTAAAACTAATTTGAAGAGTGTTTATCATTAAATTTGAATTAAGCATGGTGATGAATGAAGGATAGGTTTTAAAACACTAATGAATTGTTTGAATGGTTGGTGATGCCATTTGAAATCACAAATGCATCTACTATATTCATGATGTTGATGCATGATGTACTTAAAGATTAGATTTTAGTGTACAATTCTAATGAATATGAGAACTTAGATTACTTATAAAGAGTGTGTCTAAAATTGGAAGGGGCACATTTGGTAATCAATGAGAAGAAAAGTCATTTCTTTACTAGGAAAATCACATACATCAAGCATGTGATTTCCAAAAACCAAATTTAGATAGAAGCTACCAAGATGAGGACTATTAGAGATTGGCCAACTCCTAAGAATGTTGGGGGAAGTAAGATCAATCCTTAGCTTAGCAAGTTTTTATTGAACATTCATAAAAAATTTCAATGATATTTCTTGGAATATGTTTGATTTGTTAAAGAAAAATAAATATTTTATGTGGTGTGATGAAACCCAAAGGAGCTTTAATTTTCTAAAAGAAAAAATAACTAGTGAGTCAATGCTTACAATTCTATGTGTTTAGAAGCCTTTTTAAGTGGAGGTGGATGCATATGGACTTATCATTTGAAGGGTACTTTGACAAGAATGTAACCTTGTTATTTTGTTTCTAAAATATTAAATGAGTCAAGGTAAAAATATAGCATATATAAGAAGGAGTTGTATGTTATTCTTTAACCAATTGAGCATTGCAGACATTACTTATTATCCAAGGAGTTCACCTTGATGATGGACCATAACCACTTTAGTTTCTAAATTCTTAAAATAGCTTGAGTGCTAAATACATGAAATGTATTGTACAATTGCAAGATTTCAATTTTGTACTTAAGCACAAAATTGGAAAAGCCAATGTGATGGATAATGCATTATTTAGGGTGCATGTAGTTGATTTCATTGTACTACATGTGAAAGCTATGGGTTATTTAACTACTTTTTATGAGCATGATCATGATTTTGAGTAGGTGAAAAAAATCCTCAAGGAAGCATTGTTGAGTTGGATAGGCCAGTGGAGAGACTATCATATTTAAGATAAACTGTTATTCCAAAATAGAAAGGTATGCATTCCTAATTATGAGTTTAGAAAGAAATTTTTCTTTTCAAAAGCATTGTAATGGCATGGCAGGTTATATGGATAGGGATAAAACATTGGATCTTATTGGTAGAAACTAATTAGAGCCTAGAATGACATTTGAAGTTTACAAGTTTGTCAAGGAGTGCTTGACATGTCAAAAATTAAAAGGATATAAAGGAGTGGATGGACATTACATACCTTTGTCAATTTCCAAGGATTCATGGAAAAATATGTCAAGGGATTATATGAGTGATATTCCAAAGACCAAGAGTGTAAAAAATGTTATTTTTGTTGTGGTGAATAGGTTCTCCAAGATGAAAAACTTCATTTCATCCAAAAATATGACTAATGCATTTCATATGGAAACTTTAATTTTCCAACATGTAAAATTACATGATATTAATTTGAATATTATTAGTAATAGAGACTCCAAGTTCACTATTCATTTTTGAATGTTCCTCTAGAAACTTTTAGGGACAAAGCTAAATTTTTCTAGTGTATATCATCCATAATTTGATGGTTAAACTGAAGCAGTGAAAAAATCCTTGTTAAATATTTTGGAATATTTATGTGATGGACATTCCAATAAATGGAAAATTTTGTTACATCATGTTGAATTTTCATATAATAATTATTTCCACATTATCATTTGAAAAAGCTCATTTTAGATGAATTATTATTTTTGTTCAAAGATGGTGAATAATGTGAAGAGCTTTGAGGGTGAAACTTAACTCAGTGCTAATTTTTTTCTAGAAATGAGGGAATTTCATGCACATGTAAAGGTAAATCTCAAAGAGAAGACTTGAGAAATATTTCTTAAGAGGAATGAGGATAAGTAGAAGGCTATCTTTTATATTAGTGACCTAGTTTAGGTGCACTTGAAAAAGAAGAGATTAAGAGGTATCTACTTCTCTAAGTTGAAAGTCAAGAAGATGTATCCTTTTAGAATCAAAGCCAAATTAATAATAATGCTTTTGAGATTAACTTATCCAACAATGTTAATATTTATTTTGTGTTTAATGTTTCAAATCTTAGGCATTTCCATTGATTTGTTGTTGATGAAAACTTATAGGGTAGCATCAATATGTTGAAGGGGGCTATTAATCTATCTAAATCTTGAATGAAGAGGAAGATAATTATGCTTAAGTAGAGAGAAGTTTCAAGAAATTGGGGAGTGAAGAGACATGAGTACTTGATCCATTGGAAGGATTAATCGATGGATGATGTTGTATGGGTCCATGAGACCAAACATGTTAAGTGAGGAATCACTTCTACCCATACTCTCTTGTTTACAAGAGTTCACTTTTTAAAGGGTGAAAGAGTTGGTATAGGAACACCTCTTCCAATTCTCTTTTCTTCTCCCCACAAATTATTTTTGCACATTTTGGCTTTGTGAATATGTTTGAAATATGTAGGACATGTCTTGACTAAGATTTGAGATTACATAAGAGATGACTTGCATGTGTAGGGGACGTCTCAACTAAGGAGACATCTTACCTTATTTGAAGATATCTCAAGTAAGAAGTCCTAGATTTTATGAGATATCTTTGGGGAGAAGTCTCATACTAGAAGGAGATATCTTCCTCTCTTAATAGAATTCTCACCTAAATGGTGAAATTTTATAGAAAATATCCTACGAAAGCCAAGGATGACCCATACAATTAGGAAAACTTCCAAATTGGCAATTCCAAATTGGAAAGAAGCTAAGTTAGATGAGAATAAAAAGGAAAACATCCAAATATATTTAAGTTGATCTTGAGGAAAGGATTTTAAATTTCTTATCTATAATTTTCAATAAATATTATTTTTTCTTTAAGGTTTGTATCATCATCTTGAGTTGATAAGATTTTGTAAGAGAGTGTCATAAGAACACATTAAGTGAGTGCATAATTATGATTGCATCTCAAGGTTAATTATTTATATGTTTAGCCTATGTGTTTTTGTGTTCTTGCTTGTGAATTACAATCTTAATCCTAACTTGTGATAGAGATTCTCATTCAGTTGTGCCTTGAATTAAGGATAATCATTATATGGTTGTACCACCTCATGCTCTACAACATCGTTGAATGTTGTAAGCGAAGTGATGTTATGGGTTATGGAACTGAGATTGTAATCTTCTTTACATCAATTGAAGATAGCTATTTTTTTGTAGTAAATTATTTTATCTTCATAATATTTGGATTCAATAGGTATTTTGAACAATTTAAAATTTCAGTGATCTTGCTCCAATCCTTAATACTAGACATGATAGTAAGGCTATAGAGTTTTCCAGCTATCCTACTTAATACATCCACCACCTTGTTCCCTTTCACTAGAAGATATTGGATTATGAAATAAAAATATGTCAATAATTCTACCAATCAATTTTGTGTCATGTTCAATTATGGTTTATTCATAAGGTGCTATAAACTCTTATGGTCTATTCAAAATGTAATCTATTCATTATACAAATAATATCTCCAAATCTTAAGAGTAAAGCTAATATTACTAGGCTCTAGATCATGAACTAGATATTTGATCTCATAAGGTTTCATCTATCTAGAAGCATAGGTCATCAATTTTCCATATTGCATAAAAAAATCACCTAAATATTTTCCTAAAGGATTTGTGTATACGCTGTAATGCTTACCAAGAACTACTAGAATCAAGATAAGGATTAAGATCAATCACTATTCCAGCTTCTCAAAAGCCTTCTAACAAGCATCTAACCAAGAGAAAGCATAACCTTTCCTGAGCAACTTATCTAGCGAGACTACAATCTTAGAGAAATCCTTTATAAATTTCTTGTAATATCCTACTAAATTCAATAAACTTTTAACTTTATTCATCATGGTTGAAACAAGTTAATCTTTAATCACTACTATCCTAGAAAGATCCATAACTATACCTTCTCCCAAAACCACATGATCAAGAAGCTCTATCTTTGTATTCAAAAATGCATACTTATAAACATAACCGTACAACTGCTGATCTCTCAAATTCTACAGTCCTACTCTCAAGTATTTCTTATGTGCCTTTTCATTCTTAGGGTAAATCAAAATTTCATCAATAAATATAATGATAAATTAATATAAATAAGAATTCATCAAATTATTCTTTAAATGCATAAAAAATTCTAGTGCATTAGTGAGTTAAAAAGAGAATAACTAAGAACTCATAATAATTGTATCTTGTTCTAAAGGTTGTTTTATGTATATTCTCTTCTCATACCTGAATTTGATAATAGTTAGAGTTTAAATCAATCTTAGAAAATACCTTAGCTTCTCTCAACTAATCAATCACATCATTGATCTTGGATAGAGGATATTGATTCCTATCTATCACTTAATTCAACTATTTGTAATTAATACACAACCTTAAAATGTCATCCTTCTTCATCACAAATAGCACTAATGCCTCCCAAGGTGAAACACTTGATTAAATCATGTCTTTTCCCAATAGTTCATAAAGTTGTACTTTAAGCTCTATCAACTCCACCAAAAACATCTTGTAAGATGTCCTAGAAATTGGTTGAGTTTAGGCTTGAGTGTAATCTCAAACTCAATCTCTATTTAAGGAGATACTCTAGAAATTTCTTTCTTAAATACATTTAAGAACTTTAGAATCACTAGGATATGTGCTATCTTCTTCTTAGTATCCTCATGTACCAAGATCTTATAACAACCATGACCATTCTTAAGTACCTATTGAAGCTTCTTGATGGTTAGAAGGTCCAGCTTAATCTTACAATTCAACCATTCATCATACTTCGTAAGCCAATTCATATCAAGAATCACATCATATTCTCTAAGTTCCATCACTATCTAACCACTACATCACCTATTACCTTATATCAACATCTCTAAAACTACCATACTAGGAGAATGCATTTTCTAAATTACTAGGGGAGAGCACATGGGTGAAGGCTTATGCTATAAATGGATCATAACTCTAGGTTCCATAAAAGAATGATTGGCTCCAAGGTTAAATAATATTTAAAAAAGAAGTCATCAATATTACTTGTGGTATTCATGATAGTGTTGAGTTGTTCATCCAAAGGTTGGTCTATCAAATCATAGGATCTACACTTATATCTTAATTTCTTGATTATAAATTTCTTATTCCATGATTTTTTCACTCCATCAGTTTGGTTCTTAACTATTTTTTTTGGGCACTTCTAGCTCTTGTATTTGGGCTTACCATAAGAATAGTAATTTGGACACTTACACCTAAGAGGTTGTATCTTACTACACATATGGCACATGGAAGGGAAGTTAAAACATCTACTACTATTGGTACCTCCAAGAGTCCTAGCCTACTTAGACCTACCAAATTTTCTCATGATCTAAGATATCCTCTTGACCTAATTTGGTTTCTTCTTCTTACTGAATCCTATGCTTCACTCTATAGCCAATGCCCTAGTATAAGGTATCTCATACTTAGTCAAATCAAGAGGAATCAAACCTCTATAGAGGGTTTAATCATTCCATCAATAGAATGATTGGTCATCTATTCCTCATCATCCTAAAAGTGAGGTTCAAACTACACTAACTAGAGGAAGTTTATAACATACTCAGAAAGATTAATATCTCCTTGCTTCAAGTTGGATAACTTCTTAGCCTTGACTCTTCTAAACTCCTCGAATATGTATCTCTCTTTGAAGGCTTTAACAAATTTAGTTCATTCTATCTATCAGTGCATCTAGTTGCTAGCAACCTTGGTTATCTACCACTACTGGTTAGCTACACCCTTAAGTTGATGGGAAACCAAATCATTTTTATTATATTTAGGCATAACCCATTAATTGGAAAGAATCTTCCACCTCACATAGCCACTTGAAAGCTAGTAATAGATCTTCAACACTATCAAAAGATGGGGATTTCAACTTCCTAAACTACTCCATAAACACTTACTCAATGGACCTTCTACCACTAGTGTTTGAGTAATTAGATTGGCACTATTCACCATTTTTAACATTAAACTAATTCTAACTCCTTAGATAAGTAAACATTCTTCCTCATCATATCATTTTAAGTGACTTTTCCATTGGATTGATTGAGATTTTCCCTATTCGTAATCTTAGAGATACCTCTTGATAACATCCTACATCACAAATCTAAGAATACTTAACAAACCTTTAGCTTTGATACCAACTTGTAATACCCTACTAACTATGCTCAGCCTAAGAGGACATTACTTAGATAAAAATTGAAAAGTGCAAAAAAACAAAATATTGCATAATAAAATCAAATGGATGCCAGGAAAATTCAATAGGAAAAAAAAAGTAGGCATCCATGAAATAAGTGCATAGGAGAAAGGAAAATGTTGCAAAAGACAAAACATTATACAGAAATACAAAGAAAATAACACCATGCATACAAAACCTAATCTTTTCACTAAGAAAAATAGGATGTGTTCCTATTATCAAATCTAAAAATTATAATAAAATGCTAGAAATATTACAATGGAAATTGAATACAGATAATACAATATAATGCTAAAATACCAATTAACTCAAAAAGAACATTAGGCTTTAATGTTGGGTATAATCAGCCAATTTTCAATAACTACATAATAATAAATGTAACATAGCTAAAGATCAAATCAAAATTCCAAAGATAGGCAAAGAATAGTACATAATTTCACATATAATAGCAAACTCAACAATTTTAATTGATCATTACAACATAAAATCACAACTTAAGATACAACCATAATGGTAGAAATAATTAAAATCTAAATAGAAATTTAATCATCAATTGTTTCTTCTGAATCATCCTTATCAAAGAAATCAAAGAAAATCAAGGAAATCAGTTCTAAGATTGAGTAAGATAAATAACTAACAAAATAATGCCTTATGGATTTGATTAGACACTCAAGTAGCTAGACAGCCATACACATGGAATAGTTGCAAATAAAAGTTACCTAAAGAAATACCAATAAAATACAACTAGATAGTAAATAATAATACTAATAATCATAATAAAGATCTAATAAATATTATTCAATTAATTGAAATTTCACCACTACCCATTAACCAAACAAATCAAATAAACAAATTGTATTTACCACGCTATGCTTCCCACATAAGGACTTAGCACATTACCATGATATGCTTCATGTGTGGTCACTGCAAATTGTTAATGTTACTGAAAAATCAAATCTAATGTTAAATGATTAAATGTCAACTTAAAAAAATCAATAAATTCTGAGATAATGGAGAAATAAAGCTAAAGTAATCAAAGATAAAAAATAAAAATTGTTAAATCTCTAAATGTTAAACTAAACCAAGACTAAAATGTATATTCTAATGAAAATTTGAAAATGCAAAAAACTTCCAAATATGGAACTTAAAATCCTATAGGTCAATCTAAGCTCCTAAAAATGCTAGAATGTCATCAATTACTATTTCATGTTTTAAGAAATTCCAAGAAGTCCTAGAAGTTCCATTTTTAATCATTTTCTTAATTTTTCATTTTCCAAAAGTCGGGATCACTTTATAAAAGTTGCTCAATTTTTCATCACAGATTCAAAAATTCTAATGTCATTCATCATAACTTGTATCATGGTTATGAAATCTAGTCACAATGAACTGGGAAGGTATATTTAAGATCCACTCTAGCATGCTAGTCAACAATATCTTTTGGGCCATTAATGTCCAACATTGTTTTAGGGGTCAAAATGTGGAAAATGAATTGAAACCCTAGTTCTATGGTTGACATTTTGGTAGAATTTGGAATAAAGAAAAAACATGGTCAAAATGTGACCAAACTTGATCAAAACATTGACTAACTTTTCATGCATGAATCTAGATTTCATAATTGATAAGATTATAGAAAATAATGATAAAATATTTAGATATGAGAATTTAGGTAATTTGATAAACAATTATTAAGCAAATGGAATACGAAAAAATATATGAGCATAACAAAAAAATAACTAAAAATCATACTAGATGTAAACTCCAAAATTACCCCACCTAAAAATGAGAGCATTGCACAAAATGATTTTCATGTGGCTTCAATCTCCTAAATAGGCTCCAACTCCTAGGCCAAACTTGTAGGTCAATGATGAGATCTAAGAAAGATCTAAAATGAGATCTCGAATTATGATTTATACTAAGTTCTCATTGAAAGTGCAAATCTAGATCTAGCTTCATCTCCAAACTAGCAGAGTCTCGTTCTTTGGCTCTATCACCTAGATGTCAGATATGCAATTAGTTGATCTCTGATAGAATAGTTGCTAGGTATATATTTATTTACAAGGGTTTGGTGCCATTGGGTCAATGGAGATCTTATGGTAAAAAAATAAATTAAAAATAAATTCTAATTCTAAAATTATTTTTAAATACTTTTCTAACATTGGTTAGTATCCAATGTTGGTCTATTCAGCATCTCCTATAAGAAAATAGCTATGTTTCAACCCATTCTTCTAGTTATGTTTGAGTCCAACTTATTGATAAAGTCCAATGTAAAAAACATAAGCAATAAAAAGGCTATTATGAGACCCTCTAAAACATCATCTAAAAAAATTAAAAATTAAAAATAAAATATAAAAATATAATTTTACCAAAAAATATAAATTATCCAAACAAAGTGTACCAAAACCAAAGTAATACCCCATGTGCCAATGACACATGCACTTCCTAGTATCTACTAATCCAAAATTCTAACAAAAGGTTACTATACATATGATAAAATTAAAGGAAAAATTCAAAAATGTAAAATATATAAAAATATATAGAAAATATTAAAAATAATAAAAAAGAAAATAAAACTAAGAAAAGGAAAATAAAACATTAATATATATTATAAGAAAAGAGGCATTTAAAAAGAGGATAGTAATACCCTAGTAGTATGGATCTTGGTTTGGTAACCTAGGTCAAGAGTTTGATTCTACTAGGTAGCATTGAGTTATAAACTTCTATAAATCTTAGGATGTACCTATGTTTCAACTATTTCAAGTTCCAACACACCCAAAAAGAGGATAACAAAGCACATAGCTCAAACCACAAAAAGCATAGGCAACTAAAAGAAAAGGTTAATAAAGTATAAGACATAGGTTAGTAAACAAAACATCAAGGATTCAAATGACCAAGCAATAAGAGTATCTAAGATAAGGGTGTTACACTAAGATTTTTGACTTTTTACTTCTATAAGAAAGACCTTACCTAGATTTACTAGAAGGAAACAATTATTACCATTACTCATGTAGGTGTTAGGTAATGATTCCCTATGTTTCACTATTAGGTGGTAACACTTTGGTCTGAGGTTAGGTGCACTCTTGGATTGGGAAATGAACCCAAGAGTATAAGCTAATGAGAGTATCTACAAGAGCACACCCAAGAGGAATGGGAAGAGGACCCACCACAAAAAGAAGTGAAAGCAATGGTTATTGGTTACCTACCCTTACCAGAAAACGTATCTCTTTCTTAGATGAAAGAACTACCTTTCTTTAGCACTTTTAACTAGTCACATCTTGGCATGTGCTAGCCTAGGTATAATGGCTAGGTAGGTGGTTATCCACTAGTGTAATTGGGATGGAAATATATCTAGAAAATAAGCTAAAAATTCTTGCAATCACCGCTACAATATCTCACATATTTAAAATATGTAGTAAGTAGTTTTTTCCTATTGCTCTCCATGCTTGGAAATAGACATCTAGAATTTATAATAACTTTCAACTAATCATTAATGAAACCATTCTTGATATATAACTTGCTTTGTCTACTTCTTTTCTTTGCATTTGGAAATGTTTTCAACTATTTGTTCTATACTCTATTTGGAAGCTTCGATGTGTAGATATTTTCTAGTAACAGGAGCATAACTATGGCATCTCTTTAGAAGTTAAATACCAACTACTTTAAAATGTTGCTTTTCAACTACAACTTCAAATAAAAAATTCTCCAAGTGAAAGTTGAATAATTCATTTATTTTCTATATTATTAATTTCTTTTTTATTTTACTAGCTCAAGGATGGAAAGTTTTTTTGCTTTTGTTGTTATTTGTTCTTTAATTGTGATTGGTGTATTATTTTATGTTTAGAGAAAGTTTTCTCCATTTTTTTTACAAGTAATCCTTGAGTAAGATTGAAAACTGTAAAGGAGCTTTTAAATAAGGGCAAGGCACAATCCTTTTCTTACCCAATAGGTTTTTCAGAATTGGTTGTAATGATGAAAACTTAAAAAAGCATTTCAAAACCATTAGGCTTTTTCTTTAGACTCTCTTCGATTATATAATGTACTTTAAATTTTTTAAATATTATTAGTCATTTTTTTAAAACCTAAATTTTTTAAAAATCAAAAACAGGGTAAATCCACCTCTATGAAAGTTAACCTTTTCGTTTTATTTTGTGTATTTTTTTAAAAAGTTAGATAGCGGGTCAAAACACTAACATGGCATCGAAAATTTATTGAATAAATAAAACAACCGGTTCGAAAAGACTTTTCTAACGACTTTTTTTTTCGTTACGAATCCGACCCTATAAAAGTAACCGGCACCGTTTGATTTCTTGGATAGCGAAAGCTCCACTTCACTCGCACACAGACTAAGCTGCTCTAACTGACACCGAAATTCGTCATAATCTACCGTTCTTGTACTTCCAAATTTCTATCATCTACCGTTTCTTGTGCTTCCGAATTTCTTTCATCTACCGTTTCATCTTCCGTTTTCGTTTCCGCCATTTCTCCATACGCTTTGGTTACATTTGATCGGCCACAGTCCGCAGGTGCCGCCATTGCAAATAACAGCGGTTTGATGGTGGGGAACGTTTATGTGAAGGTTGCATGGGGTAGGAACATAACAATGGAAGATTAAATCAAGGTTGGATAGGCCATCGTAATCAGGATTCAGCTATAAAATCAAGATTCAGCTATTAATCTCTCTCGGATTCATGCCGGGCTTCATCAACGCAGCAGGGCTTTACCAGAATCAGGCCCATCGGTATTAGGTGCTTCAGGTTTTTGTTCAGGTCATGGAACGATGAAATGTTTTGTTTATTTTAGTTCTTGGGATGTTATTATGAGATAGATTGATTAGTCTTTGACCTTTGTTAGAATTCTTCATGCGTTGGTAAAAATTCATGTGTTTCGGCTTTACTTTCAAAATGGACACAAGGATAACTATGTGAATTCAATTGAATTTTTGACATGGTAAAAATTCATGTGTTTCGGCTTTACTTTCAAAATGGACACAAGGATAACTATGTGAATTCAATTGAATTTTTGACATATCTACTTAATTTTATGTATAGAATTTTAAAACTAAAAGCGGATTTACCTTATTTTGCATTGTAGCCGTTCTTTTACAGATGTTTTTAATTAAAAAAATTTAAGATTTCATGGGGTTTCCATTAATATAATATCATGTTAATATATCAAATTTACCTCTGCATTTTGGCAAGTTTAGCAAGAAGATATAGGCATTAAATTAAATTCAAGTTCTACTTATAATGTCTAAATAGATGGGCAAACTGAAAGAGTATATCAGGTATGAGAAATCATACTCCAAAACTATGTACTTCAATTTCTTGCTAGCATTCCTGTTGCAGTTACCTCCATTGTTGTTGTTGTTGTTCCAGTTTGTGGCAATGATTGTTGAACCTTGGTGCTCTGATCATGGCTTGGATTCTGTTCTTCGATGATTCCATGTATGATTAGCTTGATGAATACAAGTTTCTGCACACAAGTAGGGGTAGATTTTACCGAATTTCAATGCCAAGCCACAGTATCTCTCTCTCTGCGTGCAGCGGAGATTTCCTTGAATCCGGGAAGGAATGGGCTGGTGCAGGTTGCTTTTATAGTATGGAAAAGGTACCATTAAAAAGACATTTTAAAATTAGTCTTTTATATAATAAATTTTATTTTCCAATTTTATCCAGGCTATTTGAAAAAAACTTAAATTAGGAAACTCTGGGCTGTAGCATGATCCTACTAGTTCAGTAATACAAGAAGGTAAATGTGATCCATTACAAGAACTATGCAAACTATGTTAATATTTTAACCCCTTTCAACAAAAAACTTTTCCTACAACTGAATTTATGTTTATCTTTTTCCTTTTCAAAAAATTGTATATCACTTAAAGTTTTGATATTGGTTGGCCAAATCCATCCTAAGGTGACATAAAATTAAATTGGATCAACTTTTTTTTTATTTGAAGTTAAGAAAGAGACAAGGATATTCAAGCTTAGGTTTAAAACTTTCATTTATGAAGCTTTCATGAAAATTGACATAATATAATGATTATTTTGTTAAATTTTTTGCAGAAAAACTCATGGGATTTAAGCTCAAAAAAATAAAAAAATAAAAAAGAAGAAAGAATTTGTTCCTATTTTTAGCCTTTTGGAATTGGTTAGAGTAGGGGACATGGGACCTACAATATTTTTTAAGTAATATTTACCTTTAAGATATGTAATGAGATTAAAACTTTAAAACTTATTATTGCTCCCTAGAATTTAACCAATAACTTAAAGTTACCAAATTAAGAGCCTTACCAATATGTTAAAACCTCATTGTAAAATAAAATTAGAGTAATTTCACTTAACAAATGGGAAAAGGATATTCTTTTGTTAGCTCATGAGTTTAAATCTCTCATAAGGTACACATGGTAGTTACTCTTATGTTTCACCATTTGCCCATAACTTAACATTACCTACTAGAAGTAAGGTTGAGGGGAGAGAGGGAAAAAAGTACTTGAATGTAATAATACTACTCTATAGAAGTACTACCCCACATGACCTTTGAGTTCTAAAGTTTTCAAATATTCTAGAATGGACTAAAAATGGGCTACATCTCAATACATACATATACACAAAAGATTATATAGAGAACTAGCACTCACATCAAGAGAGCTAAGACATACCCCTCTCCCACATGTATCTAACCCTATACCCCATTATCCATATAGTAGGGGTAATGTCAAAGCTAATGGCTAAAGCCCCAATAGCCTACATATTTTTGTGACGTAATCTTCATATTTCTTTTAGCTTCCATTCTAAAAGGGAAGCAACCTTCGAACCACTAATAAGGGATACTCTCTATACTCTTTTTAGCTTAAAAGAAGCAATATTCTGAAAACATCAATCTTTGTTCGTATACTTCCCAATTGTTGAGAGTAAAGTAGGTATCATGAGTATCAAATAACTCAAAGCCCATCCAACAATTATAGACAAGAAGGCTCAATGACTAGTGATGAGCGATAGCGTATTCCAACACCCTACTATACAAGTCACGAGCACACATGCACGACTAGATCATAATTCATGGATAGACAATGTAAGTATGCTAGAAATTGATAATCGATTCATGATCATTGTCTTCCCACTTTGAGTTAGTGAAGTGCAAGTGTATGGTTTAACTCTAAGTGAGGCATATGATATCTAGATGTTGTTGGTTGATGTTACTTCTAAGTGCAAAGATATTGAAAACGAGAATTACTTCTAAGTTTAAGTGATAATAGAAATGAAAATCTACTCTATCCTATGATGATGGGCAATTGTTCTTGGCTTGCCATACAAGTCTTGGGCTCATGTAACTATTACTGGATTACCATGTATTATGCTATTGGAAAAACCAAGCCATAACACTACTAGGATTACCAAACGATTACACCTATACACTTGAAACCAATCGTACTCCTTCCACCTTACTAGTAAATGTGAAAAGTAAAGTATTTTAGAAATGTAAACAACTATACTAAAGTAAGCATATTAAAGAAATTACAATTAAACTAAGTAAAGAAATTAGATAAGTAAAATAAGGAAACTAATTGAATGCTACAATGATGGAAAACAATCTCGATCTTTATTACCATTCATGAATTGTGGCCAAGTATAATCCACTCAAATAAAATTTTTTTCAACTATTCAATACCACATTGGAGGCATTCACTCTATTGCTAAGTGTAAACTATGAAAAGAAACTACAAGAGGTTCCCTAAGAATTGAAATGAAAATTTATTGGTGCAATCAAGTGTTTATATTTATAAGGGTGACCAGGACCCATTACATCACATCAACAATGACATATGGAGAGCTATGATGTTGTAGATACGATATTGTAAATGTGATATCATAGATATGATATTGTGGCTCATCAAAAATAGGTTTTATCATACCCCCACAACTAACTAGAAACTTGTCCTTAAGTTAAATCAAAAGGAGGATAGATTTCCTTATAAAATTAAGAGGTATACTCAAACTATGACATAATGAATTATTTACATGACTACTTGACTCTAAATTCCTCATTGTGCTTCAAGTGATGTTTTATAAAATTATCATGCACAACATGATGGATACAATTGACAGTAAACAAAACAAAATAAAATAGAATGAAAGATCTTGATGCAGTCTTCAATTTCCTGATAGTGGTGGCTCCTCCATTAGCTTTTGTTCATTTTCATTGGGCTTTTGGAAATAGTAATGGTTAAGCAATACCCGAAGCTTCTTTTCCTCTAACCTAGGATCATGTACTATCCATGCAAATTCTGCAATGTTTGATGGCATTGGTATTTCTCATTGGCATTGTAGCTATAGAAACATCTTATTTGCTTTAACATACCAAGTCACAAATTGCCTTCTTTCTTCTTCAAATGCTTTGGTTACCTTTCACAATTCTTGATAATTAGTCATTTGATGGATTAGGTTTGCTGGTATGTCCTTCTAACCTTGGTAGCTAGCTTTTACTATTTCTAATTCAAATTTTGCAACATGTAGTTTCTTTAGACATCTTTTCTATCTACAAACTCCTTTTTGTATAACGTACACACGGTAGCTCCCTATTGCTCTAGCTTGTTTCTTGGTGTACCTACTATTAACATGGCTAGATTAGCATACTATAGATTCACTAATCTCATGCACTCTATGAGATCCTTAATCTATACATCTTTATTCTTCACTTTAGCTTCGTGGACATGGGTGATGCTATCTAAAATTGGCTACCAATTTGGTGTCTATGTTGTGATTGAACTAATTTTTGGCTTTGGCCATCTAGAGTCCTTTTACAATAATTTGTTTATACATGCCCACCTAGTCTATAAAGTGTTCCTTGAATCTTTCATGCTTCTTAACCTCGTTCAGCAATGCACTGATATTAATAGTTGATTTTCGTCTAATAGTGCAAAATTCTTCCATTGAAAAGGTTTAGTTTTCTTTGGTCAACTTGTTCATGTTTTAGTTGACTTTGATAAATTATCCCTCCAATTAATGAATGTTTTCTTTCAAAAATTTTTTCTACTTGGTAATATCTATCAACTGTGTATTATTAGTAGCAAGTTTCTTATTCTCTTCTTCTAAGGAAGTGATGGCTTTAACATGCACATATGTTTGTGCTTATACGATGGATGTATTCCACACAACCTTCTTCTTTTCTATCTTTACTTGAATATTTCTTACTATGAGCTACCTTGCTTGTTTTGTTCTAAATGCATCTAACTAACCTAGGGATATATATTGTGCAGGGTCTCTTTTTTCTACTTTTTAAGTTGCTAACTCATCTTGCAACCTCTAGACTTCATTCTTTGCATGCTCTGCCCTTAGTTCCACCATGACCAGCTTTTCCTTTGTTGCAATTAGATTGTATTGAATTCTAGTGTTATCACTAGGAATATCAAAGAGATTTTACATAACTTGTCTTATCTATAGTAGTCAATCAAGGACATATTCATGTTTTGTTGGAGTCATAGATGTTCCAAGTAGCATTTCGACATCTCTTGTTGTTGTAATATTTGATAGTGGCATAATGGAAACATTAAATGATTCCTTGATGTGATCAGTGATTACTTCTATTGCTCCTACTAGATCTTGGTGTTGCATTATCACCACTATGGCTCCTTCTCTAGTTTCTAGCATAACTTAGAAAGATGAAGCATTTCTAGAGATCTTTTTGCCTAGTCATTGCTCTCTCCTACCTAAAGAGATCCCTGACCACTATTCGGTCCTAATGATACCATAGGCCTTATGGAGTTATCCTTGACTCAATCCAAAGTAGAACCTTTCCTTGCTCCCCAACTTATGGTTTTTGCAATTTGTTGCAAGTGACTCAAGGAAGGCCTATAGAATTATTTGTAGGTGGAGTACTCTATCTAGGTCCATCACTAGTAAGCATTGATCCACTAGATCTTGGTTCTTGTTGTTTAGTTATTGGAATAGAATCTTGCTTAGTGACATGGATCCTACTACTCCCTCAATGCCTACTAGCTTCTCTAGATGATCCTTATTTGGTGGCATTAGTTTGATCATCTCAACATAGGATACATTCTAGGCTTTCCTTAGAATATCATTTGTGTATCCTAGAATTTCTCTTGCTTGCACAACTTTCTAATGAGGTGAGGAAATCGCAATGTAAGTCTCCTTGCCTTCTTCTCTTCAAATCTCTTCTATATCTCTAGAAATAGGAGATGTGCTATGTAAGAATTGAATTTTCCCATAAGAATTGCACTTCCTTTAGTAGCATAGGTGAAAATCCTATTAAGTCTTTTGGTAGGAAAAAAGTGGTAAGTTTCAATCCTAAAGTAAATCTTTTTTTCCAGTAATTAATTCACTATAGTCCTTATCCTCTTTTCCATATGTCTTTTGCATCCATAGCTTCTTTGCATCGATGTTAGATCTAGTGGATATCTACAAAATATTTGGTTTGACATTTGTAATATTAAGTATCTTTGTAATTTATTCAACTAAGTAAGATATTGAGACTCCTTTAATCTTAACAATTTCATCATTCAGTTTATTCTTCTAGAATTCATATACTTCTCTAAGGTGTACCATTCACCATTACTTGATAGATTTGGTCATAGAGGAGAGGCCTGGAGTTGGATTTGGATGTCCTCATGAGCAAACTTCATGAATGATCCAAAATTTAGTTCCACAATTACTGTGGACATGATGGACTTCTCTTGGATAGCTTGGAGGCATTCCACAAATAGTGTGAGATGTTGTCCTTGCTTAACAACTAGTGGTACTTCAACCTCAACTTGCATAGATTATTCAGTGTTAGGGATTTATTGGTGAATTCTAAAAATTTTTCTTCCTACTCCACTTGTGACATTTATTCTCTATTTTATCCTTTACCTTGATTCCTTGGTCTTTTACTTCCATGTTGTGAAGGTCCTTCTATTATGGGTCTTTTAGCAGCCATCTACAATAATCAAAGATTTTCTTAAGCTTATGTAAGGATTTAAATAGATCTCTATTAGTTCATATTCCTTTCTCAAATCCTTGGTTTTGTTTAACTATTTTCTCTTATAATTACCTATGGCTCTTTCTATGATTACAAAGTTGGAGAATTCAAAAAGAAACCCTTGTTTTACTTATTCCTTTAATTATTAAGACTTTTCATAGTTATCCTTTCTTATCTATTGTATTATTAGATGGTTAGTGATGAGCAGCGAGGTACCCCAATGCTCAAGCATACGAATCAAAAGTGTTCATGCATGATCCAATCAAATTCTATGGATGGGACTAGTTGTGGCATCTAGATTGTTATGCTCTAAATGCACTTCATTGTCTTTCCACTTGGACTAGTGGTATCTTTATCACATATGGTTTAGTCCAAAGTGAGGCATATGATGTGGTCTAATTTCTATGCTACTCTTGATGATGAGAAAGATATAAATTAATTAAACTAATAAATGATGTAAAACAAGATCTAAACTAGCCTAACACAAGTAATTGCCCCACTTTCCTGGACACATCTTGAACACATATAGCTCTACTGGGCTATCAAACATTAAGCATTGCTAGGTTACCAAGTACTATATGTATGCTCAAAGTGGTTGTGCTTGTGTTCATTAATAACTAGAAATAAATTACTTAAGTCAAATGCATTTAAGTAGAAAGAATGAAAATAAAGTGCATTAAAGGAAATAGTAATCTATTCTCAGTGCTGCAAGGATTGTCAAAAGAGTTTATTTTATTCCCATCACTTGTTGCACTTAGGTACATTAGTTTTTGAACAAAGAATTGTACACACCTAGACTCCTTCTGTGGGTACTCAAAATATTCTAACTCTAAGAAAAATAAATTGCAAGAGCTTCACTACTCAAACCAAAAATTAAATTGAAAACTAACTCAAAACAAAAGCCCAAGCATTGTTTTTATAGGACAAAGTATATACCTTGACATCAGGTACTTGATGTTGCATCCAAGCCGTGACATCGCATATGCAATGTTGTGGCCCCAACATCACGTAGCCACCATCAAAGTAGATAGAAGATAGTGATTCATCATATGTCAAGGCTCTGATGTCAAGATAGGCAAATCATGATCCATCATACCCCCATGATTGAATAAAAACATGTCCTTGAGTTAAAAAAAATGAGGAACAAGTTTCTTACAAAATATTGGGTAGGTATGGGATTATTGACTAACATTCAAACTAACTCAAGTGGAATAGAGAGACATTGAGTGCCTAGGTGTACTGAGTTGCAATCTTTACAAAATTGGGTGTTCATGATAAGAGAAGTGAAAACCCTAGAAACAAAACTGACATCCAACACCTCTTGGTAGCTGAAGAGAGAGATAGAAGATCCAACGATCATGAATGGTCCTCATCACAAGGCATTGCTGCATCATCCTTGGTGAAGATAGTCTTGCTTCCAGTCCATGCTTCCCACTATAGTCACAATAGAATCATGAATTAGTATGTAATGTGTAACACATAGCTATTAGGTACCTTGTCTCATTGGTGGTTACACTTAGCTAGGTTGTGATTGTGGTAGATTTATTTCTTTAGCAGTGTTAGCGGGAAGGTTGACAAATAGGGTAAAATAGATAAGTAGTCCCTTAAAGTTGAAAAATTTTGACATAAGAAAATATTTGAAGAAGATGTAAGAATTCATAACAATAAAAAGGAGATTTGACCGAAAAATGTTGTGAAGATGTGCACAATTGGATGTCAATGATAGGATAAACAAAAGGATTTGATTGTAAGAGTGTCTACAGGTAAAGAACTTAACTAATCCAACCAAAAGATATGCAAGTGGATCCTCCCCAAAGTAGGCATAAGCCTTTTATGCCCTTGCATAACTTCAAACCAAAGAGTCCATGGGCTCCATGGATGATTAATGGTTATAAAAGGTTAAGTACAAAATGTTGAAAGAGGATAACTAAGAATTCTGACACATCAAACCAGGACATTAAACAAGGACATGCAACCTATAGTGAGGTGAGACGTGGAAAGCATAGATGGATGAGAGAAATTGGAATGGAGTTCTTGATTAAGGTAACATGAAGTCTCTTATGGATTTTATGCTTAAATAACTTGATAGGATCCATCCTTAGTCCAAACCAAAACCAACCATGTTCAGTGACTTACATCAACATTCTAAGACTAGTCCATCCTCTAAGACACAAGAATGCTTGCACAAAACAACCACCATTCTTTATTAGAGAAGAAAAGAGAAGTAGGAAGTGAGGAAGGGCCTTAGTTAGAGGGGATGAGTCCCATAACCAGTGCTTGTAGTCCATTTATTTTTTCTAAGGGATGTGCCTTGAATTCCCATTTTTTTTTCTCTTTGAAATGGGAACCACACCATGCAAAGACACATGCATTTATTATGTCCAAAGGATGTGCTTTGAATTATCATCATTTTTTATGAGAACCACACCATGCAAGGACTTATTCAGCTTTCTTTTATTAGTTGACATAGAATAGTAATAAATCCATGAAAACACACATGCACCTAGGCAAATAGAAAGGAACAAAGAATAATGGATCCCCTTGAAGCCACACACTATTCAAACCTTTGAATCCTTTCCAATTCTAAAAACTACCAAAGTCACAAATTCGTTAAAATTTTATTAATGAAAAAGGGATTGCACATTTCTAGAACAAGGAAAAACATAGAGTTTGTGAATGGGTGGATGCTATGGACTCACTACCTATTTCACAAAAAAGAAACCATGTCCTAATCATCTGTAATGAAATTCAAAGTTAGAAACCAAACACCAACAATCAAATAATAGAAATAGTACATACCACCATCAATCAACACATTACCACTGTACCTAGCACTTACTAACAAAAAGTTGGAAAATTACATCAAAATAAAAGAAAATATAAAATAAGGTGTAAAATATTCAAAAAATAGCAATTGTACTAACAATGGTGTAAAAAAAATTAAAAAATATTAATAACATGAAAACAAGAACATGTAAAATAAAGAATGTGTAAAACAAAAAGTTGTAAAACAAGAAGATGAAAAACACTTAAGAATCTTGAAGACTAGAATGAGGGGTAACTTCCACGACTAAAAATTTGGCCATGACAAGGATTAATAAGTGGATAATTGTGATCCATGCATGTATGAAACATTGATAGTCACTCATGCCCTAGCCACTAGGTGTCTATTGGTTGTGTAGTAGCTGGGTAGAAAAAATCATCGATCATACACTTTGTTGTTAAATGTATGGTGGGTCATGGTATGAGGTGTTTGAACATTATGGATGGGTAGCCCACGATTGCACCCTAGATCATGATATGGTATGCATGGATTTGTTTGTCTCTCCATGCTTGTAGACTCATTAGTTGGATTTGGAATTGTAGTATTGATAGATGGTGGCCCTTGTGTATGGTCAGAGGATGTTGGTTGAGATAAGGAAGGTGGTGTACCAGGTTGGCCTTGTGCTAGCACAGATGATGTGGTGGGTCCATGCATGGTTTGCTTTAGCTTACAGCCTTTCCTCTAGAAGGGGCGTTTTCTACATTGTAGTTGAGACCAACTAGTGTCGACATGTCTATGCACATGTGTAGCATAAGCAATACTCATTTGTTGATATTGTGGTGCAAAACCTTCCTGAGTTATATCTACACCATCGTTCATGTTTTTACTATTTCTTTGTTTGCTTGATTTACTTTTATTCATCATCTAATAAGTGCTCATGATGGTGGATTGAATTATATCATATTGATTTCTAATGTTTGGTTTTTACCTTTGCATTATGATGCTGAAATTAAGGTATGGTTCTTTTGGTAAAATAGGCAAGGAGTCCACATCATCCACTCATCCATAAAACTCTATGTTCTCCTTTATCTTGGAACTGTATAGTCCCCTTTTTCTAAGTAAACTTGTTAATGAATTTGTGGTTGGGTATTTTTCAAACCAAGGAAAGGCTCAAAGGATGAAAAGGGTGTGACTTCAAGGGGATTCAATGCATTGGTGTTGGCCATTCTCTTGGCTGCTTGGATGCTTTTTCTTGGGTTTTTCACCTTTCTGACATTGTTCAAATATCAAGAAGCTGAGTGAATAAAAATAAGTCTTTGCATGGTGTGGTTCTCACACATAAACATTAGGAAAAAAAAAGAAAAAAGAGAAAAAGGTGAGAATTCAAAGCACACCCCTTAGACATAATAAAGAAATATGGGCTACAAGTGCTAGTTATGGCACTAGAAATACATGTTACCCATGCTTAAAGGTTCCCTCTAACTAAGGCCCTTTCTCACTTCCTGCTTCTCCATCTCACTCTCGTGGGGATGGTGGTCACTCTTTGTGGAATCATTCTTGTTGCCTGAAGAGGATGGATTGGCCAAGTGTATTGATGCAAGGTCACTGAATGTGGTTGGTTTGAAGCTAGATTTGGGATGAGTTCTACTCAATTATCTTAACCATGAAATACACAAGGGGCTTTAGACAACCTTGTTCTTGGGATTCCATTCCATTCTCTCCTCTCCATCTTTCTTCCCATTTTCCACCTCATTGCCAGTTTTATCATTATTCCATTCTATGTTGATGCATTATTTTTTGTTGGTGAATTATTGTGGGTAAGTTTTTAACTCTTGCTTCCAAATGAAATTCCTAGACCCTACAGGCTCTTTGGTTTGTGGGTTTGTCAAGGCATAAAGGGCATGAGCCTACTTTGGAGAGGACCCACTAGCATTTTGTTTTGGTGCAATTGTTAACTTCTTTCCCTTAAACATTTTCTGCAATTAATCATTTCTTATTTCATCCCCATCCATGATATCCATTTTATTGGTGTTGCCATTGATATTTTTCATCTTTCTTATTCCTCATGTTTTTCCATCTTATAGCTACCAGAGGGTTGCTCTTAGTTGTGGGGGCCCTAGCACAAATTTTTCAATTTTTTCCATTTTACTAATTGCCTAATCCCTACACCTTGGGTAGTTGCTAGTGATAAATATTTGAACTAGTTTCTGCCATAACCACAACTGAACCAATGCACTTCATATTGAGGCAAGGTATCAACTGCATTGTGGATTATCTATCCTTGCTCATTTGTGACTGTGTTGTCGATGCAGATGGCGATCATACAAATAATGGACTAGGCTTGGAGGAAGCACTCAAGATGGACTGGAACTAGAGCATTTACAAAAGAAGCAAGTTTGGTGGCATGGCTATGCATAAACAATAGAAGGTGTAATCTCGGCATTGGAGGAAACACACTCCATCTTCTCTCTCTCTCTCTTTTTCTCTTCAAGCTACCAAATAAAGGCCTAGATGTCATTTATGTATGAGTGTTCACCATAATTTTCATGAACACTAATGTTGTAATATGCTTATTGATCCATTTACTGGGCACGTTGAGTCTGTCATCCCATTCCATCGTTAGTTGTCAATTAGTCAATAATCCCATACCTTCCCAATATTTTGTAAGGAACTTGAGGATGAGTTTTCAGTCAATCATGGGGGTATGATGAGAGCGGTTACTCTAGGGGTTACTCTAGCAGTTACTCTAATTATTAGAGTGGTTACTCTAATTATTAGAGTGGTTACTCTAATAGTTAATTTAGCAGTTATTATAATTATTAGAGTGGTCACTCCAGCAGTTACTTTAGTAGTTATTCTAATAATTAAAGAGGTTACTCTAATTATTAGAGTAGTTGCTCCCAAGCCTATAAATATAGTGCCCAAGTGCACAATTGGGAGGAAGTCTTTTAGTAGTCAAGTAGCGAAACTCTTGTAGTTTGTTTGAAAGTTAGATTATTTTCCAAGTGCCCACAGTAGGAGGTCTAAGTGTGGATGGATCTTTATTCAAGCATTGGTGTACTTGAGCACACCATTGTGTTGGCAATAAAGATGAGCTCTTTGATTCATCCTTGCAGCACTCGAGATTTGTTTTCTTATGCATTTATTTTATTTTATTTTATGCACTTTACATTTATGTTATTAGCAAAACAATTCATTTTGAACAATTAAGAAAATCGTTAGATTGCACAAGCACAACCACTTCGAGCATGCATGTAATGCTTGGAAACCTAGTAACGATTAGTGTTTGGTAATACCAAAAGTGTTGCACTAGTTCAAGATGTGTACAACAAGTGGGAATAGATGCTAGTGTTAGGATTAGTTAGAACTTAGTTAATGAGTAGTTAAGTTAAATTAGTCACTTAGTTACCTCTCCCCTTCCCTACTAGCATAGGACATAAAAGCATAAAAGCTATAAAAATTATATGCTTTAAGCTTACTTAACCATACAATTGTGACATACAGGTAAGCTTGGGAAGACAACCATCAACCAACCCGTCCTTGTTCCACAAGGGCGCATAAGCACTTAGTCCTTGGAATTTGACAGGATCATGCGTGAAACACTTGTATTTGTATGGTTTAGTGTAGGGGTACCTTGCTACTCATCAGTTATGGAAAATTTTCCATGGTTTTAATTGAAACATACTTTTAGTAGTTTTCCTTTAGATGTGCTTCCTACCTCAAGAATTTAAAATGTGGCATGACTAGTTTTACATTGTGAAGTTGTATTACCATATTATCCTTATCTTAAAGATATGTCCTATTCTTTTGTTGATGTTTTATATATAGGGAGGATATTTTGACTTTTTAATTTAGAGATAGGTTACTTGATCTTCAAGGTTTATACTTCTCTTTAAGCTTTATGTTTGCATATACTTAAAAGGCTTGGATCAAGGCAACACTTCTTGGAACTTAGTGTTGAATCAATTTTCTTACTTTTCTAAATGCTTTTTTTATTTCCTTGGGATAATGACTTGTTGCTTATGTATACTTTATGCTTCTTTAATCGGATTATGTGCGTTATCATATTTGTTGCTATTAAAAAATGAGAAGAGTAGTATGGTCATATTGGTATGATCACTAACCCATTTTCTTGAGTTTTGAACATCACCAAAAAGGGGAAGATTGTGGACCTTTTGGTGTGTTAAAACATTACGAAAAATGGAGACATAGGTTGTGTGTATGATTGTATGATTATTGTTATTGTAGGACCAAGATAAGATGACACAAAACACACTAATGTTAACAAAAGAAGAAATTCATCCACAAGGTCTCAAGGTCTCATCCAAAAGGAAAAATTAATGGAAGAGAATTTAAAGAATGTCGATAAGCAAAGTTGTCATCATTGAAGTTTATGGAAGATCAAGGTTGTGGATAAGGAATGATGAATTCATCATGAAAAGAAAGATTGAAGAAAGACATCTCTAAAAAATAGGAAAAAATTAGAGGATGCATAGGCAAAGATGTCTTCAATAAATATCAAACATATTTTCTTAGGCAAAGACATATTCACTAGAAAAATAGGAGATGTCTTGGCAGAAATGGAGGTTGCACAAGCAAACACGTCTTCAAGAAACAATAGATGTCTTTGCTTAGGTAAATATGTCTTTACTAGACAAAGATGTCTTTATAGAATGTAGGCTAGTTTTAGAATGACATATTTCCTTAGATGAACATGTCTTCCTAGAGTGAAGATTTCAAAAGATGTCTCTCCCAAACAAAGACATCTTTCTTGAATAAAGGGCCAATATAGAAAGACATCTCAGGAACAAATAATACATCTTTCACAATCATTGGCTACCATTGGCTAGTCATTGCACACGTTCCAAGATAGATTTGGAAACATAACAGCTATAAGAAGACTTCATATGCATTAGGAAATAAGCAAGCTCTTGTACAATCATTTTCTAATCATTTGTCTATCATTGTAATCATTGTTCTTATTCTTTGTATTATCATTTGTCCATTGTAAATTGTGTTGTACCTCAAAGTACAAGGGTCAACAAACTAAGTTACATTCATCCCTTGTAATTATTATTCTCCCTTGTTGCCCTACAGGGTTGATGTACTTCTTGTGTGAAGACATCTTGATTGAGATTCTCAAGATCGTGTGTGATTGAATGGTTGGTGTTGCAGCATAACACTCTAGAGTAGAGCTCAAGATTATAAAGGTTGTGGAAGTGTGCTAACCACATTCCAAGCCCAACTGGACCTTTTGGGGTTGAGTGGTTAATGTAGCATCACAACACTCTAAAGTGGGGCTTGATGATTTTATAGCATGTGGACCCTTCAAATCACATTTGAGAGCATAAATGTCTAGTGGTGTACTTGCGATATACCCTTTTGTAGAGTACCCAATTTGGGGAACCATGTAAATTTGGTGTATGTGCTTTTCTCATAAAGTTTTGATTCGGTGAACTTATTCATCCTCCCCTTCTAAGTTCTATGATCCATAGAATGAATGAATACCAGGAACTATAGAACCCTATCAAGGTATTTGATATTAAATAAAAATAATTTGTAGCTTGGTTTATCAGTTTAAAGGAGCTTTTTCTAGCAATGTCCTATATGTGGTATGTCCTTGTACTAGACCACATTGGTGATGCCACATGAACCATATATGATCCCTAGAGAAAGGAGGAGAAGATGAAAGAATTATTGGATTCTTTCCATCTTCAACTATAAGTTGTAGTTGTAGTAGGACAACCTCAGCACCATAGCCTCAACAATAACTATCGCATGCACCAGAGGTAGGAGAAGGTCATTTGGCACCTTTGGAATTTCCACACCTAGGATTGTTTTATTTTCTATCAATTTTTGTAATGGTATTCAATTTTATGATCATGAACATCCATTTTTGTAAAAGTTGCAAATCCATATACTTGGACACTTAGTGTTTACTTTTTTGAGTTAGTATGTCAATCAATAATACCATACCTTTTCCAAATTTTGTAAGAAATTTGTTCCTCCTTTTTTTTCACTCAAGGATGAGTTTTCATTTAGTCATGGGGGTATGATGAGTTGTGGTCATTAGATCATGTTGACGCATACTTGTTAAAATGATCCCATTGACACATACCTATTGACACATGCTTTGATGTGTCAACATAGTATCTAGTCTTTTCTATAAATGTGTGCACACCCACCACATTAATGCCATTTGATCATTAGCTACTAGCCAAATTCTTACAATTTTATCTTCCCAAAGTTACAATATTTTCTAAGTTCTTGTAGTAGTGGTTCAAAAGTATATGAATCTTTATTCAAGCATTAATGTACCTGAGCACCTTAGTTTGAACAGTAATAAAAATGAGCTTTCTTGATAAACCTTGAAGAACATGGAATTAGCTTAATATTTACCTCATGCATTTAATATTCATGCAATTTACTTTAATGCATTTAAGTAATTAATTCATAATGATAAATTAATGCATATAATTACAACCACCTCGAGCATACGTTAATGATTGGTAATCCTAAAAGCACTTAACACTTGGTAACCTAGTAGTGTTGCAACTTGTTCAAGATGTGTAAAGAAAGTGGTAATAGATGCTTATGTTAGGATTAGTTAAGAATTAGTCAATTTTTAGATTGATTAAACATTTAATTACTTTATTCTTGCACTTAGGCAAAATAAATGAAAAACATAAAATGATAAAAATCATGTGCCTTGGCTACACTTAATAATACCTTTGCACTTCACAAGTGAAACTATGAAGATAATGACCACATCCTTTAGATTCACTACCTAGACCAAGTGTACTTAGAGAGCTAAAGTCTATAGAATCTGACTAGATCACTTCGTGAATGCTAGTGATTCATATGGTTGGGCATAAAGGCTACTTGTCGCTCATCAACTCTTATTTTTGTTAGATTGCTTTCTTGAAAGTTTCTAACTTAAAGCTTCAAGATCTATTAAAATTTTGATTTTTTGATGACCATGAGTCAACCACAATTTCAACATGAGTTATGGTTTATAATACTACAAGTCATGGTATTATGACATGAGCTAAAGTTGGTTGACAACAAATATTAAGAATTTCTAAGGATGCCATGACTTCATCACGAGTCATGATAAATTTACCTTATCTGAATGTTTATCATGAATGGAAAATTAGTCATGATCATTACTCCATAAGATTATCATGAGTCATGATGAAATTTTATTAAGTGATTTTGAATCATGAGATAATCAAGAGTTATGGTTGATACCATGACATGATCACAAGTTGTGATTAACATGAGAAATTAATCATGATTCATGGTATTTAACCATAAGTTGGTCAAAAGTTATGGTTTGAAGAGAAATGATCTCAATAATATCATGAGTCATGGTGGAATTATAGTCTTGAAGCTCGCAATACCATGACTTGATGACAAATCATGGTTAAACTATTTTTTGAGAATTTATTAATATTACATAATCAATATACAATGAATTTTATATTTTTAGGTTCTCCATAAAATGTTCTATCATCTCAAATAAATATCTAGAAATTTCTTCCTTTGAAGAAATGGTAAATTGAATTGAATTTATAGATAACCTTTTAACTTCTAAACTAGATGATTTTAATGTTGAAAACATCAAGTAAAATAGGTACTAAAGTATCATAAGGAAAATGCTAAGTCAAATGTAGAATGAGTTGGATCTAAATGGTAGATAGGAGAGATAATTATTAGAGAGGTTTATATGATTTGATAAGATAGTATTGAAAATTGACTTTGTAGTAATGAAAATTGATAATGATAAGAGAATCTCTACTCCCTTATGCTTCCATCCAATCTTCTTTAACTTCTTAGAAATAGTACTAGATTCAAGGGTTTCTACTCTCCTTTTCATTAAAATGATAATTTCAAGTAAAAATCTTGAAACTAAACCATAGAAATCAAAGTAAATTTTAAGAAGATGTTCAATGATCTTATATTAGATCAAATTATATTCAATACAAGTATGAGCATGTAAAAGATATAGAGATTAGGGTACAATGATACAATCGAATGTTTCTATTTGAAGCTCTTTCTTACACCTTTAAAATTTTCCAAGATGCTTACTTTGATCTTTCTTATTAATGCTGAAATAATAGTCCTTATTCAATGATCCATCTCCACTTGAAAAACAACAAATAAATGATCTATGATGTTCATGAAGAAATGTTCCATCCTTGAATATAAATGGTAAAGCTGAAACCTTAATGCTTTGTTTGTATCATAAAGTTTGAGGGATGCTTTTTCCTTCTTCCTTTTTTGTTATTATTCCCCTAACACATCATCCTAATCTAGGATCAATTGCCCTACATACCTATTTAGTCAACCTATGCTTGGGTTGATTAATTTTACGTTGAAATCTTAAAAAAATAAATTATAAACTCTCAATTTGGTCTTCTTATTTGATATTATTTTTTTAGAAATGAACATCTGACAATAATAACTTATATTGAATAGGTCAAGCTATGGAAAGGTTGGCCAATCTTGAAAATATGCATTTTGGTCTAGCTGCAACTATGCTAAACTCAAGTTAGTTGATCTTTGAAGGGCTTAGTTAACCTTAGGGATAAACAGGTAAACCTTGGAAGTGCTAATTTTCCATATTTCTAAACTTCTTTATCATTTAGATAGGTCAACCTAATAAATAATACTTTTAATATAAATTACGTTTTATCATTTTAAGTTACCTTTCCATTAACAATCATCCCTAATGAGATGAAGAAATTGGAATTGGAAAAGTGAATTATTACCATTGGATTATCCTTTCTCTTCATAATTGTTCTTTGAAGGATTTTTTTAAGGGATTTCCTTCTTGCCCATTTAGTGAGAAGTCTCCTCATCATCATTAAAATATCCATCCCCAAAGGTATTACATAGTTGTTCCTCCTCTTTAACTAAACTATCATGAAGTTCTTATATTGGTTTCCAATCCTATAAAATATTAAATCATCTAAAAGATATATATTTGTTAAGGTCTCCACAATACCTTCATGTATAACTTAATTTGATTCCTTAGAAAATTATTCAATAAGATTTTTTCACCTTTCTTTCCTATCATGATGGCAAGCTAGGACCAATAGTAGTTGAGAATTATTCACCACATTCTCAAACACAACATGTACAATCTTTTACCTTTTGAATTCATTCATTCTAGAGGTTCTTATACCTTCCACATAGTTTTCCATTTAACTTATAAGTTAAAATCTGCATATAGATAGTAAGAAAAATATACACATAAAAAATAAAATGCAAGAATTTGAATGAATAATCAAACTATTTATTCACAATGCATCTTCCCTAATAATGGAACTAATGATAAGGGCTCCCTTCATGTGAGACTAGAATAACTATATTAATCAGTACACTTGGTGAACTAGTCATTACCATTGAGAAGAAACAAAAGTGAAATATAGAGTTTATTTGTGTATCATTTCAAAAGCATAAAAATTATTATAATACATATCTTACATATGATACAAAAATAAATCATGTTACCATAGTGAGAAATTAAAATATTTATAATGTTTATATATTTTTATATTAAGAATAAAGTAAAAAATAAACATACTTATTGCAATCCCTTATTGAACCACTACAATGATCACATGTCTAATGAAATTAAAGGCACACTCACATTGCAATTCCTTAAGGGATAGGTGCAATGTAAACACACATGAAAAATAAATAAATGACTTCTCAGTTGCATTCTTGATGAACAAACATCATGTTATAGAAATACAATATTCTTGTGTAAGGTAGAATCATCATAGCTTTATAAAAATACTTAATTAATTCATATCTAATTACTTAAATAAATAATAATAATTTTAGAGAATTCAGTACCTAATAATAGTTCATGGAGCTCACAATTCTAGTGTTTTTGTTGTTTAATACATGTTAATATTTTAGAGGAAAATGGAATATCATGAGCTTTATTCACTACACTAACACTCAACTCCACATTGACTAAATAGTTCTAGGATATGAAAGCATGATAGCACTACAACAAAGTCTTATTGCATAATGAATCAACAAGTCAAAATAGATTAGAGGAAAAAAAGAGAATGCCTACTTTAATAATGGAGAAAAAGCTCTTAATAAGAAATTCTAGAGAAACATTTATGAAATGAATATATCATTTTAGGCTCTACACTTATTTATTTATGATTTTTAAGGTTTGTAACTCAAGTAATGTAGTGCCACACTAGGTGCTACAATGCTAAGTTATGATTAAACTAGAAAATATAAGATATTTGAAGAGATTCTACCTTTCATAAAATTCATATTTTATATGTTGTCTTATTCATAAAGGTATTCCTATTGGCATTCATTTTAAACACATGAGAATTATTTCTCCTCAATGTCCTCTCTATGAATGTAAAGATTCATTTTTTATATTTTCCTATTACTCAACATCCTTGGAAATGAACATCCAAAATTTATATTAACTTTCAACCAACCATAAAAAAAGTCATTATTGGTGATAAACCTACTCTATCTACTTTCTTTCTTTGGATTTGAAACTATCTTAGACCATTTTTTTTCTACTCTATTGGGAAGCTTGGGTATGCAATTATTTTCTAGAAACAAGAGCATAACTATGACCTCTCAATAGAAGTTAAATATTAGATTCTTAAAGATTTTACTTTTTGCTATAACTTCAAGCAAAAAACTCGCATTGAAAGCTCATAAATTATTTTATTTTCTATAGTATTACTTTCTTTTTATTTCAAAGGCTAAAGAATGAGGAGCATTTATTTCATATGTTATTATTTCATTATTTCTTATTCATATAGTATTTTAACTTTAGAAAGTATTTTCTTCTTCTTTTTACAAGAAATCTTTTAGTAAGAAGTGAAAACCTATTATGGTGCTTCTAAATAATGGAAAATCCTAATCCTCTTCTAATTCAAAGGAGAGATTTTTCAAGATTCATTATAAGGATGAATACATGAAAATGCATTCTCAAAATCATTATGCTTTTCCTTTAGAATTTTCATATATTAATCTCAGGTACTTTGGTTTTTTTAATATTATTATTCATTGTTTGAGATTCAACATCTTCTTCCTTTCCCCTTCAAAATATAAGGGTAAATAATTATTATGTCCATCGTATGAGAGGTTTAAAATCATAAGATAATAAAGAATTGTACTTTTCACATTTTTTAGGCAATTTTATTTTTACAATAGGATATTAACCTAATGGTAAGACACTTCATATGGAAGCCTCAATTCATTGGTTTGATTTTAGTGAATAATACTAAGTTATAAAGTACTAATTGGACTATATATCTTGGGACATATTTATGTTTCAATTATTTTGGATTCTAACACTCCTTCTCTTAATTTAATACCTCCAAGTTATAGAATCAGTTTTGATGATTAATATTAAGTTGTAAGGTTCTAATTTCACTATATGTTGTAGGGAGAGATATTAATATATTTATGACATATATCTATTATTTTACCAAGAGAATCTTTTATATTTTTTAAATTAGTACAATCTCATATTATTCCACTTAGAATTGATTTTTCACATTAAAAAAATCAAAACCAATGTAGGTTATCTCAACCAAAATAATAATTCTATGAAAACGTTTTCTCTTAGCCAAACACCGTGATGATAACTATTTATTTATGTTGATAAAGCCCAACTAGCTAGTAAGTGGCACTCATTGTTATGATGATAAAATTATTAAAATATTATACCATGAATGAATAGAACTCTCTTGGATGGGACTGGTAGTTATCCTCTTTGCCAAAATTTTAAAAACCATTTCAAGTTCTAACACCCCCTCTCCTAAAAATAGAAACTAAAAAATAAGGTGTTAGCCTAATAGTAAGACTCTTGATTTGGAAGCTCCAAGTTATGAGTTCAAATATGGTGGATAATGCAATGTAATAAAGTTTATTTAACTATATATCTTAGCATTAAATATTATTTTTTAAAAATCCAAGGTTTAAAATCTCTCCACTCCCCTCCCCTAAGCCTAAAACTACAAACTAGTTCATTAATTGCCTTATTAGATAATAAGTTCATTCTATGTAAAAATCTTGTATGTAAAATGGATTTGCAAAAAATATTGAGAATGAAAAACATTAATTCCATAATATTCAAGGGTATTCTAANTTATGATGATAAAATTATTAAAATATTATACTATGAATGAATAGAACTCTCTTGGATGGGACTGGTAGTTATCCTCTTTGCCAAAATTTTAAAAACCATTTCAAGTTCTAACACCCCCTCTCCTAAAAATAGAAACTAAAAAATAAGGTGTTAGCCTAATAGTAAGACTCTTGATTTGGAAGCTCCAAGTTATGAGTTCAAATATGATGGATAATGCAATGTAATAAAGTTTATTTAACTATATATCTTAGCATTAAATATTATTTTTTAAAAATCCAAGGTTTAAAATCTCTCCACTCCCCTCCCCTAAGCCTAAAACTACAAACTAGTTCATTAATTGCCTTATTAGATAATAAGTTCATTCTATGTAAAAATCTTGTATGTAAAATGGATTTGCAAAAAATATTGAGAATGAAAAACATTAATTCCATAATATTCAAGGGTATTCTAAATTACCAATGTAAAACCCTTATTTGAAAAAAAAAATGCTATAATCTATAGAAATATATATTGAGAACCAATATCATTTGATAGAGATTTATATAAATCATTATGTAAAAAAAATTTAAAAGCATTAGAATCCTTCATAGTATTTATAGCATAAGAGACATTAGTATTGTCCATATTTAAATCATTCCTATCACATCCTCTCCTCCACCCCCCAAAAAAATTTAAGTTTTAACCTTGTCCAAATAATAGAAACTAAATCTTAAAAAAATAATAAATAGACTTTAATGGAGTAATATGAGAACTATAATAAAATAATGAGATGATATCATGGCACTAAGACTCTTGATTTTTAAGCTCCAAGTTATGGGTTCAATTGTGGTGGGCAATGCTAAGTTATAAAGCTCTAATTAGGCTATATGTCTTTGAGTGTACTAGATAAAATTTCTATAAAAGCTTGAAAAACATTAGGAGATACATGAGTTTATTAGCTAATATAATTATTTAAGAAACTTTAAAGGATGGAGAAATTTCCAACAATTGGAAAGAAACATTATTTTTCCATCTACAAAAATAAAAGAAATGTGCAAGATTTTGTAAACTATAGAGGAATCATGCTGATGAGCCATATTATGAAGCTTTAAAAGAGAGTCATAGAATAGTGTCTTATAATTGAATAATTGGTATGAAAAAATTTAATTTGGATTTTTATTTGGAGAATCTACAATAGAGGCTATTTTATTAATATAAAAATTGATGAAAAAATTCAGAATACATAAAAAAATTCTACATGTGATCTTTATTGACTTGGAAAATATTATAGCATAGTTCCTAAAGATATTATTTGGTGGGTCTTATATAGGAAAAAACATCCTTAATAAATATATTAAATTAATTCACGACATGTATGAAGGAGCTACTACTAAAATTAGAATAGCTTGTCAAATAATATCTAATTTTCTAGTCATAGTAGATGTACATCAAAGATATATGCTTGGCCCATACATATTTACCATTATTATGAATGAATTAATAAAAAAATATAACATGAAATGGTTTGGTATATGCTATTTAATAAAGGTATTTTATTGGTGGATATAGTTGGAGAAATGAAGAAGTGGAGATAAGCTCTAGAATTATAAGACTTACAAATTAGCATAAGTAAGACATAATATATGAAATGTAATTTTATTAAAAGCATAAATAATAGTAAAATCAAAGAGATAATTCAAGGTCAAAATTTTTTTCATTGCAAATGGTTCTATTACCTAGCATCAATCCTCCAATTAGATGATGAAATTGATAAATATATAAGAAATAGAATTGAGAAAAGATAGTTAAAATGGAAAAATAATAGTGATATCCTATATTATAAAAGAATACTTGTAAAAATAAGGGGAAAATTTTAGAAATATATTAATTCAACCTATTTTCTTATATGATACTACATTTTAAGCATTATAAGACATGAATAATAAAATAGTATGATAGAAATATAAATACTTAGATGGATATTGAATGTTATAAAAAGAGATAAACTACATAATATAAGTATTAGAGGAAGACTTGGATTGGTTCTATTTTAGATAAGTTACAAAAGTGATCACTTAGATCATTTTGACATGTTCAAAGAAGATCAGATAATAAGACTATAAACAAAGGTTGCTACATCACTTTTTTGAGAAAGCTACAAAAAGGAAGATAAAAAAAGACATGGATAAAAATAATTCAAGATTAAAGAAACTATAAATAAACAAAGATCATATCTTCCCAGAGGTAAATGGTAAAAAATAAATTCATGTAACTAATCCTATTTTATTAGAACAAGGCTAAGAGAATAATGATGAGGTTGATGATCTTAAGATGTACCTATATTATAATAAGTTGAGGGTTCTAACCCCTTCCCCTTAATAATAAAATAATGAGATGTCACGCTAGTAATAAGATACTTAGTTGGATATTTTCAAGTCATGGGTTCAATTTTTATGGGTAATACTAAGTTATAAAGTTCTAATTTGACTATATATCTTGGGGTCGTATTTATGTTTTAATTAATTTTGGTTTCAAGATGACAATGTCTTCCTTTAGTGATGGAAATTGGGGTTGATGATCATACTATGGTGAAAGACCTCATTTGATTCTAGAAAAATGTTAACATTGGCATTTCCCATGTTCAACCTTTTGAGTCACCATTGTTATCAGCATTAAGGATATCACTTTTCAATAGGAAAGTGGAGCTTGCATGTAAGACCTTGCTAACTAGGGTTAGGCTAGAGAGGCATTACTTAGATAAAAATTTAAAAGTGTAAATATATATATATAATAGAATTAAATGGATGCCAAAAAATTAAATAGATAAAGAAAAAGAAATCTATGAAATAGATGTGTAGGAGTAAGAAAAATACTACAAAATATAAAATTGTATAAAAGAATATAAAGATAATAGTCCTATGCCTACAAAACCTAGCTTGTGCAATGAGAAAAATAGGATGTATCCTTATTTCTTAAGCCAAAAATTATAATATAGTATTAGAAATATTATAGTGGAAATTAGATAAAAACAATACAATATAATGTAAAAATAACAATTACATCAAAGAGGGCATTGGACTCTAATGTTGCTAATAATTAGCTAATTTCCAATAACTACATAATAGTAAATTTAAAATAATTAAATATTAAATAAAAATTACCCTATTCCAAATATAGGAAAAAATTAGTAGACAATCTTAAATAAAGTACCAAATTCATTAATCCTTATTGAACATTATTGCATATAATCCAAACATTAGTTAAAAATATAATGGTAGGAACAGTAAAAAGCTAAATAATAATTTAATCATTAGCTACCTTTTCTAAATTACCCTTATCATAATTTAATCACTTAAAAATAATAGAAATGAAGAAAATCAATTAAAAAATTTAGTGTAAACAACTAATAAAATATTCACATACGGGTTTGGTTGGAGTCATATGATAACTAGACAATCATGCATATGGGATAGCTACAAATATAAGTTAGTCAAATAAATACCAATAAAATATAGATAGACAACAAATAATAATAATAATAAATATTTTATAGATAATTATGTAATTAACTAAAATTCCACCACCTCTAATTAAATAAATGAATCAAATGAACAAATTTTAGTTCTCGATATATGCTTACCACATAAATACTCAACTTACCATCATGATTTGCTTCACATGTTGTAACCACAAATTAGCTAACACTCATCATGATTTTATTTATGCATAATTTTCTATCTCACTACCATGATATGTTTCACATATAGTCATTGCAAATTTTTAATGTTGCTAACAAATTGAATTTGAAGTCAAATGATCTAATGTCAAATCTAAATAAATAAAAAAATCCTTAGTTGATGGAGAAATGAATCTAAATGCTAAGTAAAGTTAAAGATATCAAAGATCAAGAACTATATTATCAAATCTCTAAAGATCAAACTTAGCTACTACTGAAATGTGTGTTCTAATGGAGATCTAAAATTGTAGAAAAATACCAAAATGAAATGAAGGTTGTTGAAAATGAAATAATATTATTAGTTACTATTTTAGGTTTTTAAGTAGGCAGGAAACTCCTACAAGTTATGCTTTTTGTAATTTTTCTAATTTTATATTTCTTAGAGGTCAAGAATCACTTTATAAAATTTTCTTAAGTTTTTTAATGTGTTCAAAAATAGTAACTTCATCCTTCATGACTAAGGTTGCAACCTCATAATAGGGTCATGACAAACTGCAAAGGTATCCTCAAGATCCATATTGATATGCTAGTTAACTATGTATTCTAGGCCAATAATGTCTAGTATCATTTCAGGGGTCATAAATGTAATAAATAGCTTGAGAACCTATTTCTATAGCTAAATTTTGGAAAAATTCAAAACAAAGATAAAACATGATCAAAAGTTATGAAAATGTGATCAAACTTATCCAAAATTTTGACAAACGTTCCATGCATGATAACAAATCTAATAAAATAACAAGATTATAGAAAATAATTAAAAAAATTTAGATATAAGAATTTAGACAATTTAACAAATAGTTGCTAAGCAGATGAAATCAACAAAAACATATGTGCACAAGAAAAAAATTATGAAAATCCATAACTAGAAGAAAATACCAAAACTAGTATACGTAAAAATGATAGCACTACAAGAAAAGGATCCTTCCAACTTCAATCTCACAAAAAAGCTTAAAATGTTAAGTATTTTTACATCTCACCACTACTTGGGTGCATTTGATACTTACCTCAAGTAAACCTCACCTTATTCATAAACCTCAATGACCTAAAGCTATCAACGAAAAATACAGAGTCTACTAGAGGTAGATTTTTAATCTTTTTCTAACATCAAGAATCTAAAGTATAGGTTTTTGGCTCTATGATGACATTTGGGACATGCAAGAAACATCTTGGTTGAGAGGTGAGTCTTTACAAGAGATGCCTCACATGTGTAGGATATGTTTTAAATGAGAAGAAAACATCTCATCTTACTTGGAGAATTTCTAGTTTTTATGATACTTCTTAGGGAAGACATCTCATACTAAGAGAAGAAATCTCACACCTAAATTAGATGCCTCCCACTCTCAAGAGATGTCTCACTTGAATGGTGGAATTTCATTAAAGATATCTAACAAGGGCCAAAGATGACATGTATGGTGGGGGAAACTCCTAAATTGTTAGTTCCAAATTGGAAAACATCTGAGTTAGAGGAGAAAAAGATGGAAAGTAAAAAATATCATTAAGTTGAGCTTAAGGATAGCTTTTTAGCTTTTTTCTCTATAATTTTCAATAAATATTATTATTATTACAAAATTTATATATCATTTGGTGTATGGATATCTCTTTTGATTCCCTTAGTCTACCCTACATACTATGTGTCTTTTTTGATGATTATTTTGAGGATGATTCTTAGATTTTTTGACATGTTTGGAGGTGCTTTGGCTCATTTTGATGAGTTTAGAAGGTTCCAGGATCTATGGGAACTTGTTGGGAGGAATTTGGAGGCTCTAAACATCAAAATGAGCACTTTTATTTTTGGCACCTTCAAAAGAGACATCTTTCTAGAAAGATAGATGTCTTTCTAGAGACATCTTCCTATAGATGTCTCCCCTAAAGTGGAGACATCTATCAAAAATGGTATATGTCTCTCTCAGGAGTAGGGCTTCCATAGGAGACATCTACATGAACCTAGAGATGACCTAGGTGCATGAAGTAACTTCTGAAAATGCCCATTAAAATTTGAGAAATAGCCAAAGCAAGATGGAAATAGTTAGGGAGAAGTTGAGAATACTTGGAAAACATATAAAGAACCTCAAGTTGACATGAGGAAAATTTTCTAAGGATTGTACCTTCTAGTTGCATATAAATATTGATATAATTCATCATTGATAGTGTTTTAGTGTTAAGTGCCACAATGCCAAATGTTGAAGTGCCAAGGGGTGAAGTACAAATGCTAAAGACTAAACATCCCAATAAAGAGAAAAAGATAGAGCTCTTGAGGGATGAGAGCTTGTGCAAGGAAGTTGAGTGAGAGGCAAGGAAGAGCACTTGAGAGAGATTATAAGTATCTCTTATAAGTGTCTTGTCTTGAGTTTGGGCTCCATTGTGAGTAATTGAGGATTAAGAGAGCACAAGTATCACCTTTAAGATCCTTGGGAGAGTTGTGAGTTGAACTTGGCTCCTCGTCTTTGATGTACTTTCTATGTATTTTGATAATTATCTTAATATAAGGAATGTTTTCTCCATTTTATTATGTTATTATTAATTTATAAGTTGATCTTCTTGGAAGTTGTGGATCGGGTCCTACTGGGGTCTATCAAGGTGCAACTCCCCTACACCAAAGTGGTATTGGAGCGAAGGTTTAGAGGTTTCTAGAATTTTATTGAAGCTTGGTGTTGCCTTTGAATTAAATGAACATTGTTGTGGATATTTGTGTATTTTATTTTGGATATCATTCTTGTTGCTTTAGGTATGGCTTCAAAGAAGAAGACATATTAAGAGCTTAGACAAGAGCTTCAATAGTTTAAGAACTTCTTTTCAATCTTCTATGGTTGAAATGCAAGAAGTTATTCCCAAAGTAAAGGTCCACAAGCACCAAGATTTTGTAGAAACTTTAGAAAGAGATATGGATAAATTCAAGTCTAGCATGAGAAATAATTTGAGGAGAATTGATAAAATATATTCTAGCCATCAAGAACAAAAGGAAGATGATAAATTTGATAAAGTAGAGATCAATGAGAAAAGGAGTGCTCAAGTATCTTATTGAGCAAGGGAGTGTTCAATACTCAAAGGTTTCAAGGGAGGAAACTAAGAGCTTCATAAAAGAGATCAAGAGATATTCAAAATCCAAGATGATGTATGCTTCTGATCAAGAAGAGTTCCTACCTCATGAGTCATATGAGGTGAAGGATCAAAGCAAAGAGAGTGGAAAAGATCAAGGGACTTCTTCAAGTAGGATTAAGGGTATAATTAGAAAGTATGATACTCATTATTTTTGTAATTGTTCTATACCTTGTTTCAAGGAAAAGGAGATTCTAAGTCAAGTTGAGACTATCTCATGGGAGAGAGGTGAGTCTTCTAGCTAAGGTATGTGAAATAATGATTGCTTTGATGATGTTTTTTTTTGGTGAATATGATGTTAAGGCCATGGAGGATATTTTACCTTTTGATTTGGTACCTCAAAAGTGGGATGAAGAGCTTGTTGATGATTCCTTTAAAGAGAAGAAACCATTGGAATTAGGTATCCTATTTGGGATCATGAACCTTCAAGCTTTGATGAGATTGGACAGCCACATGTTGAAGATCAAGTTGAACCAATGATGAATAGGAGAAGCCATGAAGGGGTAAGTAAGGATGAGGTTTACCTTGTTGATGGTAGTAATGTCTCTCATGTTGAAGCTAATGTGATGGATGCTAGTTTTTCACTTCAGCTTGGTAGTGGTTTATTCAATGGCAATGATGAGCATCATGATCATTGTGGTGAATGTGATAAGATTGAGAATCATATTATGACTTTTAATGCCATTGTTAGTAAGAGGAATACTAATAATGATAAATTTTTTGATGATGATGGCTATTAGAATAGTCATTATGAGAAGGTCATTATTGATGTAAGTGAAGACATTGATAATGATATGATTTTCTAGAATTTGAAAATGTTTGTTGTTGATTATAGCAATGATAAATCTGTGAATTATGTTGATGGATTTGATTGTATTGGCTGTAAAATGAAAGTGCAGCATGAAGGAAATCTACATCATGGTGATGAAAGGAAGCTAGGTGGTAGTCTTCCAAACACAAAGAAGAAGAAGGTGAAGAAGAGGAAAAAGAAACAAAGAAAGGATGTTAGATTTAGAAAGCATAATATTTTTTCTTTTTCTTATTCTTTTTTTATTATAGGTTTAAGTCATCATGGAGATGTAAGCAAATAATTCCAAGGAGATGATCATATGAAGGAAGCATGGTGGGACATGAGGACAAGCCCCCATGAGCAAGGGAAGCTCAAAACCAAAGCCTCTAATGATATTTATTCTCATGTTTATCATGCATTAAGCCATGAGTATTGTGATGGCCTTAAGTTATAGGGTCATGGTGCCTTCTAGCTTTTGAAAGATCATGAAGCATGACATTTTTAAGGGTGGGAGATTTGGTGTAGGGACACCTCTTCCGATTTCTTTACTCAACCCTACATACTTTGTGTCCTATTTTGAGGATTTTGTTGAGGATTATTCTTGGATGTTTTGACATGTTTGAAGGTGTTTTTGACTCATTTTGATGAGTTTAGGAGGTTCTAGGATCTATGGGAACTTTTTGGGAGGCATCTAGAGGCTCCCAACATTAAAATGAGCACTTTCATTTTTGGCACCTTCAGAAGAGACATCTTTCTAGAAAGACAGATATCTTTCTAGAGAGTTTTCACTGAAGTGGAGACATCTATCAAAAATAGTAGATGTCTATTGCAAGAAAAGGGCTTCCATAAGATAACATCTACATGAAGTCAAAGATGACCAAGATGCATGGAGAAACTTTTGAAAATGCCTATTCCAATTCAAGAAACAGTCAATGAAAGATGAAAACAACCAAGGAGAAGGTGTGAAGACTTAGTAGACATCTAAAGAACCTAAAGTTGAGTGGAGGAAAGGTTTATAGGATTTTTACCTTCTAGTGTCCTATAAATATTAATGCAATTCATAATTTTTAGTGTTGTAGTGCCAAATGCCACAATTTCAAGTGTCAAAGTGCCAAAGGATAAAGTGCAAATGTTGAAGGCCAAACATCCCAATAGAGAGCAAGAAAGAGAGCTCTTAAGGGAAGAGAGCTTGTATAAGGAAGTTGAGTGAGAGGCAAGGAAGAGAACTTGAGAGAGATTAGAAGAATCTCTTATAAGTGCCTTATCTTGAATTTGGGCTCCACTATGAGAAATTGAGGATTAAGAGAGGACAAGTGTGGCCTCTAGGATCCTTGGGAGAGTTGTGAGTTAAGCTTGGCTCGTTATCTTTGAAGTATTTTCTATGTATTTTGAGAATTATATTAATATAAGGGATATTTTCCTCATTTTATTATGTATTTCTTATTTTCTAAGCTAGATCTAGTTGGAAGTTGTGGATTGGATCCTACTAGGGTCTATCAAGGTGCAACCCCCTTGCACCATCATTGTGACTTGATGAGATTTTACAAGAGAGTGTTATGAGCACACATTGAGTGAGTCCATGATTGTGGTTGTAGCTTAAGATTAATTATGTATGTCTTTGAACTATGTGTTCTTGAGTTATTACTTGTGAGCTAAGATCTCAATCATGAGTTATGGAAGAGATTCTTATAAAAGTATACCTTGCATCAAGGATAATTGTTGTATGATTGTAGAGCCTCATGCTCTAGAGAATTGTTAAAGTATTATGAGTTAAGTGATGTTGTGGATTTTGGAACCTAGATTGTAATCTTCTTTACATCAATTAGAGATAGCTAATTTTATTATTTTTTAGAAAATTATTTTATCTTCATGATAACTAGATTCAATAGGTTTTTTTTTAAAGGATTTAAAAATTGAGAGATCTTGCTCCAGAATTATTGGTAATAGAGCATTAGGTTAATTATTGCTTTGAAATTCATTATGATTTTTTGTAAAATTCAAATAATACCTAGGAAGAAGTAGCTTCAAGCCTTGAATAGAGACATATAAAGCATGAAATCTTTCTTTCAACTAATGGTTGCTTCGTTGGATGAGATTAGTACTAAGGTAGATAGGAATGTAGGTCCTCATCATATTCAAATGCATGAAGATGATGAGCATTCATATTTGAATGATTATGATGAAGTTTCTTAGCTAGGTAGAGAACATAACAAGGAAAGAAAATCTGGCTATGGGATTGTAGGACCCCATTAGCATAGTATTCTAATGAGAACAAATCTAGTTCCTCATTTTAGAATTCCAAGAGCTATATTAGTGATCACTACTTCTCATGGAAAGCTAGATGAGTAAGATGAGGCTAGGCTTGCTAGAGTATTCAAAAATGCTACCATACTTTTGTATGTACAATTGAAGACTTTAAATAATGTAGATGGTACTAATGATTTTTCAAGTTGGCTAGGGACACTTGAGAAGCATTTAGAGTTAGAATACATATCAAACCAATTAAGGATACCTATTACTAAATCCATATTAGATTATATTTCTTTTTATTGAAGGGTAAAGAAGTCATAAAGTTATGAAATAATATATGGTTAAACCATCAAATATTGGAATCAGATGAAATATAGGTTGAGAAGAAAATTTAAATAGTCTCATTAGAGGTAACAAATCATTATAAAATTGAAATTCCTAAGATAAAGATGAAAAAGATGTCAATAATTTTTACCTCAAATGTTGTAATCTATTCCATCAATATAAGATGAATTGGAAGGAGTATCAATAGGCTTCATTCTTTTTATAAGGTCTTAAAATGGTGTATCAGCAAGAGTTGTCCTTCTATAAGTCACAAAATCTTGATAAGGCTTATGATTTGGCACTCAAGGTAGAAAAGAAATCAAGTAGATATGGGAATAGGGGCAAACAAAGTTCCTAGGAAAAGGATAAGGAATTCAAATATGAGAAGGGATCGAAGTCCAAATTTGAAGAGTAGAATGATAGCCATAACAAGAAGATAGAGAAGGATGATAAGAAGGAAAAAGGCATGAAGGACCAAGGCATGGAAGGTAAGGGTCAAGGTAGAAAATCATCCAAGATTCAATGCTTTAAGTATGAAGAATGGGGACATAAGTAATGGGAATGTTTATATCTCAAGACAACCAAGGGCAAGGATATGTAAACCATGGAAGTGAAGGAGAAATCCAGCTAAGAACTTTCAAAAGATAGCCCTAATGCTCGTAGGATTAAGGAAGTTTCTTAATTATATTTCTTATGCATTTATCAAGAATATGAATAGAGGAGACCATTCTGCTAGAGAATTGTTGTTTTAAATTAGAGCTAGATGTTTACTTACTGGTAAATGGATTTATATTTTGATTGATAGAAGAGACTAAGAAAATGTTATTTCATCTAGGATAGTTACTAGATTATCTTTGGTAACTAATCCTCTTCCAAGATCCTACAAGGTACATTGATTATTAAGGAATTAAACTAGGATTTTTCATGATGTTATGAAAAGTGAATTACTTTCAATAGATTATGCTGATGTAATTCTTGATACACCTTGAAGTTTCAACAATGATGCCTAATTTGATGGGTTAAGAAATGTATGAAGTGTACTTATACATGATGAAATTCATAGGTTGATTCCCATGAAGATTGAATAAGTGAAGTAGAAAAGCTTACTTTATGCTTTCTTAATCATTCTAAGAGAGGAAATACATCAAGGAAACTTTAATAGGTATCCTAGGCTTAAAGGAGTAGTTTTCCAAGGTATTCAAGGAAAAATTAGATGGATTTATACTAATGAGAAATTTACAATAAAAAATCAATTTTATTTCTAGTGCTACCATTCCAAATAAGAGAGCATATCAAATGACATTGAATAAGTGGTGATGAACCATATTTTAACTAGATCTAATATTGGATATTTGATATTAGATCCCTGATATCATATACCTAATATTAGGGCCCAAGAAGCAATGTCAAATATCCGATATCAAAGGATGTGTGCCAACCTATAAATATAATACTTGGATGAATGATTTGGGTATATGTTTTGTCATAGCATAGCAAAGCTCTTGTAGTTTCTTTTCTTTAGAGTTAGAATATTTCCCAAAGTGCTTGTAGAATGAGTTATTGAGTGTACGAATCTTTATTCAAGAATTATTGTACTTGAGCATGGTAGTATCTACGATAATAAAGATGAGCTTTCTAATAAACCTTGTAGCACCTTAGCTAAACTAATTATTTTATTTAGGAATTTAATGCTCTATGTAATTTTAATTAATGTTTCCAAGTAATTAAGCTAAATTAAGCTAATATAAGTTACCTAAGTTAAATAACAATAAATTAAGCACATAAGTATGATCACTTTGAGCATGTGCATGATTCTTGGTAATCCCAACAACACTTAAGGTTTGGTAACTCAGTCTCATTAGACATGTTTAGGATGTGTATAGAAAGTGGGATTTAATACTTATGTTAGGATTAGTTAGAGATTAATGAGTTAGTTAGATTACATTAGCCATTAAATTACTTCATTCATTTATTTTAAGCACCAAAAACATAAACATAAAAAATGATAAAAGTCAAATGTCTCAGTTGCACTTAACGATACCTTTTCATTTAACAAGTGTAATTGGGAAGGTAATGATTGTAACAATTAGATTTCACTTCCCGAAACTATTGCACTTGAAAACTTAAGATCTATAGAATTTGACCAAATCAAGTGTGAATGCTTGTAATTTGTATGGTTCAGCATAGGGGTATTTGATGCTCATCATTGGCACCGTTGTCATGGACCTTTAGTTTGTTACATGCACTATCTAGGATTTAGTGAAAAAATTATTTAACATTTTCGAAACAAACCCTAAAGTCATATTGTACATTAAAATAACTACAACAATTATAAAAATCCGACTATATTTCTTATCTTCTAATGCAAGATGTCTTCTTCTCATAGAAGTGATTCTCTACCCAAGTCTAATGAAGTAAATTAGTAGGTAACATAGTAATATAGAGTGATATATGCTCATCCTAATGAGTATGTATCCAATTTCACCTTTTTTCTACACTAGGATGAATTACTATAGTGATGAGACATGTAGGGCAACATTTTGTTGTCATCCAATTGATCCATTCCTATGATGCCCCATCAAACTTTTATGTAGTTTGGTATCCAAGGGCTTCATGCTAAATATGTTGTGCAAGATAGTGATGCCAAGGATTATGATCCCACTGATGCACAACATCTGAGGGATTGACAACTAGAGGAGCACTATGAGTCTATGAAGGGAAAGTGATCCAATGATTCCTCATTTTCGATGTACCAGAAAGATGGTGGAGAACATTTCTCTGGGCATTTTTCATATGGAGAGACTCCTCTCTTTGACTTCAATGAAGCAAGTCAAAACCAAAACCTACAATCCATGATACATAATCCTTATTCTAGCAAGAATAGATCCAATGGTAAAGGAGGATCTAAGGAAGAGAGTCATGACGGAGATGCAGGTAAGCAACATGATCATGATTGTGGCTGTGACCACTAAAGAGGGGATGGTAGGCACCACGATGGTGCTATCCCTCCTTCCTCTTTACCTTCATTGTCATCTTCTTCCTCTTGTAGCTTGAAAGCCAACTACAAGGGATGTGATCATGCTACAAGTGATTGATGGGATTGAGATAATCAAGAGACCATCAAGTAAGTCAAGATTTGGGGTGTAGGAATTTAAGAAAGGCCCATCACAAAAAATGAAGGGGTACTAAAGGGCATCATAAGCATTAGCATCATAGCTATAGTGAGCCTTTTTTCATCACCCAAAGCATGCTAAACATTGCAAAGGTGATGAGAATTCCTATAAGACACATAGAGGATAGCCAAATCAAGATGCTAGACATGAACAATATTCTCAAATTCAAAGGGGAATATAACTCAAATTTTTAGAACTATCTTCAAGATTTTCATGATGCCTATGCCTTGTAAAATATAGAAAACAACTAGCAAAACCTTAAGTTGTTTCCCAGGGTACTCATCAAGGAAGTAGAAAGTTAGTATCAGTCCTTGGAGCTGAAATCAATCTATAGATGGAGTACGATGCTCAAAATATTTAATAATAAGTATCAAATGTACTCCTAAGTGTTCAATCTAAGAAGGTAAATACAAGGTTGGAGGTATGAAAGACATGAGTCCTTGGATACCACCATGGGTAGATATTATTCTTTATTACATTGATGCCTTGGCCATGGTTACTCTTAGTAGCAACTGTAATGATAAAAAATGTCGATGGTTGGAACACTGATGGATCCATGGGCACATAGCCTAACCCCAAGTCCATGTGAGGGCCTAATAGAGGTGGAGACAGGGTACCCTAAATGGTCTTGTCAATCAAACAAGAACTTACTAGATGTAACTGAGGTGCAGTGTGGTTAGTGATGATGCTAATGCAAAATAATGCTAAGTGTTTGCATAGTGTTCATAGTGTTGATGGTGTAGAGCATAGTAATGGGTGCTTGAAGGGATGATCATAGTTAATGATTTTGGAAAAAATGAGAGTATTGACATTTTCCAAGTTTTATTCCTAGGAGAACTCAGACTAGGATGGCAGCCAATCAAACCCCAGCTCCCTTGGTTAGTAACCCCTTTAACTTTACTAACTATCATGATATCCCAAAATCACTTCAAAATATAAATTTTTTTTGATCCCAAAAACCCTTATAGTGATACTAAATTCCATTCTTATTCTCATCCTATTCCTACACCAGTTCCTCCATCCTCAATATAGCTACTACTTGCTCCATCCATGTAGGGTGAACTTCCAGCTCAGCCATAGAAATGCAATGCTACCAAGGCCATCAATATAAATTTGGTTAATAAACTAAGTGGTTTAGAACCTCATGCTCATAAAAGACCTTTCTTTTGATCCAACAGCCCAACTAGACCCTCACATACACCTATAGCTAGCAACCCTACTTCATTATCTCCCTCTACATCTAATCCATTTAAGGCCCCTTCAAATCAAATACTACCCAGAATTCATAATGTTATGCTCACTTATGTCATATCTAATTAGATCTAGGTGGGCAACCTTCCTAGGAAATTAGCTGATCTTGGAAGTCCACTTATCTATTTACAAATGCTAGGAATGAACTGGGTAAAGCTCTTCTTGATTCAGGTTCTAAAGTTAACTTGATTTCTCATGAAATGTATACTACTTGGAATTTATCACCTCTCAAAAAGAGCAATATCTAATTGGAATTGGTAGACCAATCCATAACCATTCCATTGGGATTGGTAGGAGACATTGTGACCACTATTTGTGGGTGGTCTTATCTTGTTAATTTCCTAGTAATCAAGATTAAGAACTAAGAAGGAAGTTCCATGCATCAAGTACAATGATATAAGGTGCAATTGTATGCAGAAACTCTGTTCCTTGAAACAAGTGTCTATTTTTGTATGTAGATAGTATGTACACGAAGCAGATATTCAAAGGTGTCTATATGCAGTAGCCACAAAATAAGAGGGCACCCAGTGGCTAACCACTAATTTTAAAAATAGCATAATGTACATGGAACCTACTGAGAGCCTAACATGCACTTATGTCATAGGCATGGATGAACTAGAGTAAGTTCATCACCAACTCTCTGATAATAGAAATGATGATGCCTATTAGGGAGAGCTAGAAATTCCAAAAAATTTTAAATAAGAGCACCTTGAGCTAAAAACTCTACCTACTAACATGGAATATGCATTCTTGAAAAATGCAAAGTCAATAATAATCAATGTAAATATTTCTTTTAAATAGAAACAAATGCTATTAAAAGTGGTTAACAAATGGCCAATAGCCTTTGCTTGGTCATATCCTAAACTCATTGGAAGTGATCCACGGTTTTGTTAGCACTATAGTTATACTAATCCATCCATGAGACCAAAGAGGCAACTACAATGGCAATTGAATTCAAAATTGAAGAAAATTATCAAAGAGGAGATTAAGCAACTCCTTAAGGTAGGGTTCATCTATCCCATTGTGGATAGTAAGTGGAACAGCCCACTCGTGATAGTGCCAAAGAGAGATGGAAAATGGTGGGTTTGTATCGACTTTCAGCTATTAAAAATGGAAACATTCAAAGATCATTTTCCATTGTCATTCATTGATCAAGTGTTGGATATCATATCTAGGTATTTCTATTGTAGTTTTCTGGATGGTTATAGTGGCTATAACCAAATCTAGATTGCACCAAAAGACCAAGGAAAAATAATATTCATGAGTCCCTAGGGGACCTTTGCATATCATAAGATGCCTTTTAGCCTATGCAATGTTCATGTAACTTTATAATGCTTAGTCTTGAGCATATTTCAACAATAAATTGATAGTGGAGTGGAAGTCTTCATGTATGACTTCTCCACTTATAGTGCTACATTCAAGCAAGCCTTGGATTACCTTGAGCAAGTACTCAAATGATGTGTGGAAAAAAAATTGTATCTCAATTGGAAAAAGAGCCATTTCATGGTCCAAGAGGGCATTGTATTGGGGCACATAATTTTTTTATAAAGGGATTGAGGTAGATCCCATAAATATAAGGATCATCCAAGGAATTGTTAGTCAACCAAAAACTATAAAAGGTGTCCAGTCATTCCTTGGACACATTGGCTACTACTAGTGATTTATAGATAATATCTCTAAGATCATGAAATTTTTGGTCAAGATAATAAAGAAAGATGCTCCCTTGATTTGGACAAAGAAATGCAAAAAGAAATTCTAGAGCCTCAAGTAGAAGCTTGTAGAGACTCCAATTCTATGAGCACTTGACTAGTCTAGACCATTTCATATAATGATAGATGCATCTAATTACACATTGGAAGCCATGCTTACAGAGTTAGATGATAAGAAACATCCATATTATATCCACTATGCAAGTTGAAGCATTGTGGGTGCATAGTTGAATTATACCACCACAGAGAAAAAACTGATGGTGATGGTGTATGCCCTAGAGAAGTTTAAGCAATTTGTGCTTGGTTAAAGTGTTTGTGCATACTAATCACAGTGCCATATACTTCCTCATGAATAATTCAATGGTGAGCCCTTATATCATATGATGTATGGTGATCTTATAGGAATTTGATCTTCTAATGGTAGATTGAAAGAGGATTGAGAATGTGGTTGCTGACCACTTGTCTCTATTACAATGGAATAAGAAAGAGGGGGGAAGCCCAATGTTTGATTAGTTGTTTGATGAAATCCTCTTTGCCTTGGCTATTATTGAACCATTAGGCACTAAGCCTAAATGGTACGATGTTATTCTCACCTATCTTCTCACTCATGAGATGCCACAAGAGTTGGATCATTGGAAGAAACAACAATTTCTTCACTAGGTGAAGTACTTCATGGAGATCAATGGGCATCTCTACAAGGTGTGCACCAATGGCCTAGTTCATTGGTGTGTCCCTAATGCTGTCAACTACACATTCTCTAGGATGCTCATGAGGGTCCTTGTGTGGGCCACTATGCTAAGAAACACATGGCCATTAAAATCCTAATGGCAAGGTATTCTTGGCCAATACCTTTTAGGGATGCTCATCAATTTTCCACTCTTGTGAACACTAATAATGAGATGGTGGAATAACTTCTTGAATGAAAGGAATTCATGGGGAATTGACTTCATGGATCCCATCATGCCCATGTCAAATGAAAAAGTGTACATCATATTCACTATTGACTATTATATGAAATGGGTAAAAGCACAGTTTGTATAGTAGAATGTTATAAATAGGTCTGGTGTGCCAAGTGTAGTAATATCTGATAATGGAATCCACTTTATAGGCACTACCTTTTGGAAGCTCGTGCAACACTTGAGGGTTGAGCATAAATTAATAACACCTTATCATCCCCAATCCAATGGTCAAGCTAAGGTTACAAATAGGGAAATCACTAAGAGCTTAATAATAATAGTTGGCAAATATAGGAGAGACTAGAACACAAAACTCAATGATTTCCTTTAGGCCTATTGACCAACATGGAAACTCCTTATTGGCTACTCAGCCTATGAGCTAATGTAAAAAAAATTACCAAGTCTCCCTATTTAATCCAATATTTATACACTATCAACAGTCTCTGACCTTAACCTTAACTTTAAGTATAGCATAGGAAGAAAGATTAATAAATATTAACCTACTAGATGAAAACTAATTGGTGGCCCTGTCATCTAATGAGCTACATAAGGCATTCAATAAAAACTAACATACGCTTAGAATAAGGAAAGTAAAATTTCAACTAGGAGATAAGGTCCTCTACTAGAACCCCACACATATATCTCAATGAACTAAGTTTTAGAAATTTTGAAAAGGACCTTACATCATTTATGAAACATTTTCCTTTGGGGCCATGTTGATCTACAAACTTGAGAGCCCAAACAAAAAGTAGTTGGTCAACAACCAACAGACAAAGCCTTTCCATGAGCCTAAGCAAGCTACTGTAACAAATACCCTAATAGATGGACAACCACACTTAATTTTTTAGATCTTTTCCTTTCAACCTAATTGTGGGGGAGATGGCCATTCATGCTAACCATATACATGGCTCCTTAGTTCCTCTATTTTTTTTTACATATTTCTTTTGCAAATTTTTTATTTTATACCTTTTTTATTTGAAATTTTTTTCTTATCTCATCTCATTTTTTGTTTTATATCATCATTAGTATATTTAATTTTTTCTTGGATATTTTACACTTTCATATATATTTTAATTTATTTTAGTGTGATTTTCTAATTTTTATTAATAATGTGCCTTATTACCAACTAGGTACAATGTGGTTTGTTTGATGTGGGCATGTGCTATCTTGTTATTTGATTGTTTGTGTTTGGATTCTAGCTTTAAGTTTTGTTACTGATAACTAGGACATGCCTTCTTTTTCATGAAATAGGTAGTGAGTCCATGACATCCACCCATCCACAAATGCTATGGTTTTCATTATTTTGGAAGTATGAGGTCCCTTTTTCATTAATAAGACAATAATGAATTTGTGACCTTGGTAGTTTTTAGACTTGGAAAGGATTCAAAGGTGTGAATAGGGTGTGACTTCAAGGGAACTTGGTGCTCTTTGTTCTTTTCTACTTGGGTGCATGTGTGTTTTTTATGGATTTATTATTGTTTCATGTCAACCAATAACAGGAAGTTGAATAAGTCTTTCCATGGTGTGGTTCCCATTTTAAAAAAAATGATTGAAATTCAAACCACACCCCTTAGACAAAACAAACTAGCTACAAGCATTGGTTATGGGACTAAAGAGACATGTTACCCATGCCTAAAGGTCCCCTCTAACTAAGGCCTTTTCTAAGTTGCTACTTCTCTTTTCTTCTTAAAATAAGAAATGGTGGTTGTTCTATGAGAGCACTCTTATGTCTTGAGGTGGTGGATGAATCTTGTGTCACTAAACATGGTTGATTGGTCTAGACTAAGGATGGATTTTATCAGGTCACCTAACCACAAAATTTACAAGGACTTCATGTTACTTTAATTAGGAACTCCATTCGACTTTATCTCTCATCCATCTATGCTTTCCTTGCCTCACCTCACTGCTAGTGTTCATGATCATGTTTCATGTCTTGGTTTGATGTGTCCAAATTCTTAGTTATTTTCTTTTGAGTTTTTGTACTTAACTTTCCATAACCATTAATCATCAATGGGACCCATGAACTCCTTGGTTTGAGATTATGCAAGGACAACAAAGCTTGTGTGCCTGCTTTGGGGAGGACCCTCTTGCATACTTATTGGTTAGATTAGCTAAGTTCTTTATCCTTAGACATTCTCACAATCAAATCCTTTTACATGCCCCATTAATGAAATCCAATTGTGCACATCTTCATAATGTTTTTTAGTGGAATTCAATTTTTTGTTATCACGAATTCTTTAAACTTATTTAAGCATTTTATCGCATTTTTGCTTTTTAGAATTTAATAATGGATAATTTATCCATTTCACCCTATTCCTTAATCTTCTTGTTAAAACTATTAAAGGAATAAATATACCATAATCACAACCTAGCCAAGTGTAACTACTAATGAGACAAGGTATCTAAAGACTATACGTTACACATTGCACAGTAATCTGCAATTTTGTTGTGATTGCAATGGGAAGCATGGATTGGAAGTAGGGCTATCTTTATCAAATAAGAAGTAGCAACATCATGCAACAAGGATCCTTCATGATCATTGAATCTTCTCCCTCGATCTTCACCTACCAGAGGAGTTGGATGTCAATTTTGGATAAGGTGTTCAATTCTATTGTCATGAATACCAAATTTTATAAAAGATTGTATATTTATACACTTGGTCACTTAGTTTCTATCTATTCCATCTCAATTAATTTACATTTTAGTAAATAATCTCATACCTTCCCAATATTTTGTAATGAACTTGTTCCTCCTTTTGTTCACTTGAGGAGGAGTTTTCATTCAGTCATGTGGGTATGATGAATCATATTTTGTTTGGCTCTAATATCAGGGCCCAAGAAGCGATGTCAAATATTTGATATCATGGAATGTGTGTTGGTCTATAAATATAATGCTTAGGCACACGATTTGGGCATAGGTTTTGTCATATCATAGCAGAGATCTTGTAGTTTCTTTTCTCTAGTGTTAGAATATTTTTCAAAGTGACTGCAACATGAGTCATTAAGTGTATGGATCTTTATTTAAGCACTATTGTACCTAAGCATGGAAGTGTGTGTGGTAATAAAGATGAGCTTTCTAATAAACCTTGTAGCACCTTGGCTAGATTAATTATTTTATTTATCCATTTATTTCTTTATGTAATTTTATTTAATGCTTCTATGTAATTAAGGTAAATTAAGCTAAGCTAAGTTAGTTAGGTTAAATAGTAATAAATTAAACACATATGTATGACCGCTTCGAGCATGTGCATGACACATGGTAATCCCAGTAACACTTAACATCTCATAACCTAGTAGCATTAGACATGTTAAGTATGTGTACGGAAAGTGGGATCAAATACTTAAGTTAAAATTAATTATAGACTAATGATTTAGTTAGATTAAATTATTTATTAAATTAATTCATTCCTTTATTTTAAGCACCAAGAACATCAACATAAAAAATGATAAAACTTAGATGCCTTAGTTGCAGTTAACCATACCTTTGCATTTCACAAGTATAACTAGGAATACAATGATTGTAACGATTACATTTCACTTCCTAGAACTAGTGTACTTGAAGACTTAAGGTCTATAGAATTTGACCAGATCACATGTAAATACTTGTGATTTGTATGGTTGAGCATAGGGGTATTCACTACTCATCAAGTGGGTAGAATAATAAAGAAAAGTATAGGAGTTACTTGCAAATGGTTTCATGAGAAAATCCATTTTACCTTATGTAGTTCTAGCAATGCTTATGCCAAAGAAGAATAATAATGAATGGAGGATATGCATTGACTCCAAGGAAGTCAACAAGATAATAGTGAGGTATGCATTTTTTATTCAAAGGATGGATGATATGCTTGATGCCATTACCAATGTAGATATTTTTAGTAAAATTGATTTGAAGAGTGGTTAACATTAAATTTGAATTAGACATGGTGGTAAATGAAAGATAGGTTTTAAAACACTAGTGGATTGTTGAGTGGTTAGTGATGCCATTTGAAATTAGAAATCCATCTGCTAGATTCATGAGGTTGATGCATGATGTACTTAAAGATTAGATTGGTAAGAATTTTATTATTTTTTAACAATTTTTTAGTGTACAATTCTAATGAATATGATAAGTTGGATCACTTAAGAAGAGTGTGTCTAAAATTGAAGAAGGCACATTTGGTAATCAATGTGAAGAGCAATCATTTCTTTAATAGGAAAATCACATACATCAAGCATGTGATTTCCAAAAATCAAATTTAGATGGAAGTATCAAGATGAGGACTATTACAGATTGGCCAACTCCTAAGAATGTTGGGGAAGTAAGATCATTCCTTAGTTTAATAAGGTTTTATCAAAGATTCATAAAAAAATGCAATGATATTTCTTCGTATATGTTTGATTTTTTAAAGAAAAATAAATATTTTAAGTTTTGTGATGAAATCCAAAGGAGCTTTAAATTTCTCAGAAAAAAAAAACCAGTGAGTCAATGCTTACAATTCTATATGTTTAGAAGATTTTTTAGGTGGAGGTGGATGCAAATGGACTTACCATTTGAGGGGTACTTTTACAAGAATGAATAATGTAAGCTTATTACTTTATTTTCTAAAAGGTCAAATGAGTCAACGTAAAAATATAGCATATATAAGAAGTAGTTTTATGTTTGTCTTTAAAGAATTAAGCATTGGAGACATTAGTTATTATCCAAGGACTTCATCTTGATGATGGATCATAACCACTTTAGTTTCTAATTTCTTAAAATAATTTGAGTGCTAAATACATCAAATGTATTGTCTAATTGCAAGATTTCAATTTTTTACTTAAGAAAAAAATTGAAAAAGACAATGTGATAGCCAATGCATTATTTATGGTGGATGTGGTTGATTCCAATGTACTAGATGTGGAAGGTATGGGTGATTTTGCCACTTTTTATGAGCATGATTATGATTTTGGGTAGATGTGAAAAACCCTCAAAGAAGCATTATTGAGTTGGATATGGTAGTGGAGAGACTATCATATTTAAGATAAACTGTTATTCCAAAATAGGATGGTATGTGTTCTTAAGTATGAGTTTAGAAAGAAATTATTTTTTTGAAAAGCATTGTGATGACATGGCAGGTTATATGGGTAGGAATAAAACATTGGATATAATGGGTAGAAACTATTTATGGCCTAGAATGACATTTTAAGTTTCCAAGTTTGTGAATGAGTGGTTGACATGTCAAAAAAATTCAAAGGAGATAAAGGAGTGAATGGAAAGTACATGCCTTTGTCAATTCCAAAGGATTCATGGAAAAATATGTCAAGGGATTTTATTAGTGATATTCCAAAGACCAAGAGTGTGAACAATGCTATTTTTTTTGTGGTGAATAGGTTCTCCAAGATGGAAAACTTCATTACATGCAAAAATATGAGTGATGCATTTCATATGGAAAATTTAATTTTCCAGCACATTGTAAAATTACATGATATTAATTTAAATATTATTAGTGATAGAGACTCGAAGTTCACTAGTCATTTCTGAATGTTCCTCTAGAAACTTTTAGGAACAAAGCTAAATTTTTCTAGTGTATATCATCCATAATTTGATGGTCAAATTAAAGTGGTGAAAAATCCTTGTTAAAAATTTTGGGATATTATGTGATGGAAATCCCAATTAATGGAAAATTTGTTATGTCATGTTGAATTTTCATATAATAATGCTTTCCATATTATCATTGGGAAAAGCCCATTTTAGATGAATTATGATTTTTGTTCAAAGATGGTTGATAATACGAAGAGCTTTAAGGATGAAACATAACTCAATGCTAATTTTTTTCTAGAGATGAGGGATCTTCATGCACAAGTAAAGGTAAATCTCAAAAAGAAGACTCAAGAAATATTTCTCAAGAGTAATGAGGATAAGAAAAAGGTTATATTTGATATTAGTGACTTAGTTTAGGTGCACTTAAAAAAGAAGAGATTAACATGTATCTACTTCTCTGAGTTGAAAGTCAAGAAGATGGATCCTTTTAGAGTCAAGGCCAAAATTAATAATAATTATTTTGAGATTAACTTATCCAAAAATATTGATATTTATTTTTCATTTAATATTTTAGATCTTAGGCACTACCATGGATTGATTGATGATGAAAACTTATAGGGTAGCATTAATATGTTGAAGGGGGTTATTAATCAGTCCAAACTTTTAATGAAGAGGAAGATAATTATACTTAAGTAGAAAGAAGCTTCAAGCAATTGGGAAGTGAAGAGACATGAGTACTTGATCCATTGGAAGGATCAATCAATGGATGATGTTGTATGGGTCCATAAGAGCAAACATGTTGAGTGAGGAATCACTTCTATGCATACTTTATTGTTTACATGAGCTCACTTTTTAAAGGGTGAAAGAGATGGTATAGGAACACCTCTTCCAATTCTCTTTTCTTCTTCCCACAAATTATTTTTTCACATTTTGGCTTTGTGAAGATGTCTAGAATATGTAGGAGATGTCTTGACTAAGATTTGAGCTTTCATAAGAGATGTCTTGCATGTGTAGGAGACATATTAGCTAAGAAGGAGACATCTTATCTTATTTAAAGATATCTCAAGTGAGAAGTTGTAGATTTTATGAGATATCTTTGAGGAGATGTCAAATACTAGAAGGAGATATCTTCCACTCTCAAGAGAAGTCTCACCTAAATGGTGAAAGTTTATAGAAAATATCCTAGGAAATCCAAAGATGATCCATATAGTTAGGAAAACTTCCAAATTGGTAGTTTCAAATTGGAAAGGAGCTGAGTTAGAAGAGATAAAAAGGTAAACATTCAAATATCTTCAAGTTAATCTTCAAGAAAAGTTTTCTCATTCTAACTTGTGTTCTTGCTTATGAATTACAATATTAATTCTAACTTATGATAGAGATTCTCATTCAGTTGTCCCTTGAATTAAGGATAATCTTTGTATGGTTGTACCACCTCATGCTCTACAGCATTGTTAAGTGTTGTAAGTGAATTGATGTTACGGGTTCTGGAACTGAGATTGTAATCTTCTTTACATTAATTTAAGATAGCTATATTTTTTTTGTAGTAAATTATTTTATCTTCCTAATATTTGGATTCAATATATGTTTTTGAAGGGTTTAAAATTTGAGTGATTTTACTCCAATCCTTAATACTAGACATGATAGTAAGGCTATAGAGTTTTCTAGCTATCCTACTTAATACATCCACCACCTTGTTTCCTTTGACTAGAAGATATTGGATTATGAAATCAAAATATGTCAATAATTCTACCAATCACTTTTTTCTCATGTTCAATTATGGTTTATTTATAAGGTGCTAAAAAATCTTATGGTCTATTCAAAATGTAATATATTCATCATACAAATAATATCTCAAAATCATAAGAGTAAAGACAATATTACTAGGCTCTAGATCATGAACTAGATATTTGATCTCATGAAGTTTCTTCTATCTAGAAGCATAGATCATCAATTTTCCATATTTTATAAAAAAATCACCTAAATCTCTTCCTGAAGAATTTGTGTATACATTGCAATGCTTACCAAGAACTACTAAAATCAAGATAAGGATTAAGATCAATCTCTATTCCAGCTTCTCAAAAGCCTTCTAACAAGCATCTAACCAAGAGAAAGCACAATCTTTCCTAAGAAACTTATGGTGTGACTAAAATCTTAGATAAATCCTCTATAAATTTCTTATAATATCTTGCTAAGTTCAATAAAATTTTAACTTTATTCATCATCATTGAAACAAGTTAATCTTTATTCACTACTATCCTAGAAAGATCCACAACTATACCTTCCCCCAAAACCATTGATCAAGAAGTTATATCTTTGTATTAAAAAATGCACACTTAGAGGCATAACCATACAATTGTTGATCTCTCAAATTCTACAATCATACTCTCAATTATTTCGTATGGGCCTTTTAATTCTTAGAGTAAACCAAAATTTCATCAATACATATAATGATAAATTAATCCAAATAAGAATGCATCATATTATTCTTTAAAGACATGAAAACTGCTAATACATTAGTGAGTTGAAAAGATAATAACTAAGAACTCATAACAAATATATCTTATTCTAAAGGTTATTTTAAGTATATTCTCTTCTCATACCCTAATTTGATAATAGTCAAACTTTAAATTAATCTTAGAGAATACCTTAACTTCTCTCAACTACTCAATCACATCATTGATATTTGATCAAGGATATTCATTCCTATCTATCAACTAATGCAAGTATTTTTAATTAATATACAACCTTAAAATGTCATCCTTCTTCATCAAAAATTGCACTAATGCATCCCAAACTGAAACACTTGATTGAATCATGCCTTTTCTCAATAGTTCATAAATCTATACTTTAAGCTCTATCAACTCCATAGGAAACATCTTATGAGATGTCCTAGAAATTGGTTGAGTTTAGGCTTGAGTGTAATATCAAAATCAATCTCTATTTAAGGAGACTCTAGAAATTTCTTTATTAAATACATCTAAGAAATTTAGAACCACCAGGATATGTGCTATCTTCTTGTTAGTCTCCTGATGTGCCAAGATCATGAAATAACCATGACCATGCTTAGGTACCTATTGAAACTTCTTGATGGTAAGAAGGTCATGATTAATCTTATAATTCAACCATCCATCATACTTAGTAAGCCAATTCATATCAAGAATCACACCATATTCTCTAATTTCCATCACCATCTAATCACTACATCACCTATTAACTTATATCACCATCTCTATTGAAGGTAACATCTCTAAAACTATCATACTAGGAGAATGAATTTCCTAAATTACTATGGGAGAACTCATTGGTGAATGATTAAGATATAAATGGATCATAAATCTAGGTTCCACAAAAGAATGAATGGCTCCAAGATTAAACAAGATTAAAAAGAAGTCATCAATATTGTCTGTGGTATTCATGACAGTGTTGGGTTGTTCATCCAAAGGTTGGTCTATCTTATCATAGACTCTACTATTATATCTTAATTTCTTAATTATAAATCTCTTATTCCATGAGTTTTTTACTCCATCAGCTTGGTTATTAGCTATTTTTTGGGTATTTCTAGATCTTATATTTTGGCTTACCATAAGAATAGTAATTTGGAAACTTACACATGAGATGTCCTATCTTACTACACATATGATACATGGAAGTGAAGTTAAAAGGTATGCTACTACTAATACCTCCAAGAGTCCTAGCCTACTTAGAGCTACCAAATTTTCTAATGATCCGAGATATCCTCTTAACCTAATTTGATTTTTTCTTCTTACTAAATCTTCTGCTTCACTCTATGGCCAATGTCCTAGTATGAATTGTCTCGTACTTAGTCAAATAAAGAGGAATCAAACCTATATAGAGGGGTTTAATAATTCCATTAATGGGATGATTGCTCATCTATTCCTCATCATCCTATAGGTGAGGTTAAAACTATACCAACTAGAGGAACTTTATAACATACTCAAAAAGATTAATATCTTTTTACTTTAAGTTGGATAATGTCTTAGCCTTAACTCTCCTAAACTCCTTGGGCAAGTATCTCTCTTTGAAGGCTTTAAAAAATTTAGTCTATTCTATCTCTCAATGAATCTAGCTACTAGAAACCTTGGTTATCTACAACTACTGGTTACCTACACCCTTAATTTGATGGGGAACTAACAAGCCAAGAAAAATTTGGTGCGAGATACCTGTAAATTTTATTTTCTTTTTTTGCCCTCTATTCTAGAGATTGTCACCTCATCTGTGATTGACCTACGAGTCGTATCCTGTGGAGGAATGGTTAAAATGAACAAATAAAATAATTAGTGAATAAATAATTAACTATATGAAATATAGAATGAAATTAATTAAAATGCATAAGTTTGAAAAAATACTTATTAAAATTGAACAAATATTTTGGGTTCAACACAGCTCCCAACTAGCCTATGGCCAGTTCCTAGTTATAAAGGCAAAAATAAAACATTAATATATACATAAAATTATACTACTGTTATTCTAAGATATATGTTTTAGGCTAACACATTAATTAAACTTGTCCATCAAGAAAATTTTTATTCACTAATTATTTATTAAGTATGTATATATGATTATTCCTCTTTTTGATGATAAATTCTTATTCTTGGATTTGAGTCCACATATAACTCGATTAGAAAGGCCCTACCTAGGATTGCTTGAGCATAATGTCACCTCACAAGGTTTCCTTCATTAGGTGTAAGAATGTCTTATAACCTCAAGGTTTAAACCTATCCTATGATTTAAAGATTTGAGATGCATTACTTACATCTAACTCATTCCCTAACTTGTTCTTGGTTCAGCTTCCAATTTGGTTGTACCCTACTATTATATCCCTTATTACATGGTTATCCTCCCCCCTAATTAAGCTAAGGTATGTAACATACTTAGGTTAATTAGAAAAGATAAATTATTAAAAGGAAACATGACCAAAGGATATACCAAAAGCAAGAATTGCCCTAGGTTTTATATATCTAGACTAATAGGAAACCAAAGGTAATGGGTGAACAAGTGTTAGTATTCATCATTGGCTACCATAGTAGGAATCTTGACCACTAACACCTATGAAAGACATGATGGGAAACAAAAAGAAAACCCATGCACAAAAGTACCACTAGTCAAATGAGATGACCATGTAGAATAAAAATGGGATGATAACTCAAAAATGAAAAAGAAGAATATCAGAAGGTAAAAATTACGTAACTAAAAGAAAATAATAATATGAGAAGTGAAAAAAAAACAAAGAAAAATAAGAGTCTAAAAAGTACAAAGAAACATTATTAAAGTAACTAGATAACAAAGTAGAAGGAATGATTAAAGGTGAAGATGTCCATTAAGATACCAACTGTGGATAAGTGACTCCTTCATTGCCAATGTTATACCCTAGTTCTAAGGTAGTGGCATCAAGAGTAGATAGATAATTGGTTCCTAACGCTTAAAGAATTTGCTTATGGAAAGGGGTTCTTGTAGGATGCTTGAAATTATGAGCTTAGAGCATCATCCCAACTATAAGGTTCTTGTGGGAGTGGGGCTTAGCTCATGATTAAAGGTTTTTGTAGGGTCATTTTTCTTGGTTTTTTTCTTATCTTCTTGTTTTTTTAGTTTAAGAAATTCAATATTTGACCAACTTCAATCATGAGGTCCTTATGGGAGCCAATTTCATTTTATAAGGGTTGCTCACATGGCTTAATATAGATAAATGCCTTTCACTACTGAAGAAACAAGGTCCAATATAACACTCCCTTTCCACCTTAGTGACTCATCTAAGTAAGTATTTAATAAAAGCCAAACATCAATAAACATTACCTTAAACTAAGCTATGTAGCCACCTTAACTTATCAACAATGTACTTAAAGAATATTATTTTAAAAAAATAATGAAATTTATTATGTGTAAGAAACTTATTAGTCTAAGCCTCACCCTTAGTTGGATTTTGGGTTTAAACATACCTATTTCAAGGTAGGAGGAGTTTTCCTTCTTCCTTGCATTCCAGACATGATGCTACTAAATTCTTTATAGCCCCAACTCACAATAGAATGTCCTATTGACCTCTACATTTTTCAAGGTGAAATTTGTAGACTAAATATAATTATTTTATTAATTTATTCAAGGATGAAAGAGTCTAGTTTAGGGGTATATTTAAGAGCTAGGACTTCTAATGAATGGTTTTCATGTAATTTATTTGTAGTGGAATACGTTGGATCACTTAGCTCTATTAATTTTTCTTCTCTAGGTTCCTCAATGTGGTGTTGATGATATAACTTAAGTCATTGACCATTGACTAGAAACATTTTTGAGGAATCATTAATAGGTGATATGAGGACACTTCCATTATCATGGGATTGAATAACTAAATAAGAGCCTTCCCACCTAGTTGTTAATTTTTTAGGAAATTTATGTAGTCTCATATTATAAAGTAAAAATTTATCACCTATGGAAAATTATTTTTTAAGGATACTCTTATCGTGTAATGTTTTCATTTGTCATTTTATAGTTCTTTGTTTGTTCAAAGCATGTAGCCTCATTTTGTCAAGTTCATGAAGTCAATTAATTCTAGAGGCTTGGTTCATATCTTCAACAAAATTAAGTTGTTGGGATAATCATAAGGATTGATATTTCAGTTTGACTGATAATAAACATAACTTTCCATAAACCAATTGATAAGGTGAATATCCTAAAATTGGTTTATAAGTAATTCTATAAGCCCAAAGTGCATCTTGTAATTTTTTAGACCAATCCTTCCCTTTAGTACATACAATTTTTATTAATATATTTAAAATAATTTTGTTAGCATTTTCTACTTGTCCATTTGTTTGTGGATGATAGGCAATAGCTATCTTATGTTGGATACCACAAGACTTAAGGAATGTTTCTATGATTTTATTGAAAAAATGGGTTTCATAATCACTAATGATTACCCGTGGAGTTCCAAAATGTGTTAAAATATTTTTCCTAAGAAATGCTACAACTACCTTTACATCATTTGTTGGGATGGATTTTGATTCTACCCATTTAGTAACATAGTTAATACAAACCAAAATGTATTGACATCCATTAGATGGTGGAAATGGGCCTAAAAAGTATATACCCCACACATCAAATGGTTTTGTTATTAAAATTGGTTTAAGGGGCATTTCATGTCTTTTTGTTATGGCTCCCATTCCTTGACATTTGTCACACTCTTGCACATACTTCTGTGCATCTTTAAAAATGGAGGGCCAATAAAATCCACTTTGAATGATTTTGATAGCAGTACGTTTACTATCAAAATGGCCTTCTCCTAAATCATCGTGGCACATTTGTAGAATTTCTTGTTGTTCATTTTCAGCCACACATCTTCTTGCTATGTTATCTTTACATATTTTATAGAGGTATGGACTACTCCAAATGTATCTAGATGTGCTACATAAGAAATTTTTTTTCCTTAGTCCAATTGGTAGGAGTTTTCATAGTAGCAAGATAGTTGGCTATATTAGCAAACCAAGGATCCTTCTTTGTAGAAAAAAGTTGTTCATTAGGAAATTCATTATGAAAAATTCCTTGTGTTCAGTTCTCATCAGGAGTTTCTAACCTAGAAAGATTGTCTTCTACTACATTTTTCCTACCTCTTTTATCTAAATAACTAAGTCAAATTCTTGTAGTAATAAACACCATCTCATTATTTGTGCATTTTCTATTTCTTTTGGTAGCTAAGAATTTAATGGCTAAATCATCAGTATATACTCTAGTTTTATAACCAATTAAATAATGTCTAAATTTATCTAGAGCATATACAATGGCTAATAATTCTTTTTCTATAGTTTTATAATTTACTTGGGCTTGGTCTAGACTTTTGGACATGTAATAAATCACTCTTGGTTTATTATCAATGTATTATCCCAAAATTTCCCCCACTGCTATGTCACTAGTATCACACATTAAATGAAACGGATGATCCCAATTAGGTGAGTTTAATACAAGGGATGTGGTTACTCATTTTTTTAGTTCCAAAAATGCTTCGTGACAATCATTGGTCCAAACAAATGAAACATCCTTTTCTAGGAGCATATATAGTGCTTTAGCAATTTTTAAGAAATCTTTGATAAATCTTCTATAATATCCAGCATATCCTAAAAAGGATCGAAGAGTCTTTAAATTGGTTGGAGTTGGTAGTGTAGATATGACTCTTATTTTCTCATCATCCATTCTTATCCCTTCTTTAGAAATAACATGTCCTAATACGATGCCACTTGTAACCATTAAGTGACTCTTTTCCCAACTTAATTTTAAGTTTTTATCTATGAATTTATCTAAGACATGTTCAATATGTTGTATGGCTTCATCATAAGAATCCCCCATAAATTGAAAAATCATCCATAAAGATTTCAACATAATTCTCTAACATATTCGAAAATATTGAAATCATGGCTCTTTGGAAAGTGGTTGGTACATTACAAAGGCCAAAAGACATTTGTCTATAAGCAAAAGTTCCATAAGGACATGTGAAGGTTATTTTATGTTGGTATTCAAGGGCAATAGCTACCTGATTGTAACCACTAAATTTGTCCAAAAAATAGTATTATTCATGTCCTTCTAATTTTTCTAGAATTTGATCTATGTATGGTAATGGAAAATGGTCTTTTTTTGTGTTTTGGTTTAATCTTCTATAGTCTACACAAACTCTCCATTTTCCACCCTTTTTTGAAACTACTGTAATGGAACTTACCCATTAACTATCTACTATTGGATAAATGATTTCTTCTTTTTAAAGTTTTGAAATTTCATCTTTAACTATTTTTTTTAAGGTTGGATTAATTCATCTTTGGGGAATTCTTATTGGTTTGACATTGTCTTCTAGATAGATATGATGTTGGTAGATGTTGGGTGAGATTCCTTGGTGAAGGTCCCCATAGCTCCATGCAAATGCTTCAGATTTTTTATGTAAAATTTCTAATAATTTTTTTTCTTTTTCATTGGTAAGTTGAGGGTTTATTATTAATGGTTTATTTTGATCTAAAAAGATATACTTAAGTGTATTAGGTAATTTTTTAAGCTCCAAGGAATCTTTATTTATACATTGTATTATTTCTTTGATATTTCCTGACTCTAAATTTAGAATTTAGTTAAGGAGATCTTGTTGTTCCTTAGTTGAGGGGTCTAAAGGTCCTCCCTCAAGATTTTTTAACACTAAGGTTTCCCTATCTTGTGCCATTTTTGAAGTGGATAGAGTGTAAGGCATTCTTGCTTCCTTCAAGTCTATATTTAAATGATCTTCTTTTACCTTATCATATATATTTAGTGTAAAAGTGAGACTTACAAATGAAAGTTGAAGTTGGCCAGATCTATAATTAATTATCACATCAATTGTTGCTAACCAAGGTCTACCTAATATAATAGGGAAACAATTAGGATCTTTTACTTCCATAATAACAAAATCAATTGGGTATTTTCCATTTTCTACCTCTATTAAGTCTTCTATGATTCCTATGTGTTTTACACTTGAAACATCAGCCAATGATATTATCAATCTTACTCTTCTTATATCATCTATATCTAGTGATCTAGCCATTTCAAGAGGCATAATATTAATACTATCTCCTAAATCCAATAGGGAATTCCTAATTTCTTGTCCATTTATCTTTATTGGAATGGTAGGAACTCCTGGATCTTGGCATTTAGGAATTTCATGTTGTTGTATAAGTTGAGAAAGGTTATCAACTAAATAAGCTTGTTTAGGAATTTTTTCTTTTCTTCTCCTACTGAATAATTCCCTTAAGTATTTGGCATAGATCATTGTGTCGTTTATTGCTTGTTCTAAAGGAATATGTAAGTATAATTCACTAAAAAGTTTTTCAAGATGGGCTTTGGGTGTGAAGTTTTTTTGTAATCGTTTAGGAAAAGGAGGTAAAATTGGATGTCTAGAGCATAATGGTTTTTCTTTTTTCCTAGTTGGTTGATCTTTCTCATTGACTACTTATGGTTCTATTTCCTCTTGTGTCTCTACCTATCAGAATATCACCTTCTTTTTAGGTTCAATTGTTTTTCTTCTCCTTGTAGTAATGGAATGTAATTTCTCTTTCCCTTTTCTTTGAGATGTAGGATTAGGTTCAGGTTGAGATGGTAATTCATTTCTAGTTATGTCCTAGAATCTTCTCCTAGTTTCACTCATAAATTGTCTACTTTCTTCTATAAAGGAAGTGAGGCTTTGGATGAGTTTATCCAAATGTTCATTAGTTGGATTCTTAAATGGCTTGAAATTATTTTGAGGATATTTTTGTGGGTAAAATGGTCATTGAGGAAAGTTCATTGTTGGTTGGCTCTTAAGTTGTTGAAAAGCCTTAGCTGACTCTTGCATTTCCTCTTGAAAATAATACAAGGCTAGGTAGGTTGTTTGGTCATTTTGGGGACTTCCACAAATGTTGCATGCTTCACTTTGAATTCCATGAGCTTTTTTCTTAATTAATCATGTTAACTCATCAACTTTTCTATTTAATTATTTTGTTTGTTGAGTCATGCCTTGCATAATGTTGGGTTTTGGCCAATGTTTACTTTGGTCTACTAATGAATCTATAATTCTTACATTTAAAATATTTCCCCCACATGCAAAGTCAACATTTTGCCTACAATAGGGTAGTAAACCTTCTACAAAGATTTGGATTAATTGATGGGCTAGGAAGCCAAAGTTTGGATATTTTAAACATAACCCATTAAATCTATCAAAGGTGCTTTCATAGTCCTTATCCTCATGTTGCATAAAATTCATTAATTGCTTTCTTAATGAGTATAGCCTATCATTAGAAAGAAATATTTGTAGGAAAGCATTTCTAAACTCATCCTAAGAACTAATTTGTGTTCGAAGGGTTTGTAGCCAAAAATCAGCCTTGTCTTTTAGGGTTGATTTGAAAGCAATCATTTTAGTTCTATCCCCACTTTGAGGTGCTAACATAGCTAATGTTATTTCAAATTCTCTTATATGAGTGATCGAATATTCATCATTTGTCCCCTTAAAAATAGGTAATAGGTGAATATTTTTAACCTCTACATCTCTTCCTTGTGGAAAAACCAATGGGCCGTAAGGTATAATTGATGTTCGCTGATTTAATAATTCTCCAAGGGTTTGTCTTCGGAATGGATAATTAATTTGAACATTAGAACTTAAACTACCAAAAGAAAGATGAATTGGTCCTAAAGAAAATGGAGGAGGTACATGATCCCATAGTATAAGTTGAAGCTACTATTGGAGTTACTATCAAACTTGGTAATGAGGTTACTATTGGTGGAGTTTTTATGTTTAAAGTACTTATTGGTTGGGTAATACCTCCTATTATGGTTACATAGGTTGACATTGGGATAGTATTTAGATTTTGAGATCCTGCCCCTATAGTTGAACTCATGGTTGATGTTAGAATGTCAAATAGAGGATTCCTAGTTATGGAAAAATTAGGTTGTATTTTCTCATTGGGATTTTGTGTCTTTTGAGGGGAAGATTAATTAGATCTTGATCATATTGGTTGTTTTTTATTTTAATTTTAGTTAACTTTTGTACATTTATAAAGGCTAAGAGTGCTTCTAGATAGTTGAATTTGTGTAGGTTTCTTTGGTTGCTTTGTTGATTTCATGAACACTCTTTGTTGACACATTCATGGGCTACCATTCCTAGAAATTTATAAATTTATTTAATGGCTACAACTTTAATTGCAACTTTTTTAATGGTTTCAGTTGGTGGTACGATAAGAGGAGCTGATTCCTTAGATTTTTCTTTATTTTTATTTTTATTTTTTAAATAAGAAAAAAAGTAAAAGAAACCATTTCTGAAAAATAAAAGAAAAATAAAATGCTAAAATAAAATGCATAAACAAAAAAAATTAAATAAAAATTAAAGCTTACTGAACCCTTGATGATAATTAACTTTGGCAACCTCCCCAACAATGGCACCAAATTGATGAGCCAGGAAAAATTTGGTGTTGAATACCTTTAGAATTTATTTTTTTTTCTTTTTTCTATTTTAGAGATTTTCACCTTGTCTATGACTGACCCGTGAGTCGTATCCTGTGGAGGAATGGTTAAAAAGTCAAAGAAATCATCAAGATAATAAATAGTTAGAATTGAATCCAATTAAATTCCATACTTATGCCTATCACTCATAAGTAAAATTATAAACCTTTATCCTAACTTCTAATCATAAGTTCAAGAATAAAGATTTATAATTAAATCAAATTGAAATTATAAATAATAATTGAAGATCACAAAGGAGACTTGCCTAAATTGCAATTCTACCTTGCTATCTCCATGCAGCAATTTTGATTATGAATTATAAGAATTTCCACAACACTCAACAAATCTTCAACAGAAATCTCAAGAATAATTAATTTTAATGTGATATGGAATTTACTAGTATCAACTGCTCCTTTCCTATTTTCTCAAAAGAAATGAATTTTTTTTAACATGTATGCATAATCAATTTTTCTCCCTTTTTTGGTGCTTTGATGAATGTCTTATTTATATTGCAACAAGGTTTAAAAATAAATATTATAATAATATATGGGTATTGCAAAACCCATTATCGATTAGTTAAAATCGATACTACTGCTAATCTTGGCTTTCTAATGTTTTATATTAATATGGATTTTTAAGGAAGCAACAAAAGAGGCATATGTGATGCTCC